>JARHVA010000522.1:252500-692500 GCA_037957365.1 Torreya grandis | reverse complement strand
ACCAGAGGTGGAGTTTGTGAAGGTGATGCACTATGATTTATCCAAGGTAATATGAGATAAATTGAAGAATGTATATGAAGAAGACACTAGGCTAAATATGGCCAAGTTACAGACCCATTAGAGATAGTCTAAAAGTCTAAATATGAATGAAGATGAAACCATTGCATTTTAGCTACTGAAGGTTGATGAAGTTGTCAATGTCACTAGAAAATTGGGAGAACAAGTAAAAGAGTCTATAATTTTTAAAAATGTATTGAGATTACTAAATTCTAAGTTTGATCCTAAGGTGTCTATAGTAGAAGAGATGCAAGATTTGGATAAAATAGATATGGATGAGCTTCATGGCATTTTGACTACCTATGAGATGAGAAAAAATAAAAGAAGGCCTCACAATAAGGAAGAAATATTCAAAGCTAATAAGAAATCAAAATATAAGAAGGTTAAGGATGAGGAATTTTTATATGTTGATGATGATCAACTGATAGCCATGTTTGCAAGGAAAATTAAGGTTTAGATTTGTTAAATACAAGGGTAAGTTACCCTTTAATTTTTTTAACTTTGGTAATATTGGTCACTTTGCATATAAGTTCTCTAACAAGGATACAACTAAACATGATGAACATCATGTAGATGATAATAAGGTATATAGTCTTGACAAAAACAAGGTGTTCAATAATTATGAATGTAAGAAAGGGTCATTCAAGAAAAAGAGAAGTTTCTATACTAAAGAAGATAACTCACTTAGTGTAAGTGACATAAGCACATATGATAGTGATGATGATAGAACATGAACATGAAAAAAATGAAACTTTATTAATTCTTATAGAAATAGATAATGAGGATTTTTAAAATGGGAAAGGCCATTTGGATGATGAAGAATCAGATTAAGAAGAAGCTAAACTGAATCTTGAAGCATAATTAGTGAGTGATTTAGAGGAGTTGAAGTTCCAAAGAAAGAGTAATCACAAACTAAGATAATTAGTTAAGGAATATGAAGAGATTTTTTTTTATGAGAGATTGAGTGATAAATCCAAATAATATGATGAGATAATCAATCAAATCAAAACACAGATGCAGATAATCACTGCAAGCCTAAAGGCTAAATAGGAATAATGCACTAGGTATAGAACTAAAGTGGAATAATTAAAGGCTAATTTGGATCAAGCATCTAGTAATATGAAGACCTATGAGAGGTTTTAAAAGAGCAC
Organism: Torreya grandis; assembly: GCA_037957365.1. Taxonomy (NCBI): domain Eukaryota; kingdom Viridiplantae; phylum Streptophyta; class Pinopsida; order Cupressales; family Taxaceae; genus Torreya; species Torreya grandis. Next base: position 691,292 of record JARHVA010000522.1, on the reverse strand, counting down.
TAAGGATCTAAATGACATTTTGAGTAGGCAAAAGTCTTCAAGTGGTAAGACTAGTCTTGGTTTCAAACAAGACCAAAAGTAGGTAGGTCAAGTCAAAGAGAAGGATAATTAAGATAAGATGATCAACTTGAAAATACCAATTAGACATCCTAATGAAATAAGGTATGCTAATTCATTTAATGGTTACTGTTATACATGCAATCAGTTTGGTCATAGAGCAAGAGAGTGTAGAAGACCCTCTAAAAATGAATATGCATGGGATTATGAAAGGAATCATTAGTCAAGAGGTGTGTATAAGGTTTTTTTGATATAATTTTCATATTGTGGGACACATTGAAAGATTATGTCCTAATAGAGGTAGAAGGCCATCAAGTCAATATAAGAGGTTTGAAGCTCTACAAGAGATAAACAAAAAAATGTGTGGAAACCAAAGATAATCAAGGTTAGTCATGATCATTCTACAAGCTCAAATAGAGTATTTGATATGGTAGAGCATACTTTATATGAGAAATCAAGTAACAAATGTATTTTTAGCTCATATTTATTATCAAATGGTTGATGAATATGTCAAGCCTATATTTCCAATCAAGCCAAAAAAGACACCGAATGATATTTAGTTTTGTGAGAACATGAAGATCTAGGAATATCATAATCTTATGTTATTTTAGTACCTTATGAAAAGGGGTGAATCCATTAGGCTTCATACAAACACACTTAAATTATTATAAGCATGGAGAATTCTTGGTTTGAGGGGGAACTATTAAGTTTGTTTACTAAGCTTGATCTATGTTGAGAAGTGGTCTTAGAATCAAATTTCATTTGAATGAGGTATGCATGGAGTAAGGGGGAACATGTTCCTATAATTATTCATATTATAGGTGTTGAGATTTTGTTTCAATAATGTGCAGTTATAAATATTTTGGTATGTATGACCCTTTGTCATTAATGTCAAAGGGGGATAAAGTTTAAGAAGGAAGATTGAACAAATTGGGGGAGATGAGAGTGACCAGATTGAAGAATATTTTGCCACCAATGAAAAAGGGGGAGTTTGTTGAGAAGTGTTATTATTTATGTTAAGGTTTACATAATTTATGTCAATATTAATCTGGTTAATATTCATGGTGAGTGGCCTATTCAAGTACGATCTTGTGTTTTTGATATGACAAGGAATCCAGTAACATGAGAGAATTTGTAGGTAACCTAATGTATTTTCTATTGAGATAAAATTTGAAGGCAACATAATTATTATTCATTGGTTGTTGTGAAGGTTTTTAAAATGGTTTGATAATTTTGTTTGATGAATATTATTGTTTGATAAGATCATTGAGGTAAGTATGTTTGAAAACTAGCCCTTGAGTACAAGGTGTCTTGAGAAGCCTAGTCATAACAAGCATAGTCATATCATGAGCATGTGCATGATGATAATGAAGAGGTATGTGCATAGGTATGATATTTTTTTATGAGAATGAAAGGCATGTGATCAAGGTTTAATATCATCAAGGATTGTTTCAAGGTCAGTTGTCAACATTTAAGTGCTTTCGAAGCTATCTATGGACTAGTCATGGCTTGTAAAGTCATAGTGAGAAAGCTTGAGTATGGTGGCTTGGTGAGATAGATGAATAGAGGAATATGAGTTTGTATTAGTTTATTTTAACATTAATATGAGGCATTGGATCACTTAAGATATTTTTAAGGTAAGCCTATAGGTGTAGGACCTGCAGGCCTAATATGCAACTTGATCACTTCTAGACCCTGCTTGGCCTAATGAGGCATCATGATCTATTGTCAAGGTGTATGAAGGATGTATTACATTGTTTGATTATGTGATATGTTGTTTTATAATGTAATTGAGGTGTAAATCACATGGAAATAATAATGAAGGTTAGTTTCAAGTCTTAATGTGTTTTTCAATCAAGGTTTAAAGAGCAAAGAGAGATAATACGGCCTAATAAGGGGTCATGATTATATTGAAAGATATCTGAGATAATGTTATCATGTAAAAATTTATTATATATTATTTTAAGAATTTTAAAAAGGTTTGAGGTCATATTTTGTAAGATAAGGTATGAAAAGTGGTTTTGAGGTCTCTCGTGTGCACATAATGAAGGGTTCTCAACCCTAGAAGGACATTTAGGTGTTTATTATCATGTGTAACATATAAATTGGAAAATAATTTATTTATGGTAGATTTATAATGTTCCTATCTCAAATTTTCATGCATTAATTTCTAGAATAAGGGGTTAATCTTTATAATAATTGATAATAATGGAAGATGGTTTAAACCCTTAAAGAACCCTAATAATGACCCAATATGAAAGAATATGTTTTTAAGTAATAAAAATGGATTGGTATGGATATTTTAGTGATTATAGGTTTTATTCAACTCTCCCAAGAATCTCTAGGTGTGATTGAATCTTCAGGTTAGTGAGTAGACCCAATAGGAAAGGCCTCATTTCTCATAAATTGGTTGTAACATTCAGATTTAACCAAGTAAAAGTATAAAAATAATTGTATGGATAAGTTTGATAATTTTATTTTATGTAAATTATGGTTTTATAAATTTTATATCCCTAATGTGTGTTAAACCAGTCATCCAAGACAACATATCGCTAATAGGCCTAATGGTACAAATAGTGAGAAACTCAAGTAGAAGTGAGAAGACGATTAGGTATACATTATAATGGAATTGGGATGAATAAAAGTGAATAAATATGTTTTTAATTAATTTTAATACATATTCATGTTTGGTATATATTTTTTATATTAGTGGTTATAATGAAAAAGTTGGTCACAAATTGACCTATCTGGTTCAAGTGAGATAGTGAGATGTAAGGTCATGAGATTAGTTTTCAAGAGTAATATTTCCATTTGAATATATTATATTTATATATAATAATGGCCTAATTATCTCATAATATCATTAAAATTTATTATAATCCTTTAAAAATGGTCATATAGGTGATTGAATGGTGATTCTTTAAAGTAAATTGGCAAATCTTGGTAAGCAAGTTGTAGTAATTTGTTTGAGACTATATACCCTGTCTTGAAGCATATAATGTAATATGTGTTTATATTTGGGAATTTTATTTAATATCAATGCTTTGTATAAGGTTTTTTAGTTAGTGAAAGTAGTGAAAATGTTTAAGTCAAAATGGCTTGACTGGCTAAGTAAAGTCTGTGAGAAAGGACAACAAATTGGTTTGCAAGACCAATAATTGCCATTAATGATTATGATATTTTTGTTGGAGTTTGTTTTTAGGATGTTTTAGGAAATTTTTAATATATTTTACGTCCTTTATTTTGTATTTTCATGTGTCATAAGTTCAAGTTTCCATTAGTTTGTTTTAAGGCTAGTTGCTAGTTCAAAGTGAGCATTTTACAAAGAATTTGAGCATGTATAGCCTAAGTTGAAGTATATAATGAAGTTTGTGATGATCCTAAGGTAATTAAATTTTTAAATAAGTTATTTATTTCCATTTTTTAAGATAATTTGTGATTTATCTTCATTAGTTTAAGATAGACTTTCTAGGTATGCACAAGCCTAATTGTGAATAGTATAAATTATGTGCTTCAAGGGGTGATTAGACTTGAAAGGTGTTATGGAGACTATATGAGCTTATTAGAGTTATATTTAATTTTTTTATGATATTTTACTTCTATGTGTGGAGTTTTAAAGTTTTATAAGGAAGGAAATGTGTAATGTGTCCTGAAGTAGACATAATGGAATTAGGTCTCCATTAGACCTAAAAATGAAATAAGGCATAAATAAGGCATATCAAACCTAAAGGGACTCAAATAAAATTTGATTCATGTTAATGATATGTCATAATATTTATTCCATGTACAACCTAAGAGGTTAAGGGTGTTTTCACTCATAATATTCTCACTTGATGACTCTTTTGACCCTGAATGTTGACTATCAAAGTTTAGGCAAAAGCATTCTGATTTATCCCAAAAGGCAACCTCATGTAGGTTATTTGGTACAATGCCAACCTTAACATCATTCTTGTCTCATTCACCTTTAAATGACCCACATATAATCACCAACCCATCTAAGGTTCAAAATGTCATATTTTTGTGGTTTTTAATCTAACCATTCTCCTTCATTATTGAAGACATCAATATTGTCTTCAATGGAAATTCATCTTTGATATTGGTGAGCTTTCATAACCTAATTTACATGTTCATTTTCATGATCTAGAGGAGATATAAGATGGTTTAAAACCTCTACCTAGTCCATGAAGTCATGGTACAGTCATTTCCATACTTCATTATGATCCTCTTTCTCTTATATTTATTTCTCTTTCTCATTTATGACCTCTTTAACATGATCAACTGAATAATTGATCCCCTTTGACTCTAATTCATTAGTGTCAAAGCCATGCCAAAAAGGTTGGTCCAAACCTAGATTTTTCTCCTTTCAATGAAGTGGGATGCCTATCATGATCTCTTCCTCATACACACTTGAATTATTCTCCTGTGGCTCACCTATGACTACAAGATCCTCCTCTATCCTTTCGATAATAGTTTTTTTCTCCAAGAGGGAGATGATGGGGGGGAGGTGAAAAATTTCACCTTGATTGCAACTTAAAAGAGTGTCCTTTTGACTAGGTACCTTGAGTGGTCTATTTAGTGGATCTTAAGATTATATATATATATATATATATAGAGAGAGAGAGAGAGAGAAAGTCTTAGAACTCTTGTAGGGAAAGTTCATTGAGTTGAGCTAACACATCCTTTTTATTTTATTTAACCACTAACTTCTCCTTTTATTCAACTAGTTCTCGGACCACCATAACTGACACCTCCTTCTTATTTTATATGCCCTTCTAAACTAATTTCTATAATGGAAATGTGTAAGATACATCCACTTTATCCTAATTTTTACTCTCTTCCTCCTTCCTTATCTTTATCTATAACTCTTTGATTTTCCTATTATATTATCTTAAAATAGCTTCTCTTTGAGGTGGTTAGTGGATTCATGAAGATAAGGAACACAAGAAGGATGGTATGAGACATAGGAGGATTATCATGGAAGATACATGGAATCTTGGATCTCAATAATAGGATGCTCAAAAACAATCTCCTCCTTTTTTTGAAATCTCTCTTGGATTTAATTCCAAGAAGGGAAGATTTGAAGAACACATGAAGGACTTGGAAAACATGAAAGGTCACTTGGAATGGTCTCTTGGGGAAGAATGGGTGGCATATTTGAGGGACGAGGTGGTGTATATGAAGACACATAAGGTTTACGGAGTTGGACCTACTGTTCTTCATGGATTTTTAGCTTATCCTCAATGATTTGAATGAGACCACTTACATGCAACATCTCAATTTAGAAGATTTTCCAATTTTATCTTTCAATAGGTGACCATTATTATTTCATTAATTGTAATGCATCTCTCACATCATAAATGATGTGATCATGGATATCTTGACCATATCCCCTTTATGCATTAAGGTTTATCATGTACCTTTTATAGCCTAAGAGAATTTGCTTCAAACTTGAAATGGATTGGTTTGAGGAGTAAATAGGGGCATATTGAGCTTTAGAACCACTTGGGGTGAAGCCATAAACATTACTAATCTAATATGAAGGATGTTGAGGTAGAGAATAAGCATATTAATAAAAATATGGTTGATTATAAATACTAGATAATGATGATTAGGAACTTGTGCTACAATTACCAATTGATAAATACTTGGAGTTGCCATATATGTTTGTACACATACCTCCAAAGGCTGATTGGGTGAAGATAACACCAAAACTATCCACTCAAGAAATAATGTAGTCCCATTGAGCATGCTAGAAACTATTGTGGTATAGAATTTCACTCTTTTAGGAGATTTATTTAGGCCTACCCACTCCAATCCATAATATAGGAACAACCTCAGGATGTGGGTATGCTTTAGTGAGGTTGAAGCTATGAAGAAGGTTGGCTTTCTCTAAGTAGATCACCTAAACTAATGCTTCTACTTGGAAAAGGGATAGAAAGGGGGTATAGGTTTACTAAGAGAGATAATAAAGTGATGAAAAAAATTAAATTATAAATCACATGAGTTTGAAACTAACACTAATTCAACATAAGATAATATTCTCTCACATAATCTCATAAACTAGCTAATTTTACATAAGTATTTCATAAACTAGGCTCAGTAAGCAATGAATAAAGCAAAGATGAATTCTAAGATTCATGGCAAACATCCATTATTGGTAGGAATAGCACAAGTTCAGACCTATAAATAGAGTGAAAACATCTTAAAAGAGGTAAGAAAGAAGTATAATGACCATGGAAGCATGCTTCTTCACAAATCCATCATGCACAAGTTTATTAAACATAAGTTAAGGCAAGAGATAAGTAAAAATTAATCTTATTGCTTCAAGAGGTAGTTATTAAATTTTTTGATAGGGTTTAATGTGACAGTCTCCCACATACTAAAAAATGTGAGTATATATTCCTCAAAATGGGAGATATAGAGGAAACGAGTAGAGAAAGAGAAGAAGCACACAATCAAAATTTAATAAATGAGCTGAAACCACCTTCTATGAAATCTCAACCACCTTTTGATAGATTATCATTGGTTCTTTCTTATCAAATTAACCTTCATCGTCTCCAAATAGTCTTCAAACCCTCTTATTGGATTAGAAACACATTATAAGACAAGAATTCATTAAAGATTATGAGTCATGACATACTAAGAAGGAAGAGCCTCCAAAGACTCTAAAATTAATTTAATGCTCCACTTTCACTCTCCAACCACTAAATCTCTCTCTTGGATTTATACACCATCCTCCACTTTCATTTGTTATAAATAAAAAATACTCATATCCATAGACCTAATTGATCCATGACTATGTTAGTTTTAAATGGCTGCATGTACCTCATAAAAGTGGATGATATGACTATGTCAAAGGATAAGAAATTCCTTTCATAATCACAAATATACCCCTACTTCAAACCTTGAACATAGATCCACTATAGATGAAAACCAATCCCATTTATTTGTTTTCATATAGTCATCATCTCAATGGAGATCCATAGGCTCTAAGCTTTAATGGGAATCAAGGATTAAATTCCAAACCCAAGGACTTCATAACTTGATTGAGTAGACCTTTACATAGAACTAAGATTCAATGGTAGCATATAAATTTGTAGGGTTTTATTATGGTAACCCATATCATATTTGATCTCACATTTGTATAATTTCATACCTAGGTGGTGAAATATTTTGAGCTGATGTGTCTGCCTATGTGGCATTTCCTCAAGCTACTTATTTCATTTTAAAACTTAACCATTATTGCCTTGGACACATATATTCATCTTGTGCACTCCTAGGACTTGATCAAATTTACTCTATTGATTTCCTTAGGAGTCTCCTAGCTTTGACCTTCATTTTTGGCCATTGATCTTTGATTTGTATTTGAGATTAAAAAACTTGGTATCCCTACATTGATTTTTATCTCAAATTTCAAAAATATGACACTTGGCAGTCCTGTGTACCTCCCATGGACCCTACTATTAGTCTCCATTTGATTGAAGTGATTATTCCACATGGTGGCCTTACATTCAATCTAGGCTCATTGAATTTTTAACCTTGATCTACACCATTAATATGATTCTAAATGGTTCAATACATTTCATATATCTTTGGTATGTGAGATCCAACCTATACCATTGATTTGTTTAATATTTATCATGATCAAGACACTTGGAACCATCACGTTCATTCTTAGGATCATCAAACCTTTTGACCTCATGCTCACTATTGATATTTTACTATAAGATGAACGTGCACCATAGATCTACATTAACTTATTGACATTGCTATCACCCATGTGTCATTGATCTACTGATCTAATCAAGCAAGCTTTTGACACTTGGTGGTGCTTTGGATCACTTTTATTTTTTGAATCCAAATGACTATTTCTTTTGGTTTTAAATTGATGTTTCTCAACACATCCCAAACTACTAGTTCATTTTTGAAGGTTTATATCTTGAGATAGAAAACATATTAAGACACCAAATTTTTAGGGGAGCACCTTGGCATAGAATATATCATTTTCATGTAATCCTTCAACTTCAGTTGATGTCCTAAATATAATTATGAAATACACAACTAAACTAATATGTTGATTCCTGCATGACATGTCATGATAGTCTAGCTCCTTACAAAACTAGATTCACACTTTAAGCTTGTTTAAAGTGTTTCAAAATGTTGTAAGTGACATGTGATATGGTCATGAAGTATGTTTTCTCCATCCACCATTGGATCATTTACTCAACTAGGACTATGTTTAGCTTCTCTCACCACATCTAGGCAAATTATTTTTGTGTGCCAATTTTGGCCAACATCTACCTCTCAATATCTTGGTCTTGTTGAAAATTTTGACATCATAGGTCAAATTGTCACCCCTATCATTTGAAACTTTGATTATCATGCCATTTTATCTTGTATGTCAATAGTTTAGTCTATAAGAGTCCTTAAAGTGATCATCAGAAGCCATGATTAATAGGTCTTCAAGTTGTTTAGGTGAATTAAGGTCTTATCCTTTATTTGTCTTGTGTTTGTATTGTCATTTAATGGCATTTTTGAGCCATTTTAAGTGGTGATTTTTAAATTTATAATCACTAGGAGGGTGAATCAATGATGTAATATATTCTAGACTTTAATTGTAATCCTTTCAAACTCTTAATCAATGACCACAAACATTCATAAAACATGTAATATTTTCATAATAATTAATACAAAAAATGATGCAAGATTACACACATAACATAAGATATATGAGTGACTAAACATCCCAAAACTTAGGAGACTCCCATATCTCCATGTCTTACTTGACTTGTAGTCCTTCCTCATCTTCAGATTGAATTTGAATGAGTTCTCAACCTTATTATTTTCTTTTATCTTAGGATCTTGCTTGACTTCCTTGTCCATTTGGGAAGATAAGGCTTATTCCTTGATACTTAAACTTATTCCCTATTCTATCATGGAAAATAATCCACTTTGAGCTTACTTTTCATTTGCATTCTTAGGCCTCCATTTATTATGACTCCTCTTTATGATAGGATTGATAAATTTTGAAGTAGATTATTGATCATTCTTACAAAACCTTGCTATGTGACCTCTTTCATGACATTTGAAACAAATGAGGTTTTTCATATTGTACATACCTTGTGATTGAGATATAATATGATTCTTTAAAGTTTCACTGAAGATATTATAGAACTTTTTAATATGACCAAATCCTTGACATTTGTAGTAAAAGTTGTCATTCTTTCCTTGTAAACCTATTGAGTGTCTTGAGTGATGATGTTCTTCATGCTTACCATTGTCTTTCTCTTAGTTCCATGCAAATTAATTCCTTGAGGATCCTTTACAATCTTTTGATCTATGACCAAACTAATTGCAAGAGTAACATTGACCATTTAAATTTGCATACATCATAGCATTTGGTTATATGATCTGATTTGTATTTATTCTATCAATACCTTCATTCCTTGACTAATGATTGATCTTAAAATCCTTTATCTCTTCTTGAATTACATGTTTTTTTATTATTTGTATCCACGACCATATCTATCACTATCATGATTTTGACTACTTAGAATATTGTCAAGATCATTTGAGATCTTTTCATACTTCACAAATGACTTTACCTTATGCCTTATCTAACTTAGCTTTTAATGACTCAATTTCAATCACATACCTTAATCATTCATATTATTTGGATTTTATGCTTGTATCCATAGTTTATAATTGACTATTAAGATGTTTGATACTATCTTCATGTTCCTTTGTGTCATCATTCATTCTCGCTTTAAACACACTGAATTGCTCTTCATAATCCTTGATTTGTGGCATCATATTCTTATTCTTTTTATTCTCAATATTTATATCTTCAAGATCATTCACAAATTCATCCTTATTATATAAATCAGTAGTTGTATCTTTACTCATATCTTGATTTAGTTTCATCTGCAAAGACTCTATCTCTGATTGATACATGATACACTCTTCATCCTTATTATTTAATTCTTCATTAAGATTATAAACCTAAGTTTCAAGATATTATGTGATCTCATCATGCTCTTTGGCTTCATTACTTAGCATTCCTTCAAACATTCCAATTCGCTCTGCATAAGATATGATCAAGAAATCTTGTTTTCTATTTTTTTATTGTAGTATATTCATTTCTTTCATAGTATCTAGATATTTATCTTCAAGAGTGAATTTCTTCCTCTGAGCTATCTCTACCAAAGAAATATCTACTTAAATAACATCACCTTCATCATCACTAAAAGCCATGAATAATGTCTCCTTGTCCTCATTAAAAAAATAAGCATCATTGTCAGATGTGTTTACTTCTTCTTCTATAGATGAGTTACTATATTCTTCATGGTAAATGCTCTTACTACCTTTGTATGATTCCTTCTTTCCATTTTTATTATTGAATAACTTTATTTACTTGTTAGAAACCTCAAATTTCTTGTGTTCATCCTCATGAGATTCATTGTAAGCTTCTTTGATTTTAAACTTGTTTGGACATTTATCCATAAAATGACCAACTTTACCACATGAAAAACATTTGAAAGGAAGTTTCTTTCATAGTTACTTAATCCTAAATTCAATATTTTTGTAATAATGGATTCAAGATGATATTCATTAAGATCAAAATCTTTAAGACTTAACTTATTCTTCTTAGCTTTTGTCTCCTTGATCACCTTGAAGGTGTTGGGGATCAACCAACAATGGATTACACTTGTGAAAGCAATGAATGCGGAAATAAATCAGATAGATAAGTAACTGAAATGATAAATAGCACAGAACAAGATATACAAGAAAACACCCTGAAAACTTGTATTAAAAACTCTTTACAATAGGAATACAAATGAAGAACTTTGTTCTTCCACACCTCTCTCAGATGCACACAAGATCTCTCACTAGATCTCTATTCCTCAAGAGCTCTCTCTCAAGTACACTCAAATCCAACAACCTAGATTGATGCAACTCAATACTGTCCTTCAAACATTCACAATGTTCTACTCTTACAGTTCAACTCTCATACACACACAATAGCTTAGAAGATCTTTCCTACATATAGAAATAGGAAACTTGAGCATGCTCTTACAATAAACAGTTAAGCCACTTCAACAAGGGCTCTAAAAATAATATTGCTAACAATAGAGACGTGAGCTTGAGTCTACAACTCAAACTCATCATGCAAACACTCGCTTCTGTCCTCGGAAATCACTTTCTGGACACACAGGTAACCAACGTCGGTTCCTGCCTGTTCGCCTATGACCGTCGCTGGCTGAACATACTGCCGACGTCGGCGCCTCTGTAACTGCAACTGACCGACGTTGGTCACTGCTGACCGACGCCGGCGTCTATGTAGACCCGAACCTATTTGTGTGCTCCTTGGTGAAGCTTTTAGCTCCACACACCTAACAATCTCCCACTTGGAGATAAACCAGCTACACCAGTACCTGTACAGCAACATCTTCTAGCTCCTCCATCTTCAACTCAATCATGAAGACCAATAGAAGTTGAATGAAGATTCAACTTCTCCTTAGTAACCGGCTTTGTTAGCATATCAGTAGGATTCTTGTCTGTATGGATCTTCTCCAGCTTCAACTCACCATCTTCCAATACCTGCCGTATGAAGTGGTACCTTAGCTGTATGTGCTTGGTTCTAGAATGAAAAGCTGAGTTCTTTGCCAAATGGATTGCGCTCTGACTGTCACTATACAATCTGTAACTTCCATGCTCCCTTCCAAGCTCTTCCATGAACCGTGTCATCCATATCATCTCCTTGCTAGCTTCTGTAGCTGCAATGTATTCTGCTTCTGTAGTTGACAAGGCTACAACCTTCTGTAACTTAGATATCCAACTAACTGCTGTTCCACCTACAGTAAAAACATAACCTATGGTGCTCCTCCTGCCATCCAAGTCTCCTGCCATATCTGAATCTACATAGCCATGTAGAGAAGTATCTGAACCTCCATAGCATAAGTGTCTACTGTTGGTTCCTCTCAGATATCTAAGGATCCATTGTACTACTTTCTAATGTTCCTTTCCTGGATTGGCCATATACCTGCTTACTACTCCCACTGCTTGGGCAATATCCGGTCTAGTACACACCATTGCATACATCAAACTTCCTACCACGGAAGAATATGGAACCTTATTCATGTACTCTACCTCATCATGTGAATTAGGACATTGTTCTTTACTTAACTTAAAATGTCCAGCCAAAGGTGTGCTTACCGGTTTAGCATCCTGCATATTGAACCGTTTCAACACCTTGTCCACATAATCTTCTTGAGACAATATCAACCTGTGATTTTCTCTGTCTCTCTTAATGCTCATACCAAGGATTTTGTTTGCTACTCCCAAATCCTTCATAGCAAACGTTTGAGCTAACTTCACCTTAAGCTCAGAGATATCCTGCATGTGAGATCCTGCAACCAGCATATCATCTACATACAACAATAGAATAATGTATCTACCGTTATCAAATCTCTTAAAATATACACAATGGTCGGATTGACACCTACTGTAGCCATGCTCAGTCATAAACTTGTCAAATTTCAAGTACCATTGCCTAGGAGCTTGCTTGAGGCCATACAAGCTTTTCTTCAACTTGCACACTAGTTTCTCCTTACCCTTGACCTCAAAACCTTCTGGCTATTCCATGTAAATTTCCTCATCTAAATCTCCATGAATAAATGCTGTCTTAACATCTAGCTGCTCAAGATGCAAATCCTCAAAATCAACCAAAGACAATACAACCCTTATAGAAGTCATCTTAACAACAGGAGAAAAAATCTCACCAAAGTCAATACCTGGCTTTTGTGCAAATCCTTTTACTACCAATCTGGCCTTATATCTCATCTGTCCATCATCACCTTCTTTCAACCTGTAGGTCCACCTATTCTTCAGTGTTCTCTTACCAGCTGGCAATTCAACCAAATCCCATGTTTGGTTCTCTCTTAAGGACTCCATCTCCTCAACCATGCCACGCTCCCACTTACTCCTGGACTCCACCTGTAAAGCTTCTTCAAAACTCTCTGGTTCTCCACCATCGGTTAGCAATAAATAATATAAATAAGGAGAATATCTAATTGGAGGCTTACTTACCCTTTCAGACCTCCTGATTGGTGTCTTGGACTCGTTCTCAACAATCTGTCCACCCAAACTTTCTGACAGTGACCGACTTCGGCCACCTGTAGACCTGTTACTGGCCGATGCCAGTTCTTCCTGGCCGACGCCGGTGCCTGGTCTACCGACGTCGGTCTCTGTATGACCGACATCGGTTTCTGTACTGCCGACGCTGGTTCCAAACCTGCCGACGTCGGTCTCTGTGTTTTCCTGTAAGTGATTATTTCTTTTTCTCGCGAGCTCATTTTGGACCATAACTTTGTCCAACTCATTATTGCTCTACCCAGCCTGATCTAGCTTCCTTATCTGATCACTGTACATCACTCTTTCATTGAAAACAACATCACAGCTCCTAATTACCTTGTTAGTTCCTAGATTCCAAAATTTGAAACCAAAATCATCTGAGCCATAGCCTATAAACGTGCACCTCATAGACTTAGCATCAAACTTCTTTCTATTTTCCTTATCTATGTGCACAAAGGCTTCACAACCAAAAACTTTGAGATATGAGAGATCTACCTTTTTACCTGTCCATGCCTCTTCTGGAATTCCACCATCCAGAGCTGTAGAGGGTCCTCGGTTGATCAGGTACACTGCGGTGTCAACTGCTTCTGCCCAAAATTCCAAGGGCAACCCTGCATGCAATCTCATACATCTTGCACGCTTCATAATAGTTCTGTTCATCCTTTCATCAATACCATTCTACTGAGGTGTCCTTGGAACCGTCCTTTGTCTTCGGATTCCATGAGTGTAACAATACCAGTTAAACTTAAGATTGCAAAACTCACCGCCATTATCAGATCTCAAGCACTTTAATCTTCTTCCTGTTTCATTCTTAACCATGGCTTTCCAAATCTTGAAAGTCTCAAAAACATCAGATTTTTTTTTAATACAGTAGATCCATACCTTTCTTATGGCGTCATCTATGAATGTAACATAGTACTGTGATTCACCAATAGAGGCTACCTGAGCCGGTCCCCACACATCTGTGTGAACAAGCTGCAACTTCTACCTTTTCTTAGTAGACCCAGTCTTTAGAAAACTAACCCTTTTCTATTTTCCAAATACACAATGCTCACAAAATTCTAGATCCATACTTTTCAAATCTGAAAGCATACCTTTAGACTTAAGGATTGACATCCCCTTCTCACTCATGTGGCCAAGCCTTGAGTGCCACAATTTAGCATCCACATCTGAAGTAGATAAAACTAAAGGAGATTTGTTAGTAACACAATTACACAAATAGAGAGTACCTTCTCTCTTACCTCTGGCCATAACAAGTGCACCCTTGGTCACCTTCCAAGAATCTGCTGTGAGAGTTACTGTACAACCCTCATCACCTAGCTTACCTGCAGAAATCAAATTTCTCTTCAAACTAGGAACATGCATCACATCCCTCAACACCCATGTGTTGCCATTCTGCATCTTTAGCTGCACTTTACCTTTGCCAGTAATCTTACAAGGCTCATCATCCCCTAAGTACACTATTCCAAAATCTCCATGGACATAGTCACTGAAATATTCTCTGTTAGGGGTAGCATGGAAAGATGCACCAGAATCTAATACCCAAGATTCTATATTATTATGCAAAGAGAAAATAAGAGCATCCTGTGCAATAGCTGCAACCTTTGTCTCTTCCTTTCCTTCATGTTGATTGTCCTCCTTAGGCTTTGACCAGCAATCTCTGCTTATGTGCCCCAACTTTCCACAGTTCCAGCATTGTGGCCTTCTGCCATTCCTGGATTTGGATCTGCCTTTTCCCTTAGACTTAGATCTTGATCTCCTCTTGCTCTTTTCTTTTTGCCTTCCTCTGTTCTCGAGATTTAAAGTGTTCACGGATGTCCCAGATGTCTCTTCTGTGCTTTTCTTGTGAATTTCCTCATTCAAAATAACACTAACCACATCCTCTACTTTTAAAATATTCGAAGCAGAAGCCGTATTAGAAACTGCCATTACCAAGCCATGCCAGCTTTCAGGCAAAGAACATAATATCAAAAGAGCTTTTATTTCATCTTCAAATACAATATTAACAGAACTTAACTGATTAACAATACCATGGAAATCATTCAGGTGATTGGAAACAGATCCACCTTCTTGCATATGCAAATTAAATAATTGCTTCATCAAATATACCTTATTTGAAGCGGAGGGTTTTTCATACAAATTTGCTAACGTGGTCATTAACTCTACCGTAGTTTTTGCCTGTGACAAATTAGATATCACAGTGGAGGCCAGACTCAGTCTTATAGACCCAAGAGCCTTTCTGTCAAGAACATCCCATTCTTCATCCTCCATGTCCTTGGGCTTCTTTGCTATCCCACCTAACGGTAAGTAAAGATCCTTCTGATACAGATAGTCCTCTATCTGCATTCTCCAGTGTTGATAGTTCTTGCCATTAAACTTTTCCATTCTCAACTTACTTTCTTCTGCCATTGCTTCTCCCACTCAAATAGAAATCCCTGCAGAAACCCCTGTGAGCAACCTGTAATCCAAACACACTGCACAGATCTGAACCACCTGTTAGTGAACCTGAGCTCTGATACCACTTGTTGGGGATCAACCAACAATGGATTACACTTGTGAAAGCAATGAATGCAGAAATAAATCAAATAGATAAGTAACTGAAATGATAAATAGCACAGAACAAGATATACAAGAAAACACCCTGAAAACTTGTATTAAAAACTCTTTACAATAGGAATACAAATGAAGAACTTTGTTCTTCCACACCTCTCTCAGATGCACACAAGATCTCTCACTAGATCTCTATTCCTCAAGAGCTCTCTCTCAAGTACACTCAAATCCAACAACCTGGATTGATGCAACTCAATACTATCCTTCAAACATTCACAATGTTCTACTCTTACAGTTCAACTCTCATACACACACAATAGCTTAGAAGATCTTTCCTACATATAGAAATAGGAAACTTGAGCATGCTCTTACAACAAACAGTTAAGCCACTTCAACAAGGGCTCTAAAAATAATATTGCTAACAATAGAGATGCGAGCTTGAGTCTACAACTCAAACTCATCATGCAAACACTCGCTTCTGTCCTCAAAAATCACTTTCTGGACACATAGGTAACCGACGTCGGTTCCTGCCTGTTCGCCTGTGACCATCGCCGGCCGACCATATTGCCGACGTCGGTGCCTCTGTAACTGCAACTGACCGACGTCGGTCGCTCCTGACCGACGCTGGCGTCTGTGTAGACCTGAACCTATTTGTGTGCTCCTTGGTGAAGCTTTTAGCTCCACACACCTAACAGAAGGTTTTTTCCCTCTTAGGAGGTTTGTCCTCATCAACTCTCATCTCATAGTTAGTAAGGATACCATGTAGTTCATCCATATTCAACTAAGTGAGAACATGTCTTTATTCTACAATAGAAACTTTTGAATCAAACTTTAGTGTAAGAATCCTCAATACCTTTTATACTATAGTAGATTCATTAATCACCTCTCTAAGACCTCTGATCATGTTTACTAACTCATCAACCCTTAAAAGATAGGATTCCATAGTATCTTCCTCTTTCATTTTGAGACCTTTAAATTTACTTCAATAGTTCTAAAATTTATCTAGTGTTACCTTTGAGTCTCTATAGATAGTCCATAATTTTTCCTAAATTTCCTTGGTAGACTTGTACTGGATCACTTTGGTGAACACGGCCTTAGATAGACCAAAAATTATATCACTCATATCTTTAGAATTATTCTCACTCAACTTCTTGTTAACAACACTAGTTGGAGGAGTATCTGGTGTAGTATAACCATCTATGATAAATTACCAAGTATCAAAAACCCTAGAGACATGATCTATGTCCTCATACTTGTAATCCAAAAAGCATAGTTTAACCCATTGAATAATGGTGCTTTATTTTAAGATAAACCCTAATTATGTTGACTTGACATATTTTACCTTATATAAAATTCAATTGGTTAAAATTGCAATGAAGGTCCTACTCTGATACCAATTTTTAGAGGTACAATCATTAAGAGGGGGGCTAAATTAATGGTGTAATATATTTCAAACTTCAATTTTATTCCTTTAAAACTCTTAATCAATGACAATAAGCATTCATAAAGAATACAATATGTTCAAAACAATGAATAATAAAGATGGTGCAAGATTGTACACATAACACAAGATCTATGTGGGAAACCCTCTTTGGGAATAAAACCCACTCTTAAGCATGTAAACATATGGACTACTTATCCTATAAGATGATCACTAACATGAGAAATTTTAGTGAAGCACCCAATTTTTATAGATGTTGAGCACCCGCACAACACCTTATGAAATCAACAACTCTAAAACTCTGATTGCATTTCAATCTGATTGGATAAATAATGTATAACACTCGTATTTCAATTCTTCACATAAACTAGAACTTTTTCATACAACCAATACATCCAAACAAAACTTTTAGATCACTCTAGTATTATTCTCTCATCATTAATATGATCTATACTTTAGTCCATCTACTAAACACACTTCCTCTAATTTCTTTCCTTCATCTCTATCTTTTGCTCTATCAACACATCCACATTCAAGTATAGAAACCATTACCTTAGCCTTCACTCTTTATAGATTCTTCATGAATATCAACATATAGGTTGAGCATAAAAATTTCCTTAACCCTTAATACTTATATCATGCTAACACATATCTCAATATCATCCTCATAGGGTCACACTTAAGCATCTACGCCTTTCAATTAGGCCTTAGTAGCCCTTTAAGTCTCATGGAGACCTATTACCCCTTTAAGAATTTATCAAGAAAATTAAGAAAATAATATCACTTTAAAATACATGGGTACAATCCACATGACCCTTATGACATCTTTAGGTTATTACTCCCACCAAAACACTCTTCTGTAAATGCATAATTTACTGAAACATTATCTTGTACTATGAATGGAAAAATAGTCATATTTCAACTATAATATATACATTTTTATGGATATTCAAACCTCAAAACCATTTTTTTTGATATCCATTAAATTATCTACATCTTTTCCTTTTACACCATTATAAAATTCTACACATATCAAAAGTTATAGATCGAAAAATACATACTGTTTTTTCCTTTATTAATTTAAAAATTCTAATTCTAATTATCGCTATGTAAATACAAAACATATGACACTTGTCATCATATCATTATCCTTGAAAGGTACATCAAATATACTCCATTAATCTCCTTAGAAGACTCTTGAAGTTAACTTCCATCTCTCATCATTGATCATTGATCTGAACTTCCAAAATCATGTTAGTTGGCAACCTTGCATGCCTTCTGTGCATTGACTATTTGACTCAAACCACACTATTAATTTATATATGCACAAATACCCACGTGTCATTAATATTATATCAAAACATTATTATTAAGACACATTTAATTATCACATGAAATCTTAGGAAGCTTTGACATATTGATGTAATATGCGCAGTTGAATCACTCTCTAACAAGATCATGTGCTCTGTTAAATCCTTATCTAGTTAGATTAGATGATTTCCATTAGATATGTTGAAAAATAATATTTATATATCTATATTCCTGATCACTCACTCATATTTGGATCTTCATATCCCAATTAAATACTCACCACAGATCTTTGATATCACAAAATTGGCTAAGGATGGGAACTTAGTGAACTCTGTCTAAGAGGCCAACTTTGCAATGTTATAAATTTTAATACGCTCAATGTCATGACCTTAAATTTAAAATACATGATAAAATTTCATATGGTAATCCATCCATTTATAAATATAATCTTGAAATATTCACATGTGTGAATGTTGATGTCATCAATCTGCTTACTCAGCCTTATTTATCAAGATGACTACTTGAACCTACACACTCATATGACTACTCTAATGAATTAATTTTACTTCCATAGGTAATATAATAATAATAACACCCCATAGGGTCTTTTAAACATGGAAAACCCATTAATCTATCAAACACAACTTCTTTATCATTCGTGTACTAGTATCACATGCTCTCTTTGACATCAATGACAACCTAAGACATCAATGACCATGTTTAATAGTGGGAATATTATACAATGTTTTTGTGAGTGTTATATCATGTTTCAAGGTCAATAAATTCCTAATATAAGGATTATCCGGTTGATCACATTTTGTACTAACTTCATGACTCATTTTTATGTAATTATAACCATTTTGTGACATATACAGAAGGTTTTGATAGTATATGATTATTATTAAGATTAATTACATATTTATTAACCTAATAAAACATTTTAAATATTAAAAAACAAATTATATATCATTTAAATTAGATCTCCTTTGTGAAAATAGCTTTTTCAATGCAAAAATAGGCCTTTTTGAGGCATTCACTTTGGTTTTTCAGAGTATTCTTGTGAGAAAATAATATTATATGATTAATTAGGTCAAAAAATGGTCATATAAGTGGTTTTAAATATCTTTTATGTCAAAATTTTTCAAAAAAAACTTTCCTCCAATATTGACCTTTTTGGCAACCCTAAAAGAACAATTTTCAAATGCTCAGTACGAAAAAAGGAGAGAGATTTAAGATATGAACCTTTTTATATTACTAGAGGTATAAGTAATATTTAAATTATTGTAATTATTTCATATATTTTTGGCCTCATATTTATGAATAATCACAAAAAGTGACAATAGGTCACTATAGCCTATGCATCTGAGAGGGTCTATTTTTGGACTTATATATGAATTTCATAAAGTGATGGAAATAAATGGTTTTTATGGTCTATTTTATGGGTCGTGATGATACTTTTAATGTTTATCTCATATGATAAATATTTATATGAATATATTTATAGCATAAAACCATGTTTCCTTCTCTATCTTTTTGAGTAGTCCCTTAGATCAATTTTGAAGCAAAATATGAGTTTTCAGTAGGTGTTTTTATATTAATAGGTTATAAATGGATTATATAATTAATTATTCACCTTTTTCATATAGTTAAGAGTTAACAAGTTTCCATTATGTTCTTATCTCCTTTGAGATATTTTAAGCTAAGTTAGTTTCTTCAACAGGGTACAAATGAATTTATTGAGATTTATTTCAATGACCAATAGTTTATGATATGATGTTCAATAACATGATTTAACTCCAAATATATCATAATTAGAGATTAATGTCTATTCAAGGTGATGAATTACATATTGACCATAGTTCATGCATAATGAGCACCTACAATCATGAATGAACTATCACAACCAATAAGGTTTCAAGGTAAATTTCTTGTTTGAAAATATTGAGAGTTGAAATGATTTCTCCTTATTTGAATATAATATGGAGGTGATTATACTATGAGGAACATTGAAGATCAAATTGAGATGACATATCAAGCATTAAAAATTTATCCATTGTCTGTAAAAATTACAATATACCTGTAATTATCTTTCTATTGATTTGAATAATGGATTTAAAAGAGAAGCTATAGTCAAAAAGAGGTATTTTGAGTTGAGGAGAGAATGATGAACAAGGAAAAAAAATCTCTCAAGAATAATAGATTAGGTTAGGTCATGTAGCAAAGGTATAAATTGTACTTATAGGCCTACAACATTAGTTTACACCTATAGGCAACTTCAAGGAGGTTATTCATGTTAAGAACAAGATTTGGTAAAGTTTCAATTATCCTTATGATAAAGGTTTGGTTTGAAGAGTTTGAAAGAACTAAGATGGATCACAATCCTATATAACATGTACACAACCTTTATCCATATCCACTACCTATGTTTTGGAGTGTCCACATACAAGTGGTCCCCATAGAGTTTCGAAGGTAACATGAGGGAGTTTGACAAGATTTGAAGTCTTCATTAGGTTTAATAAGTTGAGTGGTATCATGACATCCATGTTTGAGGTCATGAATCAAAAGACAATATTAGGGTTGAATGCATTTATTCAAAAGAGGAATTTAGGGACAAGTTCCCTAAAAGATAAAAAATAGAGACCTATAAATTTTTGGATATTTTCATAAGAGATCAAATGAGGGCCTAGACCAGACCAAATAGTTCCATTTGGTATCCCTCATATAGGGTTTGAACCTTTTAATAAAGAATGAGGATGTGACTAGAGGGATAAGGTGATCTAAGGTCTCAATTTTTTATGTCTAATCATTATCATTTTTCAATGATTTATATAGCCTTCAATATGAATCACAATCTAAGATGGTATGACAAGAATGAAAACCATGTAAGATGTATTTATTGAGATGACATGGACTAGTGTTTAAAATAACATATCAATAAGAGATGGAGATTAGGGTCATGACCTATATAACCACCTGCAGGTCCCTTAAGGCCCGAAAAAGGGACACATATAGGTTGGCTATAGGATGGAAATAATTTGAATACAACATGAAGGGCATTAGTGAGTTTCACAAAACATGACATGGATGTTGTTCAAATATTCAATGAGACTAGGATGTTTTCAAGGGAGCTTATTTTTCAAAGACCATGTATGTCAACCTAAAATTGTACTTTCATCCTCATGATTACACTCAGTTCATGCAAATAACCTTTAATCATGTTATAGCTATGGAAGGAGTTTCCATAAGGTTGGGTTTATGAAAAAATTTATAGTTAGGTGACCTTAAGGTCAAGATGTTAATATGAAGTAATGTTATCAAAATTATTAATGAAAGTTTGAAATCATAGCTAATTAAAGATATAAGCACCTAAAATAGTCTAATTAGACACTTATAGTCAACATACCTTAAGGTAAGCCATAAAGGGTTAAAATGAGATAAAATATTAGCATGAAAGGTCTCTGAAATCATGATGAAAAATGAGTTAAAAGGCTCAAGAGAGGCTTCAAGAAGGTCAAACACCATGACACATTAGGGTCACTAACATACTCTTCCTCTATCCATACAGAGGTGATACATAGTCAAATGTCAAGGGTATTTTACTTGTTAATGGATCTTAGGAGTTGAAGGGAGTAATTTTTATTTTTATGTGAATCTATTTTGAAAGAAAGGAATTTAGATGTTCAAAGAAACTAGTAACATACACATGAAGTGTCTATTCCACCTCTCCCTTGATTTAAACACCTACAATCATAGTCTCTTGAGGTCTTAAGAAGGTTCTAGTATAGTTTGCAAGGTGGGAGACTTGGGGATATGACTATTTGTCTTAGTTATCCAAGTTTAAACTCAAGGTGAGAGATATAAATAATGTCATAAGATACTTTCAATAATATTAATACCTACTAAAAATCACCTACAATCATAAGGAGAAAAATAATCTATAGCCTCCTTCAAATTTTGATGGGGTTGTTTAACAAAGTGGAAGGTCACCAATGCATTCTTAGGATTTCAAAGGATGAATAAGGGTTTTAAAAGCTTGGATGGCCTTAAAACACATGGATATACCTATATTAGGTATGAATATATATCTACAAGTCCATATAGTCCCAAAAATGATAAGCTACATGTCTTAAGGAAGGGAAACATGGTTATGGCCATAGTTGGTGCATTGGTCTAAGTCTTGAACATGGATTTAATATGTTTCACTAATACAATAGGAAAAAATGAATAAAAATTAGCCTATAAATGGAATTAATGATTCATATAAGTATATATAGGTCATTTTTACTCTCAAAACAAATAATTATAGTTGGACTGTGTAACACTACTTTAAGATGACTATGATGAAGATGGCATAATATAACATAATGCAATAACTAAAAATTAATATGATATGATATTATATGAAATAAATAGGTATTATTTCAATTAAATTAGGTATAATCATGAATTATATATCTATAAATTTCACTTTCCAAGAAAATAAATACAATCATAATTGATTGTCAACTAGGTTATGTCAAGAGAAAGCCATGCTTAATAAGAGGTTTAACAGAGGTTTAGATCCCAAATATGATGGAAGGAGATTAAAAATGATGATTAAAACTATAAATAATGATGATCATGATGTAAACAAGGAAATTAAGGTTTTTATAAGGACAAACTACAATCATATTTGTAAAACCCTGCACACAGTCAATAGTCCAAAAGTCTGCCTTGGATTTTTTGATGTTTGAAGGTGATAAAAGGATTATATAGACATGAAATTTTGTAAATATAGTAATAATTATCCAATTAATACCCAAATATAATTTTTTTCATGATAAAATTGTGAAAATATACTCTATTTTGACTCAGTGGTAGGTCACTTTTAGGCAAACATAAATGCAGGCTATAATGGGAAAGTGATCAAAAGGAGTGTTGGTTGTATTGGAAACACAATGTGTTCATTTTAAAGGTTTTATTAAGGTGAATTTATATTTTTTAAAAAAATTAATCAGGGAAAATAATTATGATAAAAAATCAAAAGTGGTTGTGAGTGATCATTTATAGTCAAACCCCACTAGCCTAGACTAGGTCTATTGCCCAAAATAAGATTCAATTTCATTTTTGAAACTAACTAAGCACTAAAAATAATTTTAAAATGTTATATATGAGTTATTAAGTGTTTTAAATATTTTAAATTATAGATAACTTAATGAAGATGTTGATTTATTGGCTTAAGACCATAATATGATGCACAAAATGCATAGAAGGGCTCGATAGGCCAACTTAAAATGCTCACACCAGCTAGGAGGTTTATAATGGGAACTAAAAGAATTATGGTATGTTATATGGTGTATTTAAATTCAAATTTTTGTAATTTTTTTATAGGTTTGATGTCACAATTTTATGAATCATCTTTAAGGGTGAAAACTATCAAAAACCCTCCTAAAACCTCGATTTAGACCTATTCATAGAGATTGAGTTATATACCAAAAAAAATGAAGTAATTTAATCTTAAAACATAATTTAAATTGTTTTAGACTCTAATAGGGTCCTCCACATGAAATTTTTTTGTACCTTCACTTGTATGGAATAGTACAAAACTATGTTTGTTCTTGTTTTTGAGCTAAAATGGAGGTTCCAAGGAGTGTATAAAATGAAATTTTTTTAGGAAGGTATATTGAGACATTTTTTATCTATAAAATCTCAAAAATACATAATAAATTGATCATAGGTGCCAAAACTATTCAATCCTTTTGGGCCAGCTAGAAAATGCCTCAAAAAATCAAGCCTTCCAATGGTCATTTCAGGATTCTAGTACCTCTGTAGTGTTACAGACCACCAAAATTGACATAGATCATAGTTAAATAATGTTTAAAGTGAATAAAATGTCTTTTTTAGGTTTCATGTATGTGTCAGCTCCAAGAAATAAGATTTATCTATCTAGGCCTAAGAGGGCTAATTAAACCTAATTTGGCTATACGAAGGTGATAGAAAACACATCTACACTTGGATTTGGCCCATAAAACTTTGTATATATCTATATGGGGATATATTTTACCCAAAAATTTTATTATTTTGTCATCATCACCTCCATATTCTCCTAGACAAGAATATTTACAAAAAAAAGGCTATAAGGAGCTCATGGGAAATGCATAGTTTTGGTGTTGTTCTAGGTTTTGCTAATTTTTTGATGCATTTAATTGCCTTGACCCAAGCCTAGTTTGATATTTTTAAGTCCTAAATGGTGGATATGTTTAGGATTTAATAAATTTTGAGTAAAATACCAAATCTCTCTTGTACACCTTAGTGAAAAATGAGAGTTTTATGAAGCTAGAAGATGAAATAAATGAATATATCCCCTCTTAAGGCCTTGACAAGCTAGTAAATTATATGATATGTCACATTTTGAATTATAATAATTCATATTAATGATTAATTGAAAGTTTCAAGAGTTTGTAAATGTCCACAAGCTCTAATAGAACTATTATTCATTCCTACACCAAGCTTCAAGAAATAAGTCAAACTTGGCATGGAAAGTTTCTAAGAATCCTATCAAGTTGGGTAACAACTTTTAAAAGTTTATGAGGTTAAATAATAATAATTAATATATATTCAAGGCCTACGTTCAAGGGGGGATACTTCTTCTCCAAGAATATAGTGAGGTTATGTAAAGATTTAGGGACCTATGTTGGTCAAACACCATCAATCATGGAGGAAGAATTCTTAAAGCTTTGAAAAATATTGATACATGAAAAGATACACCATATTTCATATTATGAAGGAAAATTAATAATATAAATTCTAAATTTTGTTTTGAAGAATATAAATTGAAGGCTTTATTTCCTAGTTTTTTTGAGCTCTTGTCTCCTCCTCTCTCTTCCTTCTCAATTCTCTATATGTAAGATAATTTATGGAATTTGAAAGCATCCTTAACCTGAGTTGTGGAAACTCCATGCTCATAAAACATTTTTACTTTCTTATTTTTATGAATAAGATAGAATTCATACCTCCTCAAATCTAGATTTAGTGTATTTTTATGGTTTATTGATAGATGACAGTGATAGTTCTTACTTCCTCTCATCTTGTCCTTTATTATTTACCTATTTTTAGGTGTTAGATTATCCCTATAGGTTTCATAGTGTTCTCTAATAATCTTATATGTTTGGTAAGTGCAAGATTTATTTAGTACCATTAAATTACCAATTAATTAGGTGCCTTAGATCATGCATTAAGTCTAAGCCTCTATATGAAACATTGATGTTTGGAGGCTATCATTTGAGAAGTGTAATCAAGTTTATGTTCATATTAATCCTTAGTGTGTATACAACATAAGTTGAGGTCATGTTTTGGTGTATCACCATAGTTAAATGGGTTTTCCTTTCTATTTTCCCTCTTCCCTTTTCCATTATAAGATGGTAGTGTAGAGTAGGGATACTAATTGATACATCAAGGGGAGATATCCCTTAGAATATAGAGATTAAATCCATGTGTTAGTCCACCCACAACTTGGGATTGTCTTCATGTTACTTCAGACTGTGAAGGCCTAAAACTACCTTTAAAAGGATATAAGTCTAGAAGATAATAGTTTTTAGCACACCTAGTGGGACACATTGGAGATGGTCTTGGTGTAATTGAAGTTGTAGCAATGTTATTCATGAAGAATTTGGTGTCTCTAGGCTCAATAAATTTCTCTAATATTTTAGGCATAGTTTCGAAATAAGTTTATTTTCATTGCACTATCTTGATGTTTATTTCATGGCTATATATGAGGAAAATACCTATGCAATACTTCCTTATCAACTTTATGATGGATCATACCAGCCTTGTCATAACATATATGAGCCTTTTTATGAGCCTAATTATCCTTATCATGAGTTTTATCAAAGCTATGATGAGCCTTATCAAGTTTCTCATGATCCTTATTATCAAGAGCATGACCCTTGCCTTCCGTATGCACCATATCAGTCTCATGATCAGATTTCACCTTCCCATATGGATATTATGTTTCATATTTGCAGCCTTATTTCTAATAAATAATTGATGAGATAGAGCTCAAAATACTAGCATATGCAAAAATACTGTGTTCAAACTCTCAGAACGAATAATTGAATGGGTTGTTTCAATATGTATCCAATGATCCAAAATAGAGGAATGAGTTGTGTAATCTTGTATTAGAGAAGATGGAGGATTGGGAGAGGTAGTGAATTGAGCTTCAAGAGTTGTCTCAAGAACCCTCTTGTATTCCTTACCAGTATTCTTGTGTTCCTTATTCTCATGAAGATCTTAACCATGCTAAGTGTGTGCCAAGGGAGTTTCCTATTTGTATTCAAGAGCCTATTTAAGATCTTATTCATGAGCCTATTCAAGAGACTAAACCTTCTTGTAATTCCACATATTCCTTACTCATCCCTCAAGCTCAAGTTATCCATGGGGATAAAGAGGTTTTATATTTTGATGAGGTTATGGCTAAGTGGAAGGAGTAGAATATAGAGGTCTTCAAGTGTTTCTATTCCATTCCTATCCAAGAATCCCTAGATGATTCCATTACCTTCAATATCCTAAAATTTTATCATGATAAACCTTGCATGCTTCATATTTCCTCTCAAACAAATGAATTTCATCACCCTCCTACCAAATCCCATCTTTAAGAGGAGCTTGTTATATGGAGGATAGAGAAAGGGGTTTCAACTATAAGCCAAGTTCTTAAGGAGTGTGAAGAAGATGCTTCAATTGTGTATGAGGAAGAGTTATTTATTGATACTTAACTTGAGGTTTTAGTTGAGAATGGGAAGTTTGGTCTTGATGTGGAAGAACTCCATGAGGAATTGGTGTAAATCGAAGTTATAAATGAGATTGATATATCTCCACTTAAGAAAGATGAAGGCACCCTTCAAACTAATCTTATCTAGATTGATCAAAATTAGGAGTAAAAGGATGATTGGTAGTTATACCTTGAATCTTTAAAAGAGATTGAATATATTTTTATGGATATGTTTCCCATTTTAGATCATGTTTATGAGATGTTTGTTCAAGATTCACTCATTTTTTTAGAACATAATTAGATACTGAGAAGGGGGTTGAATCAATATATCAATTAAAATTGGTCTTTCAATCCTTTTAAAGCAAACTCAAAAGCATATGAATATCAAAAGATAAATTTATAGTTCATACAAACACAAATACACACGACACATGATTTATATGTGTAAAAACCCAAATGAAAAACCATGGTGAGAATAGTTGTTATAATCTTCTATTCTAATCTAGCCTCATAGTTCAAAGCCTCACTGGCAAACCTCACTAATTACATTTAAGGACACCCATACTAAGGAGACACCAATCCCATAATTTAAGATAACCAACTCTAAGGAAACACCCACTCACTAATTTGATCACCCACTCAACTTATCTAATGACACCAACCTAATAGACTCTTTTATGGAGCTAAAAATCCAATTTAAAAATTATATTCATACATGAATCTAGATCTATGTTATTTGTTATAGGTCTAATCTAAAATTGATCATACTCTACACATTCTCTTTATGCCTTTCTTCCTCTCTACTCCTCTCTGGTCTTATGTTTGTATATTTATTTATTTGACACAATTTAATTCCTTAACCAACCACTCTGCTCTATATTCCATTTGGATTAATAACAAATGCAATTGTTCAACAACACATTCTTTGTCCTAAATATCAAATATATAAAAAAATGATCTAGGGTTTTCTTCTTCTCTATGTTCACACTCAGACTATAACAATTCATGCTAATTTCAGACTTTAGTTCATTTTGACTTGAAATATAAGCTTCCATGTCTCGATTCTATTAGCCCATTGATTGTTGTTGCACCAAAAGGATCAACCTATTAGTGCCTTAAATAATGGTTGGAGCTAACCATGACACCTTGCAATAGATTCCATATAGCATGCCATAATTTTAGGTTTCTTTTATTATCTATATCATTTTTTACAATCAATTTTTGATGCACAAGATCTTTAATGGAGATTTGATCAGTTAGATCAATCAATCTCATTATCTATCTTGAGATTTATAGATTATATGCAAGATCCATCATGTTCCTACAACTAACCATTTGTCTAGACATGATTTTAAATGTTGGTCATTAATATTTCCTTTGGCACCATAATCTAATGGTCTCTATTAAATTAGCTCAACTTTAAAATGCATCAATTTAATCACCTTATAACATGCTCACGCTATTCATTAGGTCATTGTACACTTCTAAACTTTACCTTTGTCGAGATGTTAAATTTTAAGCTCTTTATTCCATCTGAGTCTACTCATTGCATTTGATCTTTCTCATCTAAGCTTTCACATGCCCTTAAATCTCTGAAGATACACATCCTTTACCTTGGCTTGGTCATTAAACTTTGAAACTTTTACCTCATCTCACAGCTTCGTATATCTTTAGATTACTTTCACTCTATTAATCTTTTAGAACCTACTTGGTATTTAACTTTTCATTGTGTTGATAAACATCAAGCACTTTAGCTCATTTGAGGCCACTTACTCCATTGAATTTCCTTTGCATAGTCACCCATGCACTATCAAAACTTTTGATAAACTCAATATTTATATTTTTCCAACCCTCAATGATATGAAATTTGGCATAAGGATGTGCCTTCTATATATTGTTGTCAATTCCCACTATTGAGACATTTGGCATCCTCACATTGGTCTTCTATCTGACAAACTCAAGTGCTTGTGACACTTGGAATTAGTGCATTCACTTTGAGAGACCTTTGACACTTTGAATTCATCACACTCTATTGGATCTTCAATGTCTATCTAAGTTCTAACTGTTGACCTTTTCAACTATATTGAACTTTAATTCTAACAAGCTTGCACTCATTGGGTTTTTGTTTGATAAACTTTGTGAATGTGACACTTATCATTTGCACATTCACTTAAATCACCTTTTGAAAATTTGACTTTGCTTCACCCCATTAGATCATCTGTGTATGATGAAGCGTAGTTCATTGATCAAGCTGTGACATATTATAAAGTCTAATCCTTGGGAAATATTAAGTCCTTTGATCATTGGTTAGAGCTAGGAATTACTACGTTGATGGGCCAATTTCATAATGATTATATGGACTTAAGTTGTAACTTAAGTTACTAGTTTTTGTCTATACCAAGTCAACATTAAAATTGAACATTGCTTGTTGATGCCATGGATAAACCCTTAGGGTTTTACTAAGAAACCCTATCTAGTCTGAGAGCTAAATAAATCAATTATAAGCTCATTACTTCTCCTCTAAACCTATAGACTATATTTTTGTAATGTACATGAAAAACCCATAATGGATCTTCTATCTATTTTGACTTTAAACATCCATAAATAGTCTCTATAAAATCATGACAACTTTACATAGTGCAACTATGAGACATGCTCTTCTCTCCATTAATTTTTCCTGATCCTTTTGACATCAATGACATCTATAGTGTCCCTTTTGACATCAATGACAATCATATTTCCAACAATCTCCCCCTTTGGCATTGATGGAAAACTAAATTATCTTATGCAAACTTAATATTATGATCTTCTAATGATTTAGCTACTTTTTTGGCATTACTTTTATTGGCTTTTGATGAGTATGAATTAAAGCTATTAATACAATAATTTCTCTCCCTTAAGCAATGGCACATTTGTAT
Organism: Torreya grandis; assembly: GCA_037957365.1. NCBI lineage: Eukaryota > Viridiplantae > Streptophyta > Pinopsida > Cupressales > Taxaceae > Torreya > Torreya grandis. The sequence continues at coordinate 661,135 of JARHVA010000522.1, read as the reverse complement.
AATAATCAATTTAGACACTTGATTTGTTCTTCCAGACTTTTACAAAGAGAATTTTCACTTTGTATCCCCCTTTGACATAAATGGCAAAGGGACTCCTCACTATTTGTCCAAAGTGTTCTCCCCTAATTAGATAAAAGAGTTTATCCAAGAATATATAACTTTCAACTCTTTAGTAAATTTTATAAGTATACATGCCTAAGTTAAATTTTCTCTCTTCTTCTAGGGATTAATAAAGCCTCCATGAGACTCTCCCTAGACTAATGCCCTATCACTAGTGATTTAGTGATGTGGTGTAAGAGCCACTACTCCTAACTTCTATTCTAGATATTCAAATTGTTCCATGGGAAGAGGTTTGGTGAATATGTATACAATTTGGACCTTAGTTGGCACATATTCCATTGTGACCTCTTTATCTATAACCCTCTCTATTAAAATTTATACTTGATTGATATTTGCTTGGTTTTATAATCCATCACTAGATTCTTTGATATATTTATTGCACTTGAATTATCACAAAGAATAGAAATAGGTGATTTGTATTCAACCTTGATGTATTTGAGTGTTTGATTCATCTATAGGACTTGAGTGCAACATGCCACTACTATTACATAATCTAATTCTTCTATAAAAAGAGTAATTGACTATTGTTTCTTGCTCAACCATGAAACAATTCTATTTCTAATGAAAAATGCACCACCACTAGTGCTTAGTATATCATCCACAATTCCTACCCAATCAAAATATGTATATGCTATCAAAGTGAAATATTCACTTGTAGGGTACCATAGGCCTTAGTCAATTGTGCTCTTGATGTATCTAAATATTATTTTCATTACATTGACATATGACTCTTTAGGAGCAGCCTAAAATATATAAACCATGAACAATGCTTACATGATATCTAGTCTTGATGTAGTTAGGTATAACAAGATACCTATCATTGATATATGCATAGTATGATTTACATCAAGTGACTCATCCTCTTTGCTCAAATTACATCCATTTATCATGGGAGTTATAACTAGTTTGTTATCTTCCATTATAAATTTATTGAGCATCTCCTTTACATACATGGTTTGGGATATGAACATCCCTTCATTAGATTGTGTTATTTGTAGACCAAGGAGGAAGGAAAATTCTCCTAAAATAGACATCTCAAATTCATTTTGCATTTGTGTAAAAATATATTTACACATTTTTTTATTGCTACCACCAAAGATGATGTTATCTACATAAACAACAACATTCAACATATGTTCACCTTCCGATTTGAAGTATAGATTCTTGTCTACACATCCTTCATTGAAACCTTGTTGTTACATGTATTAGTTAAATCTTGAATAATATGATCTAGGTGCCTATTTTAGACCATACAATGATTTATTTAGTATGCACACATAATATTCTTCATCTGACAACTGGAAACCTTCTAGTTGTTCAATATAGACTTCCTCTTCTAGGTTCCCATTTAAGAAAGTAGAATTTACATCCATTTGATATACTTTGAACTTGTTGCAGTTATTAATTAAATATTAAATAATATGACATAGGTTCCTATTTTAGACCATACAATGATTTCTTTAGTATGCACACATAATATTCTTCATTTAACAATTGAAAACCTTCTAGTTGTTCAATATAGACTTCCTCTTCTTGGTTCCCATTTAAGAATGTAGACTTTACATCCATTTGATAGAATTTAAACTTCTTGTAGATAGAGAATGCTAGAAACATTTTTATAGCTTCTAATCTAAGAACTAGAGAAAATGTTTCCTCAAATTCTATTCCTTCTACTTGTGTATATCCCTTTAACACCAATCTCCCTTTATTTATTATAATATCTCCATCCTCATTGAGCTTGTTTCTATATATCCATTTTATTCCTATCACATTCTTGTTTGAGGGTCTTGGAACTAATTTCTAGGTTTTGTTATTTTCTATTTGTCTTAGTTCTTCTTCCATGTATTTTAGTCAATTCTCATCCTTGATAGCTTCAACATAACTCTTAGTCTCAATTTCAAATATTAAAGAAAAAATTACTTTCTCATTGTTCATTGCAACTCTTCTCCTTGTATGAATTCCTTCATTCTTATTACAAATTATTTTCTCTTTAGGATGATCCTTTTAAATAAATCATGGAGGTGATTTTTCATTTTTTCCTCAGCATCGTCACTATCTAATTCTTCTTCAAGATATGACTCTTCATTACTAGTTTCCTTGTTTATTTCAACATGTTTTGTGCCTTCTTAACCTTGAAATTTATGCTCTCCACCATCTTGTGTGGCCTCTTATAGAAACATACATAGGATTTGCTTTGAGTAGAATAACCAAGAAATATTCCTTCATCACATCTTGATTCAAAGCTTCCCAGTTTGTCCTCCTTTCTTTTGATGTAGCATTTACTTCCAAACAAATTGAAGTACTTAACTTTTGGAAATATTGTCATTGATGTTAAAGGTCTAGCAATATTGGTGATAAAGGCCCCATTACATTTAATGATATTTGTAATTAATATATCTTGGATAATATGAGTTAATATTTATTTAATATTAATGAATATATTTTTGGTTGCATATGAGACAAAAAAAGGCCCATAGAGAAGTCAAAGAGCCATGGGGTAAAGATAAAAGAAGGATGGGACATATTTTCCCATGAAGAGTCATCTTGGAGAATTCTAAGAGTCACCAAGTGAAGACAAAAGAGGAAGTGCACAATTTCTCATGAAGGAACACTTTGAGGAATATGAAAAGTCGCCAAGATAAGGATAAAAGAGGGAAGGACATTTTTTCTCATGAAGGGTCACCACATGACTTTTCAAAGGCAAGGATATGAAGGGTCATACAATTTTGGCACCATTTTACATAAGGATTGAAGGGTTAAAAAGGGGGAAGGCCAAAGGTCATTTAGAAACCTATAAATAAAGGCTTGAGAAGCCATTTGTAATATGTGTGAGAGAGGTTGATTTGATATTGTAATATCTAGATTAGAAGATCATTTGAGATAGAAGAATATGATTTGTATTTGTTATATCTAGCTTAGAAGAGCAAAGGTGAGAAAGAGGAAAGAGATGTAATGAACTATCATTTATTGAGATAGCAATATTGAGAGATAGTTGTGTGGTATACACAAAGGGGTTGGTGCTCATGTGGGTTAGTGCTCATGAATAGTTGTTGGGTTGGTGTTCGACAAAGAGGTTGGTGCTCCTATGGGTTGGTGCTCATGAATTGTTGTTGGGTTGGTGCTCTTGTGGGTTGGTGCTCGGCAAAGAGGTTGGTGCTCCTATGGGTTGGTGCTCATGAGTAGTTATTGGGCTAGTGCTCAGCAAAGGGGTTGGTGCTCCTATGGGTTGGTACTCATGAATAGTTGCTAGGTTGGTTCTCAACAAAGGGGTTAGTGCTCCTGTAAGTTGGTGCTTGCGAATATTGTTTGGGTTGGTGCTCATTCATATACTTGCGATTGTTCTCCATGGTTCTTTCCACATTGGGTTTCCACGTTATATCTGGTGTCTCTCTCTATCTTGTGTGGTGTTTATTATTTGAGTTTTATTGCATACCTTGAATGTTTTATAAGATATATGATATAATGATTCACCCCCCTCTCAGTATATCTTGTGCTTAATAATTGATATCAGAGCAGGTTCCTTTTTGAAAAAGTTTTACTACTTGAAGGTAGATCAGGAAAGCACAAGATGGCCATACATGAAGGTGCCTCTACAAGCAAAAGAATAGTTGATCAACAAGAAGAAGAGGATGAAGCCAAAGTAAATATGGAAGGAGAACTCATGTGTGCCTTAGAAGAGTTGAAATTTGTTGAAAATAAAAATCAAAGATTGAAGTGCTAAGTCGAGAAAAATGAAAAGGAGTCAAAGGAGATAATTGAAGCTCTACAAGCACACTTTGAAGAAGCCAAGAAGAATGAAGAAGATCTAATGGCACAGTTGGAAATATCAAGAAAATAATTTGAAAGGTATGTTACTGAAATTGCCTCTTTAAAAGAAGAGATTGAGAAAGTAGTCAATAATAAAATAGTCAATGATTCAAAATTTGAGAATAACACTAATATGCTGAATAAGATATTAGAAAGCCAAAAGGAAATATCAAATAAGATAGGTATCAGTTTTGAAAAGAAGAAGAGCTTTGTTGAAGCTCTTACAAATGAGGAAACAAGAAGGGAAGAAGCGAAGAATATAGAGGACATAGAAGGCTAGAAGGAACAAAGCTATAAAAGGCATTCAGGTTAGAGATACACAAATAGGTCCTATTTTTATGGTTACTATTTTTATTGTAATGGATATGGTCATAAGAAATTAGAATGTAGAAAAAGAGCTAACAAAATCAAAAGTAAGGAAAAGGAAGGTCATGTAGAGTCAAGCAGAAGCTATAAATTTTTTGCTCCTCTATCAAGATTTGATGAAGAGACCATAATTTGTTACAAGTGTAACAACTTTGAACACATAGCTTGGTATTGTAGAAGCATATTCAAGTCAGTCAAGAAGAACTAGAGTTTCAGGGCTCCATTCATCAAGAAAAAGGTTTAGACATGGCAGAAGAAACAACCTGAAGGTTCTATGTTGGTCTAGACAACTTTGCATGCAAGAAATGAAGAAAAGCCATGGTTAATTGATAGTGGATGTTTGAGGCACATGATAGGAGACAAGAGCAAGTTCATAAACTTGAAGAAGATCAATGGTGGCACAGTGAAATTTAGAGACAATACTACTGCTAGAATTGCTAGAAAAGGTACACTAAGTTTAGATAATGGTATAACTAAAATTGAAAATGTTTTATATGTAGAATGTCTTAAGCATAATATTTTAAGTGTAAGTCAAATGTGTGATCAAGGGAACACAATAAATTTTTATGTAGAAGATTTTGAAATTAGAAGAAAAGATTTAGATGTATTGGTTGTAGATGCTCAGAGAACAAGTAATAACTTATATATGCTATCAGACATCAAAGGTAAAAAATGTTGTTTGAGTCAGATTGAAGAAAGTTGGCTATTGCATAGGAGAATGGGTCACATAAATTTTGACAATCTTGTCAAAATATGCAAAAAGCAAGCAGTCAGGAATCCTCCAAAGATCACAAAGCCATCTAACACTCTTTATGGACCTTGTCAGCATGGGAAGTAGGCTAGAAGGTGGTTCAAAACAAAAGAGTACTCAACAACTCAAATGATAGAGCTTGTTCACACTAATCTATGTGGACCTATGAGGACTCAAAGTACTCAAGGTGATAAATATTTCATGTTGCTTATTGATGATTTTTCACGTATGACTTGGATAATGTTTTTAAAGAAAAAATTAGAAGCTTTTAGACAGTTTAAAGCATTCAAAGCATTAGTTGCAAATGAAACTAATCTAAAGATTAAGTGTTTAAGATCAGATTAAGGAGGAGAATCCATGTCAGATAAATTTATTGAGTTTTTTAAAGATCATGGAATAAAGTGACAATATTCAGTAGCAAGAATTCCACAACAAAATGGAGTAGTTGAATGGAAAAATGGAATAGTTCAAGAGATGGCGAGGACAATGCTAAATGAATCCAAGATATCAAATAAATATTGGAGAGAGGTAGTTGGTACAATAGTTCATATTTAGAATAGAGCTTTATTAAGAGTCAATAGTGACAAGACTCTTTATGAGCTATGGAAAGACAAACTAGCAACAGTTGATTATTTCAAAGTTTTTGGTAGTAAATGCTTTATAAAGAGAATCAATGAAAAACTTGGTAAGTTTGAATCTAGAGCAGATGAAGGTATATTTCTTGGTTATTCTTGCAAAAGTAAAGCTTATAAATGTTATACCAAAAGAACCAAGAATTTTTTTGAAAGTGCAAGTGTCAGGATAGAAGAAGATGGAACACAAAGAATCAGTGATCTAGTAGGCATTCCTAAAATCATTAAAGAGGAAGGATTTAAAGAATCATATGAAGATGAGGAAAAGGAGAAGGAGAAAAAGGGCACCAAGACTCCATCTGAATGCAATAAAAAAAATCATAATGAAAGTGACATCATCGGGGATATAAAAGAAAGAATTTGCACTAGAAGAATGACGGTAAGTGAACCTGAACAAGTTAATTTCTCTTTGCTATCTAAAATTCAGCCTAGAAATTTTTTAGAAGTTAGACATGAAGAGCATTGGGTTAAGGCTATGGATGAAGAATTAAATCAAATAGAAAATAATGATACTTGGAAATTAGTGCCTAGACTAAAAGATCACAATGTGATAGGAACAAAATGGGTTTATAGAAATAAGTTGAATGAAAATGGAGAAGTGACCAGCAATAAAGCAAGATTAGTATGTAAAGGATATGCTTAAATTGAGGGAATAGATTTTGAAGAAAATTTTGCACTAGTTGCAAGGTTAGAGGCTATTAGGATGTTTCTTTCATATGCAGTGTTTAAAAATTTCAAAGTGTTTTAGATGGATGTCAAATCTGCCTTCCTAAATGGGAATCTTGAAGAAGAGGTCTACATTGAGTAGCCTGAGGGGTTTATTCTCTCTAATATTAGTAACCATGTATGTAGGTTGAAGAATGCATTATATGGATTAAAACAAGCTCCCAGAGCTTGGTATGCAAGACTTGATAAGTACTTGCAAGATCAAGGATTCAAGAGAAGCTTTGTTGATAGTAATCTTTAAATCAAAATAGAAGGTGAGCATCTATTGATTATTGTGGTATATGTTGATGATATCATCTTTGGAAGAAATATTGAAAAGATGACAAAAGAATTTTTTGATAGAATGTAAAAAAAATTTGAGATGTCTATGCTTGGAGAATTACCATTTTTCTTAGGGTTGCAAATATTTCAATCAAATAAAGGAATTTTCATATCTCAAAATAAATATGCCAAGGAAATGTTGAAGAATTTTGGTTTTGAGGATTGTGCACTAGTTTGCACATCTATGTGTACAAGAAATAAGGTGAGCAAGGATGAAGATTCACTTGTTATAGATCAATCTTTTTATAGATCTATTTGGTAGTCTTTTATATTTAACAGCATTAAGACCAGACATCATGCATGTAGTAGGTATAATTACAAGATATCAGTCATCTCCAAGAGATAGTCATGTTTAGTTGGTGAAAAGAATATTCAGATATATCAAGGGGACATTAGATTATGGATTATTGTATCCCATAGGTAAAGATTTCACTTTAGTTGCTTATACAGATTCAAATTGGGCAAGGTGATTAGATGACAGAAAGAGTACAAGCAGAGGAGCTTTCTTCCTTGGTGATAGCTTAGTATCATGGCTAAGTAAGAAGCAAAACTTAGTATCACTTTCTACAGCTAAGCAGAATATATTACAATAGTATTATGTTGTACTCAAGTGCTTTGGATGAAGAAAACTTTGGAAGATATCAAGGTAAAGTATGATGAACCTATTTCTATGTTTTGTGATAACATAAGTGCTATAAATATTTCAAAAAATCTATTAATGCATTCAATAATAGAACATATTCCCATTAGATATCACTTCTTGAGAGAGCAGGTTGCAGATCAATAGGTTAAGATGGAATATATTAGTATTATGGAGTATATTGCATATATTTTCACAAAGGCACTAGCAAAAGACACATTTGAGTATCTTGGAGAGAAGTTGAGAGTAATTTCTTTTACTTCTTGCCATTGAGGTTCAGCATCAGTTGAGGGGGAGCTAAGTGTTAGCTCCAGGTAGGCCCTTTGCCATTGATGTCAAAGGGGGAGAATAATAGGTATAGGTATAGGTGCAAAAATAGGTATAGGGAATAGGTACAAGTTTTTACAGTAAGGGGGAGTTACTGTATGTTTTTAAATGACAGGTTATGCAGGTGATAGGATATGGTAGTTTTAGGATTAAGGTTGTCATCAATGACAAAGGGGGAGATTGTTGGAAATATTGTCATTGATGTCAAAGGTCTAGCATTATTGGTGATAAAGTTCCCATTGCATTTAATGATATTTGTAATTAATATATCTTGGTTAATATGAGTTAATATTTATTTAATATTAATGAATATATTTTTGGTTGCATATGAGACAAAAGAAGGGCCCATGAAGAAGTCAAAGAGCCATTGGATAAAGACAAAAGAAGGATGGGACGCATTTTCCCATGAAGAGTCATCTTGGGGAATTCTAAGAGTCACTAAGTGAATACAAAAGAGGAAGGGCACAATTTCTCATGAAGGGACACTTTGAGGAATATGAAAAGTCACCAAGATAAGGACAAAAGAGGGAAGGAAGTTTCTTCTCATGAAGGGTCACCACATGACTTTTCAAAGGCAAGGATATGAAGGGTCATACAAGCTTGGCACCATTTTCCATAAGGATTGAAGGGTCACAAAGGGGGAAGGCCAAAGGTCATTTGGAAAGCTATAAATAAAGGCTTGAGAAGCCATTTGTAATATGTGTGAGAGAGGTTGATTTAATATTGTAATATCTATCTTAGAAGATCATTTGAGAGAGAAGAATATGATTTGTATTTGTTATATCTAGCTTAGAAGAGCAAAGGTGAGAGAGAGAAAAGAAATGTTATAATGAACTATCATTTGTTGAGATAGCAACAGTGAGAGATAGTTGTGTGGTATACACAAAGGGGTTGGTGCTCCTATGGGTTGGTGCTCATGAATAGTTGTTGGGTTGGTGCTCAGTAAATGGGTTGGTGTTCATGAATTGTTGCTAGGTTGGTGCTTGGAAAAGGGGTTAGTGCTCCTGTGGGTTGGTGCTCAGCAAAGGGATTGGTGCTCCTGTGGGTTGGTGCTCATGAATAGTTGTTGGGTTGGTGCTCAGTAAAGGGCTTGGTGCTTATGAATAGTTGCTAGGTTGGTGCTCAACAAAGGGGTTGGTGCTCCTGTAAGTTGGTGCTTGCAAATATTTTTTGGGTTGGTGCTCATTCATATACTTGAGATTGTTCTCCATGGTTTTTCCCACATTGGGTTTCCACGTTATATCTGGTGTCTCTCTCTATCTTGTGTGGTGTTTATTTTTTGATTTTTATTGCATAGCTTGAATGTTTTGATTAAGTGGAATTTGATTAAGGGAAAGTTTTATAAGATATATGATATACTGATTCACCCCCCCTCTCCATATATCCCATGCTTAACATTAACATAGGTAGGCTTTTCATACCATATCTTATAGGAATTTTTGTCACTATTTTCCCTTTTCTAAACTCTATCCAAGATTTATAATATTTTTTAGACTGCTTCTCTCCAATATCCATCAGGTAAATTGGCCTCCTTTAGAATTATTTTGGCGATTTCCTTGACTGTTCTATTCTTTCTCTTAACAAATCCATTTTGATGTGGAGTCCTTACTATAGAGTAGTACTTTTTGATATCATGCTTAGCACAATACTCTATTAATTAATTTGAGGTGAATTCTCCACCTTTATCAGATCTTAAGCATTTGATTTTTCTTCCAATCTCATTTTCAACCATGGCTCTAAAGATCTTGAATCTCTCAAAGGCTTGAGATTTGTCTTTCAAAAAGGTTACCCATGTCATTCTTGAGTAGTCATCTATAAATAACATGAAGCCACACTCTCCTTTAGATCCTCTTATCTGGTTAGGACCACAAAGATCAGGATGAAGTAATTGTAGAGGCTTTGTAGTTGCATACTCCTTTGTTTGAAATCTGACCCTTGTCTATATGCCTAGTTGACATTTCTTGCAAGTAGTATCTACAAGTTTGGTTATATTGGGCATGTGTCTTGCACACTTATTTGAGCTCACTTTGACTAGATTATCAAAGTTGACATAACCCATTCTCCTATACCACAACCAACTCTTATCAATATTTCCCATCAAGCAACTATTACCATTCACTTCAACAATACTATAGATATTGTTCTCAGTCCTTTTCCCTTTAGCAACTATTTTTATAGATCTCTTTAGCTTTCAACATTCTACATCAAATGTGACCTATTATCCATTGTCAAACATTTGGCTGACACCTAGTAGATTATGCTTTAGTCCTTCAACATAGAGGGCATCATGTGTAGGTAGTTTACAATCTATATTCAAGGTTATTTTACCTTTGATCTTTACTTCTATGTTATCTCCAAAGATGATAGATCCTTCCTTACATTTTCTTAATTTGGTGAATTTTATCTTATCAATAGTCATATACTTTGAGCAGCCACTATCTATCACCCCAAAAAATTTCTCCTTAGCATGGAGTGTAGTCTGAGCAATCATGGATTGATTTTTCACTCTCCACACATCCTTGGGTTTCTTATTTAGCTTCATTTCAAAATATTTTGAACCCTTTTTTCACACTAAGAGGCATGTCTTTCTTTACATTATGTTTTTTTTATTTTACAAAGCTAGTTCTACAATGCTTAGTTACGTGACTAAAGTTATTACAATTGTAGAACATTACATTTGTATCTACCAAAGGTGAAAATGAATTTGTGATTAAAAATTTGATTCTCCTTATAGTTACAACCTAAAATTACTATTCTTATGACCAAAATGATTACATCTATAACAAAACCCATAAAAAGAGGAGGAATACCTAGTCATAATATTTCTTGGTGTAACATGAGGAATTATTCTAAGATTTGGCTTCTTCAAGTCTCTCACTTTGGTGTATCCATCTGCATTATGTACCTTTGTCTTCTTATTTTCTTGAATATTCTTTTTAGGTTATAATTTCTTTAGAATAGTTGTGTTTGAGTAATATTTCTCTTTCTTTCTTCTTGATTCTTCTTTTACTTTGAAGTTTTCATATATGTTAGCAGATGTACTAGTTGAGGAACTTTTTCCCTTCTCATACCTAAGACATGATATCTCTTTTGAGGACTTTTGATAGTTGATCAGTTCATAAAGAATTTTTGATCCTCATATCAACTTTAGACCTTTATTTAGTTGACCTTTAGATTTTTCAAGTTCTTTTCTCAAAGCCACTATTTCTACCTCAAGCTTCACACATTCATCAAATTTAGATTTTAGTTCCATTTTGACTACATCTTCTATTATTTTATCCTCTTCAACCTATGTCTTTAGGATAATTACCATTTGATCATATTTATCAACACTTTTAGATATTTTTTCAATTTATTTTTGTCCAAGCTTCTTCTGCCTTGAGTTTTCTTTTCTCAACTTATCAATCTCTTCTAGAGCATACATGAGTTCACACTCAAGGTCTACTTATTATTCTTATTCTTCATTAGAGCCTTCAAATTCATCTTGATCTGATTTATAGAAGTTGATCCTACTATCATGAACAAGGATTCATTTTCCTTAGCCATAAAAGCATACTCAATATCATCATTTGAACTATCACTATCTTTCATTGAGTCACTGTCTTATTTTTGTATAGACCTTTTTTATTCTTGAAGTTCTTCTTCTTGGGATAGTATGGTTTTACCTTTTTTATAATTTCTCCTTTCTTTGAGATATCCTTTTTATTATGAGGGAAACAAGCAAAAAAATGTCCTACTTTATCATAATTAAAGAATTTGAAGGTTAACTTACCTCTATACTTTCTAGATCCTCTCTTTAGTCTTCTGACAAAGTTAGCTTCTTCTTCATTAGTCTCCTCAAATTTAGATATTGATGTTTCTTCCTTTACTTTCTTGGCTAATTTAAATGTATCTTCTTCATTGAAGGTTTTTATCTCTCCCATTCTCATCTCATAGACTATGAAGGTTTCATGTAACTCATTAATACTGAGTTTATCTAGATCTCTTGCTTCCTCTATTACATAGATTTTAGAATCATATCTTGATGGTGAAGATCTTAAAACTTTTTTGACAATGATTAAATATTTCATTTCTTCTCCAAGGCCTTTGATTGCATTTACTATTTCATCTACCCTAAGGAGGTAGTCTACAATCTTTTCTTCTTCAGTCATCTTAAGACTCTCAAACTTACCTTTATAAGTTTTTATCTTGGCTTGCTTTACCTATCATCTCTTTCATAGATGCCCTTCAACTTGTTTCAAATATCTTAAGAATTTTGACATTGCATCACTTTGATAAAATATAAGTTTGATAGTCCACAAAGAATAGCATTATTTGCCTTAACATTTCTCTCATATTGCTTATTGGTATCCTAATCAATAGGAGTTGTATTAGGGGCTATATATCCATTTACCATAGAATCCATACATCAAAACCTAATGAAAATAAATAATATTTCATTCTTATGATCCAAAATTCATAGTTAGATCCATCAAAGAGAGGTGCCTTGTTTGATGAACATCCTTCTTAACTAGCCTTATGTTTATTATTCCAAGATCTACTTGAGCTGATTAAGCTTCTTTTAATGAACCCTAGGCTCTGATACCACTTTTTGGAACATAAATAGATATCGAAGGGAAGGTGAATTAGTATATCAATTAAAATTGGTGTTTTAATCCTATTAAAGTAAACTTAAAAGCATATGTAGATCAAAAGATAAATGTAGAAGTCATACAAACACATATACACATAACACAAGATTTGTACATAAAAAAACCAAATAGAAAAACCAAAATGAGAATAGATCCTAAAATATACTATTCTAATATAGCATCATAGCTCAAAGCCTCACCATCAAACCTTTATGTTTATATTTAAGGACACCTATTTTAAGGAGATACCAATCCCCTAATTTAAGATCACCAACTCTAAGGAAGAACCCACTCTCTAATCTAAGCACTCACTTAACTTCTCTAATGGCACCAACCTATCGAACTCTTCTATGGAGATACAAATCCAATTTAAAAATTAGATTTATACATGAATATAGATATTTATTCTTTATTACAAGTATAATATTCAATTGATCATACTCTGCACATTCTCTTTGTGCCTTTCTTCCTCTCTTCTCCTTTAGAGTCCTATAGAGATTTCTTTATTCGACAAACATTATTTCCTTCACCAACCACTCTTCTCTATATTAAATTTGGTTTAATAAAAAATGAAATTATTTATTAACACATTCTTTGTCCTAGATATCAAATATATAAATAACTAATTTAGGTTTTACTTATTCTCTATGTTTACACTCAAATTGTAACACTTCATGATAATTTTGGACTTTAATTCATTATGACTTGAACTTTAAGTTCCCATATCTCAATTTTATTAGCCCACTAATTGTCATTACACCAAAGGATCAACCTGTTAGTGCCTTAAATAATGGAAGGAGCTAACCATGGCACATTGTAATAGATTCCTTGTATCACACTATAATTTTAGATCTCTTTTATTATCTATATCATCTAATAGACTCAAGTTTTGATGTACATGCTCTTTAATGTAGATTTGATCAGTTAGATTGATCAATATCATTATCTATGCCAAGATTCATGACTTACACACAAGCTCCTACATGTTTTTATAACTAATCATTTGTCTGGACATGACTTTAAATATCAGTTATTGATATTGTATTTGGTACCATGATCTAATAGTCTCTATTTAATTATCTCAACTTTAAAATTCATTCATTTGATCACCTTCTGATAGGCTCATGCTATCCATTATATCTTTATACTCTTCTAAACTTTAGCTTTGTTGATATGTTAAACATTAAGCTATTTATTCCATCTAAGTCCACTCACTCTATTAGATCTTTCTCATACAAGATTCCACGTGTCATTTGATCTCTGAAGATACACATCCCTTACCTTGACTTGGTCATTAAATTTTGAAACTTTGGCCTCATCTCATAGCTTCTTATATCTTTGGATCTCTTCTACTCTATCAATATTCTCTAACCTAATCAATATTTAACTTAACTCTATGTTGATAAACATCGATCACTTTATTCCATTTGATTCCACTCACTCCATTGGATCTCCTTTACATGATCACCTAAGTACCATCAGATCCTTTTAAAATCTCAATATTTATATCTATCCAACCCTCAAGGATACAACGTTTGGCATAAACATGTGCCTTTTATACATTGTTATTAGTTCCCACTATTGAGACATTTGACATCCTCATATTGGTCCTCTATCTAATAAACTCATGTGCCTATGACACTTGGCATTAATGTATTCACTCAAAGGGACCTTTGACACTTTGACTTTATCAAATTTTATTGGATATTCAATGTTTGATTAAGTGCTAACCATTTATATTTTTAACGTGTTCAAAATTTAATTTTGACAAGCTTATGCTCATTGGGTATTTATCTAACAAACTCTATGAATGTGACACTTGTCATTTGTGTATCCACTTAAAGCAAATGTTCAAAGTTTGACTTTGATTTGATCTATTAAATCAGTTAGATACAATGAAGAATGATCCATTGATCAAGATGGGACATAATATAAAGTCTAATACTTAGGAAATATTAAGTGCTTCGATCATTGGTCAGAGCTAGTAATTTCTAGGTCGAGGGGCCAATTTCATAATGATGATATGGATTGAATTTGTAACTTAAGTTACTGATTCTTGGTTATGCCAAGTCAACATTAAAATAAAACTTTTATTTTTGACACCATGGCTAAACCCTTAGGGTTTTATTGAGAAACCTTATCTAGTCTGAGAGCTAAATAATTTAATTTTGAGCTCATTCCTTCTCTAAACTTGTAGAACATATTTTTATAATGTATATGAAAAACCCATAATGGATCTATTATCTATTTTGATTTTAAACATCCATAAATGGTTTATGTAAAATCATGACAACTTTACACAATGCAAGTATGAAATATGCTCTTCTTTCCATCAATCCTTCTTGATCCTTTTGACATTAATGACATACATAATGTCCCTTGTGACATCAATGACAATCATATTTCTAACACATTCAAGACCATAATATATATTGGGTTACCTATTCAAATTTATTTGAAGAGTTTGATGAACTTGGAGCAGATGATAATAAAGATGAGTTCACTCAAGGATAATGCATAGATAAGATATCACTTAATGAGTTTGTATTTGATAAGCAATATGATAAATATATGGAAGTACAAGATGAGTTTATCTTTGTTGGTGACTAGTTTGATATTGATGACTCACTTTAGGAGATGTTGAGAGAGTTAGTAGGTAATAAGAGTGGCTCATCAAAGGTCATGTTAAATAAAAACCTTTCTTTAAAACTTGTACCATCTCTTGGAAAGAGTGATTTCATGAATTTTCCTTTTGATCTAATTGGATCATTCTTTATTATGGTTCATTAGGTTAGTTTGTATTTTCTTTGATTAGTTAGTTTTCCTATTTTGTGTGTTTATTTCCTTGTTTTGGAGGAGAAGGTTATCTTATTTCAAGCCAATATATTTATTTACAGTCATGGATCAAAAATTTCACTATTTTATGAGTCCAAAAGTCATGTAAATGGTCTGATTCTCAAGCATAGTAGGCATGCTTCACAACTGAGTCACCATGTCTCACCTATACCTATTATATTTGACAAGACTCATCCACTTATCACTCATGACCTCACTTGGGTCTATATCCTCTCTTGTCCTTTTACTAAGAATCATTTATTTCTCTTAGATATCTCATTTATCTCATTCTTGAGATTTTCAATAGCTATCTCATACTATCAAGCCTCACTGGGTTCAAGGCTACTTACCACACTCAATTTTCATTCACACCTTAACACTATCTTATGAACAAATCAAAGACATCAAATGAAATCAAAATAAATATGTACCTTATTATTATTTAATACTTTTTTTCTCTATTTCTGATATAACTTATTGATCTAATACCAAATGATGTAGATACCTTCTCATTTTATGCTCTTTCCATGAATTTGACACTTGTAATCATCAAATCACGCCTTCAAACTTCTCAATCTACTCTACATTGTAAATTCCATCACAAGGATTAATGCCCTTATCTTATATGAACTATTCACAAGGATTATTATATTTCTTCCTATCTATTTTTAAACTGATCAAATGCCTTCTACTTCATTCATACATCTCATCCTATCCATTATATCTCTTACAATTTCTCTTGATTGTCTCCTCTTTTAATTCCACTCCCTCTTTTAGTTATTGATGACATAAACTCTCAATTTCCATTTTATTATTATTTAACAAATGTATGTGCCTTTTATAGGCTTATTTTTTCACAACTTACTTGTCTTATCTTGATCCTAATCCTCATTCTTATTCTAAGCTTCCTTATCCAACTCTACTTCTTTTACACTATCCTTGTAGCCTTTTTTGGTATTTTTCCTCATCTATGGAATATAATTATTGAATATTAAGAAAATAACACTATTTTTTAACACCCTCTATCACTTACCACCTCTCCATGAAGTTTCATTAACCAACTCTCTTCCTAGATGCTTTTTCTAGCACTTGCTCAGACCTAATTAGGTCTCTTTACCCCTCCTTTGCACACAATAAAAAAAATCCATAAGTATAGATGTCATACTATTATAAATAATTCATAATAATTTTATCCATTCAAATAATCATCAAAATATTAAATTTTATCAATTTTCATCAATTAAATCTTTGTAAAATTAGTTTTATAGTTCTTCACCCTAACCTAGGGTTTTTTTGTCCTACATAGACCTAAAAGGGTTCCAAATGGATTCCACAAATCTTGTGAGAATTTAAAAAATTATCAAGAAATTAAGAGGGTTATTATACCTATTTTAAACCTTTCCTAGGTTTTAAATTTTCTTGAGTAACTCCTAATCACACTCTAATCATGAATTACATAGTGTTTTATAACACAGTCTACTTATGTGTAAGTTAAAACAAAGTTTTAAATTCATATTGCTTACCTAAGGGTTTCAATCACTAATTTAAAAGTCTCTTCCATAATCAAAAATATTTAAAATTACAAATAATTCCTTAATAGATGATACACTTAGGTTTCTTCACTATTTTTTATGAATAGAGTATACACCAATAGTTAACTTGAAGCCTTGTCCTATTAGGAAACAAATAAATTTTTATATTTAAGAAGGATAACTTACAATATTAAACTTATGATCCTCCTCATAAAACTACATTATTATTCTCAACATATTTCTTTGGAATATTATTTCTTTATTAGATTGTAGGCTTTAATGAACACAGATAGGGTTCTTGTCACAGTCCTATAGAACACTATTTCTTGTAAATTTTATTACAAACTATAGATCTCAAGATATTTTAAGGATAAAAATAATTCAGATTAAATATATAAACTAATAGAAATATATATTAATAGAGGCATCACTTTAATCTTTTCAAATTTTATTGATTCTCATTATGTACATTAATAGCTCTGTCTTATGGATAAAATATAGAAGTTTTTAGTTTATTACCCTTATTCATCCTACTCCATACTCTTCCTCTTTTAACCTATAACTAACAATTTCCAAATTATAACTAACTCCTATGTACTAATATACCACCTACTCCTCTCTAAATATTAGTTCATTTCCCATTCTACACATAAGGTAACTACTTGCTTCAATAACTAACTTTCATGTCAACTACATAGACATGGTAAACACATTCAAGATTCTTAGGATATATTATTTTCCTAATGATATGAATGTAATACACCTGCCTACACCCACATAGACCAATACATAACCTTATACAAACATTGGATTTCCTACTACATCACAAAACACCTTCTAAAGCTACGAACATGATTAAAAATTTTAAATTAGAGTTTTAGCAGGAAAAGCTCCTAAGGCAAAGAAAATTCAATACAATGAAATATGATGATTAAAACACCTTATTAAGGTCCATATTTGACTTATAAAACTTAAACAAAAATGATCAAAATACAGTTAACTAAATTGGCTTGCTTAATGCTCCTGCATCATTTCATCTGGCATTGGTGATTCTAAGTAAGCTAGTGAAGTCTGTCTCACTACTTATTTAGTACCAAAAATTCAAGATTTGGTTAATATAAATATAAAAAATAGATACATATATATTAATTCCTACTAGTAGGGATATAAACATGTTATACACAAGAATAATAAAAATTCATACATTTAGTCTATCAAACATATGAATGAATTTGTAGTATACTATTTATCACATAAATAATAAGCATAACAAGTACAATTTATACCAATCAGGTAAAAAAATACTAAGAATGCATGTTACCCTTTCTAAACACTTCTTTTAAGGTGCATACCCTTCAAGTTTTGTGTGGTAGACCCTTTGGGACTTTTATCCTAAATATTTTACCCTATGGGACGTATCCTTCGTGATATTTATTTTAACCCCTTTGCCCCATGAAAATTACCCTTTTGCCTTTGTGTTTAGGACCCTTCTGACATGGATATACCCTTTAGTATTTTTGTCCCAAGACTTTGACCTTTTTTGAAGTGGCCACTTACACTTCAGATATTTTATAAAGGACCTTTTATCCCTTTCAAAGTGTCCATATACCCTTTTCCTTCTTAAACTTACCCTTAAATAATTTTGTCTTGATATTTTTATCCTTTATCCAATTCCTTTGAACATTTTTTATGAGAGAATATATACCCTTCATCCCTCCAAAACTTACCTTTTAGGACTTTTTAAATGACCCTTAACTATATGGAAATACCCTTTAAGAAAATAAAAAGTGCCCTTCAGCCTTTACAAAGTGGACCCTTTAGGAATTTTGCCATAGACAAAATTCCCTATGAAGTGGACCCTTCAGATCAAAATTACCCTTTGGGGAAACTGAAAGTGCCCTCTAGACCTTCAAAATAGCCCTTTGAGATAATTGCTTTGTTAATTTTTCCTAAATGAATTATTCAAGGAAATTATTATGGACATTTTGTCCAAAACAAATCCCCTAAAAGAATTAGTCTATGGATGTTGACCCAAGTTTATTTTTACACATACACCCTAAGTGATTTATTACTAAGAGTACTACTAGTCTCATCATACTCAACCAAAGTAAAAGCAAAAAATATTTATTATCAATACTTTAAGGACCCAAACCAACTTGAGCTAATAAGTTTGAATTATATGTGAAATAAAATCTAAGTGAACATTGCACATTTATATTGCATGAATTGATATTCAATACATGATTCTATATAGGTGATAGGCCATGATTGAAAAACCATCATTGAGTTTGAGATAACTTAGATTTGAAGTCTTTTACTATCTTATAGTGATGAAGATCCCTAGTTTCCACTTCAAGAGTATAATATGATAAAAACAATGACTGAGCTAGAGATAAGTTATCTACACTAACATACATAGCACATAGCATAAAAAAGAAAAGTGCATGTAGTAATGGTATATACATCTATAACATTTTGAGGTACTAATCCACTATCCCCATATTTGATTAAAGACTTTACAATATTTATGGATACAATCTTGGATGCTACAGTGTTTGGACACAAATATAGGAATTATTTAGCATTATAGGATGTCACTAATTTAGTAGATAATTTTTTAATGGAAGATGATATGACACTAGCAAGTATATTATTCATGAAATAATTGTTGGCATTCAAATGGTATAGACTACATTTGGCTACAACAAAGTTGGAAGTGATGCCTCACATTGGCCTCTTGAGGGACTTTTTATTCTCCATCAAGATATTGTAGGATGCTTTCTTGTATCACTCTAATAACAATATGATGGTCACATGTATTTCAAGGCTATATTTCAAGAGATACCTATATTTGAGTATCCATAATGTCTACTTCGATAAGCACACATTAGTATAATTTAACATATATAACTTGATGGAGAAGGTTATATCTTTGTGGCTCCTTCCAAACCAAACATCACATGGAAAGGGAAGAGGCCAATAGCAGCAATCCCAATTGATAGGTTCAAGATGGGAATTCAAATTAGTGTGGCTCTCTTCCACTAGTTATACAGTATTCCCAACATTCATTTTTTTGATTTGGATTGGGTTATATTACTATAAATTATACTCACACATGATGCTATGTACACCTTAGATGAGATAATAATCCTATGATTGAGGGATAAGATTATTCACAAAGACAAGCACCCCACACCCATGATAGATTTCTTCATGATGTCATATTTATTATATGTAATCATGGGTACATGTTACAAATACCTTGGTTCATTATGGGCTGTATCCATAGATTTTAATAAAAATAAAATATGTATCCACTATTAACTCATGCATGTTTATTACTATACCAAGCATATGATAAGGATATTCAAAGATGTTTATCCTTAGATTTGGCAAGCTATTCACAGCTTGCCCATACCTCATATTGGACATAATATTATAAAGAATTTAGCTAGGAAAGGGGATAATTTCCTCTTCCTAAATTTTACTATCATCGTGATATGGGTAAACAAGGTTGGCCCATTGTGTCTTATAAGGTTTGTTACACATCAGTTAGCTGAACAAGAGATTACCTTCCAAATATGGAAGAGGATTGAAGAGGATTTGTCAAGGTAGAAGAAGGCCTTATATTTTTTTCATCTCATAACTATTGGTATGATGACATGTACGATGAGGAAGCATCTTGTGGAATTAGGTGGAAATTATAGGATTTATCCTTTCCTTTCACTTCTACATAGAGACTAGGATCCACATAGGCTGATCCAGAAGCATGGCCATGGATTTAACATCCTGTATATTCATGAGATGTATGACTATGACTTCCTATTTTTAAATGCCAAGTTTGACAAAGAAGTATTAGAATAGGTGAAGATTACTGGGCTATAGGAGGATCATTTGAGAATGATCCAGGATGATCCTTTAATATCCACCAGGGAGTTGTATTCAAGAAGGAACTTTACAAGGGGTGGAAACATTTAGATTTATGGAGAGGATAATTTAAGGATCAATCCAAGGACCAGGTTTCCTCTTCTTCCCAAGGACTTACTCTAAATTTATAGTTAAAATAAATAAAGGATCCTAGGCTACCTGATCCTAATTCAACTAGGGGAGGACAAGTAGGGAACCCCATCATCCTTAAGTCTAATGAAGAAGAGATAACATAAGAAGTGCCTACTATGGGTTCTAGTCAAATGTCCACTATTATGATCTATATTCATATTATTACATCCATTTAGATAGAAACTATAGGAGTAGTAGTAGCATCACCGCAAGACTCCCCCACTTAAGTAAGGACTCATTTGGTCTACAATATAAATCCCAAGACTCTTAAAGGTAGCCTTACACTGGAGGCATCATATATTTTACCTACTCAAACTCCACATTCAAAACTAGCTAGGAGAGATGTGGTAAGTATCAAAGATATTGTAAATGATTTAGATGAGGAAGTTGATTTGGAGATAGTCAAGGCTATGAACCTCCAAGTAGATCCTATAGAGATTACTCTTTCAAGTACACAGTCTTTTGTCAATTTTCCCTTGTCTTCTATACCCATATTTTGGAAAGCTACCTCTAAAAAGGTTCCCACATTCATTCCCTCCACCTCCACTACTACCATTGCTCCCTCCATCTCCACTTCCATTCCATTCATCACACAAACCCCTTATGTTACTACTAGCACCTCCACTGTTAGACACCTTAAGAAAAAGAAAGTGTCTAAAAAGGTGTAGACAACTTTGGCCACCTCAAAAATCCATGTCTAATCCATTCAAATCAACCTTCCATTAACATATATCACTTCCATAGAGGACACCACCATAATAAACACTATTAGGGGGAGGAAGGCCAAGCCACAATAGTCACATTCCATCTACTTCCTCAATTTAGAGGAGTGGATTGGTCCAAAATCATATGGCCTTCCCTTCATGATGTCCTAAATAAAAACCATAGGAAACAATATAAATATCAATAAGAGGAAAAGGAATAATTTGTTTTTACAACCTTTGATTCATCCCCATTAGACGTTCTTCCATGGGTAGTGGATCTAAGAAGCAAGGCATCCCAATTGCCAAAATTTAAGATTAATTAGCTTCCATCTATTTATACCTTGTTTGATCCTCCAACTAGAATCATTAAAAGGGTGAATAAGAGGAAAATAGAAGATGATAAAGGCACCTAGATCATCCTTGAATAAAGGCAAGAGGTTTTCTCCCTCACCAAAAGGCAAAATAGATACCCAGGGAAATCTTAATATGAGGAAAATCTAGTAGACCTAGCTCAAGCACATAAACATGCCATATTTTTATACATGAGGTATCTAAACTAACTTGGTAGGATATAAAGGAAGAGGTGATGGTATTAGAGGCTGAAGTGGTGTAACTCAAGGAAAAGGCTAAGATAGTGCATATTCTTGTGGTCATTAAAGCTAAAGTTCAATAGGTAGCTTCAATATATTATAACTCCCTAGAAGCCATGGAGTTTATAAAGGCTAAGATGTCCCCTCATGTGAGCTCGGCCAATAAATTATTCAAATCTCTAAGAGATAATAGTATAAAATTTAATATGCTAGTTGTTTATACAAACAACTCCTTATATAGTCATCTCAACCTAATGAGTATGTTAGAGGCATCCAATGCCTTAAATGTAGTAGTCATTCGGTAAAAGGAGGTGAAAGATTGGTTAAAAAATATTGGGGATTTAGTCGCTAGATATTAGGCACATGAGGCTCAGATTCTTTAATTTTTTCATGGGCTAAACTTATCTAAGGTTAAATACTCCCCTAGTAAGCTGATTAGTATAATCAATTTCAATAAGCTTATCTAAGAAGCGGTTGATGAGTTTAAGTATAATTTCAAGGTTTGAAACTTAATGAAATTGAGTAATAATTATGTAAGGCTCAAAAAAGGTCACCAAATTTGAAATCTTCAAGAATAAATTTCAAATAACTAAGGATGAGCATGTGAAGCTCCTTGGACAGAGAAAGAGAATCCATTAGAGCACTACTAAATTTAGATATCATATAAAAGTAGTATGGATCAGTACATAAGGTCTATGAATATAATTAAGCAAAGAAAAAGTAGGCTTTCAGTGGTAGAACTACATTTTCAATTACCACATCAACTTCTACACCAACCAAGGTGCATGCAACACTTCAAATGAATAAGCCTTGATAGTCTAGAATCTTACGCATGTATAATTTTGTAACCAACAATGTAATTATATTTTGATTCTCTAATTACAAATAATTGACATTGTATTTTGTGTATATGCACACATTTCATAATATTAAAAATTCAATTTATTTATTTTTAACTTCTAGTTCTCTTTTAGATGGTTTTAGACCGTAGTTAGAACTACATGTTCTAACTGACACTTGTAATCACATTGCATGAACTTGGAGGATGAGGTGACCCCTTCCCCAAGTATATATATATATATATATATATATATATATATATATATATATATATATATAATTTTAACTCAACCTAGTTTTTGGGTCAAAATATTTTGAAATACAGAGTAACAAATAATTTTGATCATCAACAAAGTGTCCTGAGTATTTTCTTTCCAATTATGTGTAATTAGTTGTTATTTCCATGGTTGTATGATTCAATAATATTTAGTGTGCTTTAGTTATGAATATATTATTGATTTATTGGTTGATATAATAATCTTATATGTGCAATATCTGTTGAAAGATTAGTGAATATATTAATTTAGTCAAGTTAATTGAATCATATTTCTAAATGTGTATTTATGCTTTCTTTGGTGTAGTTTTTTGAGTGTGTGCAATAACTACCTCAGATAATTCATTTTCATAAGCCATAACCTCTAGATTAATGGTGTGCAATAGCCACACTAAAAGGAGAAACCTTTGTCTAAGGCATGTGAATTTACTATATCCTTATTTCCTTAGACTTCATAGTTATGTCTGATTGTATGTGGCTATTGCTTCTAATAATAGGCACCAATTTCATAAAGCTTAGGTTTTTTCAAAAACCAATTGAGGAAGTGATTCAAAAGAGACACAAAGTCTCCTTTTCTTCCCTACCTTAACCTCTTTTTTGAGTTTTTTATTTATACCTACCCACTTTAGATTATAGACCAATCAACCATCTAACTCACATAAAAATTTATTCTATTAAAAAGCCATACCTAAACTTGTATGCCCTACTCATATTCCATCAATAAGTTGAAATATATCGCATACCTGTAACTTGTGCCCTAAAATGGAGTTCACCTCCATAGAGATCCTAAAATTTTAGAGGCTACCTCATTTGACTGTAGTGTTTATAAAACCCACATAAATAGTATTCCACTAGTGTTAGAAGGAGGAACTTAAACCCCCCAATAATATAGGTTATTAATTATGTATAGTTAAATTAGAGTCACCCAAGAGAGTGACCAAATCTAATTCCAAAGCTAATTTATTAGTGCCACCCTTGATAAGGCATAGGAGACCTAGAGTTGTGCCAATATCTCTAGTTTAGAATAATCAATTGCCTCCACTAAGGCACCACTTACTTGTAAGGAACCCTTTACCTATTAAACAACCAATGGATCAACGAAAACCTTGATTAGTTATATCTACTATCTCCATCCCAAGATACATGAATGATTTACCCCAAAATCTTGAAGAGAGACATGCATGATTTACCCCAAAATCTTGAAAAGTATCTACCATCCTTTTCTCCTTCAAGGCTAAGAACTGTAGAAGGGCATATAAAATATTTTAAAATTGTTTTAAGACTACTTAATATAGTTGATGAATATATTGAATGTTTATTATTCCCTTTTACTTTAATGTATGTTACTTATTATTGGTATATGAATCTAATGGAAATCTACATCACTAATTTGGAGGAATGTCAAATGGATTTTTTTGCACAGTTTAGATAGGTCACCAATCTTGGATTGGTATATCAACACTTCACCAATATTAAGATAGAAATTAATGAGCCCACCTCTGCTTTCAATACAATGCGGTAGAAGATGTAAAATTGGTTGACCTTGATGTATAAACTAGAACTAACATTAGCATTAGATATGTACAAGAATGCCTTGGACCCTATCACCATTGTATTCCTAAAAAGAGCATCTAATGACAATACTTAATCACTAGCATTTGAAGAGGATATTATCATTGATAGATAGCTCAATTCATAGACACCTATGGAACCTAACATCAAAAATGGATTTATAGTGATCAATTTAATACCACATGTGAAGCAAAACATTCTTGCATACAATCAAAATCAATTATACACACTACCTCCACTAACACAGATGATGTGGTTGAATTTTGGATACTTTAACAACCATGTGACATGGAATAGTTACCAATAGAAGAAACATACAATTTCACTCTCCATGGTTGTTATACAAGGTATAGATTTCATAAAAGTTAAATTGGATTCTATTCAAAAGATGGTCCAAAATTTGAGTAATGATTTTATAAATATGAAACAAAATATGGAAAATGTAAATGGAAACAAAAACACTACGTTAAAAAGATACAAAAGGCCATTTAATAGGCTAGTAAACAACATAGAGTAGCCCAACAAGCTCCCAAAAATCAACATAGCTGAAATGGCTCTCCCTAGTTGGTGTAGGATATACAATACACCCCAACATGGTGAGCTCAATTATGTTGAGTTTTGTAAATCATTCAAGATTTTTAGAGGGAAGTAATAAGACATGATCATATGAATATTCCACCAAAATCTCATCAAGATCCTAGATTTTATAACACAACCATACTCTTAGAAACTCATGAGTTTCCCTTCCCAGGTGAAGATGAAAATGAACTATAAAATAATATAGATGAAGTTCATGCTTTCCAATAGCTCTATATAGGTGCATATAAATAAAGGAACAAATATCCACTTACCACCTTGACTCCTCCAAATACCATGGTAATTCCTCCAAACCCCAAAGAAAACAACAATCCACCCCCTCTAAAAGGGAATGATCAGCTACCAAATAAGGAATAACCAAGTAAAGGAGGATACAACATCATGGAAGATATGAAGAATATTAAGGAAAATATAACTCTCCATGAGATAGACTAGATCATTGAACAAAATTAAATATTATGGAAATCCATTATTAGAAAGGTTCCTATGGAAAAAACTAGAGTGACTACAGACAAAGTAAAGGTTGTTGATGCCAATGTCTTTTATAAGAGAAACCCCAAAGTGCCACCATTTTTGTTGACCATTAGAGCATTCAATAATAACATTCATAACTATTTGGTTTATTTTAGAACATCTACAATTGTTATGTCTACCTCTGCATGTAAAAATCTTGGTCTCACTCTAAGCCCTTTAAAGAGATTAGTCTCTTAGCTAGATAAAATGGTAGTACCAGTAGTTAGAGAACTAAATAACATGAATATTTAAGTAGCATTATAACCAAGAGTCTAAATAACTATCGATATTCTGGTAGTGGACATACTAGAAAGTTATGGATTATTACTGAGTAGAGATTGGTCCAAAATGCTTAATGGATTTCTTTCCATAGACTTCTCTCATATCTAGCTACCATGGAGAGGAGTTGTGAAATAGATAAAAATTGATAGAGACCCAAGAATGAAATTTCCCATGATAGAATAAAATGTCAAAAATGAAGAAGTAAAGTATGACTCTCCCACTCTTGTTATTTATACTTTTACCACTCATAATCTAGCACAAAACCTAAAACTTGAAGGTTTGAATCATCTATAGATATACATTTTGACAGAGCTAGGTCCAAGTAAGGATCAAGTGTAGTATTTGAACTAATTGATCCTCAAGGTAAGAATTTCTTAGTAGATTATAGATTGTATTTTCCATGTACTAATATAGAGTTGAATATGAAGCTATAATTCTAGGACTTAGTTTGTGCTAAAGAACAATGTAAAATGGATAAAATTGTTTGGTGAATCAAAGTTGGTATTTCACCAGGTAAGAAACAAATATCAGTGAAAATTATCTTATTTAAAGAAATATAAGCATAAAACATGGGATTTAAATTAAATATTTAAATATTTTAACATAATATCACTCTTGAGAGAGTAAAATCATTCAATTTATTCACTAGATACTATCATTGTCAATCTTAAACCATTGCAAAAGTCTAAGGTAAAGATATTTTCTATTGAATTGGTTCTTTGTTTCTCTATTTTAGATAATATAGAAAATTTCTAGGTCTTCAATGATGATCAATAGATTATTTATTTCTTAACTAATTTAGTGTATTTTAACTCCCAAATCATTGATGATAAGGACATTAACCACTTATATCAAGAATAAATAGATAAAGAGGGCATTCTCCAACATAAAGAAATTCTAATTATAGCTAGCTTAGTCTCCTTAGAAACACCATTTCATTTGGATCCTCAGGTTTAGTAGCTCAAATAGCCCAAGGTTGATGAATCAAAATTCAAGAGAGAGAACCTAGGAGATGACCATAACCTATGCTATGTGAATATTAGCCTCAATTTCACTATAGAGGAAAGACAATGAGTCAAGGATTTGATTACTCAATACAAAGATGTTATCACTTGGACCTATGAAGAATTGAAGGTATATAACCCATAGGTCATCACTCACATGACACCCCTAAAGAAAGACCATAAACCATTTAGATAGAGGTATAGGATAGTAAATCCTATTCTAGATCCTCTTATTTAAAAGGAAGTGAAGTTATTAAGTGCCAAAATCATGTTCCCAACCAAACATTCTAACTAGGTAGCCAATTTGGTCCTAGTTAGAAAGAAATGTAGTGAGATTAGATTATGTGTAGAATTCAAAAATATAAATAGGGATTTTGAGAAAGATAATTATTCTCTACCTTCTCTAAATGAGGTAATATAGAAAGTGATTGGCTCTAAAATGATGCCCTTTTTGGATGGATTTTTAGGCTACAATTAGGTACTAGTGCAGTATAAGGATAGAATGAAGATGTCATTTACCATGAAATGGGATACTTATGTGTACAAACATATGTTGTTTAACCTGATCAATGCAAGAGATACCTTTCAACATGCCATGGATCATGCTTTCAAGGGACTAACAAGAAAATCCATAATTATTTATATGGATGATCTTATGGTTTTTTTCAAAGAATAAAAATGATCACATAAGTCACCTACAATCCATATTTAAGAGGTGAAAAAAGTTCAAGATTTAATTAAACCCAAAGAAAAGCATATTTGGAGTCACTCAAGGGAAAATCTTGGGGCATATTATCATAAAGGATGGGATCACCATTGATCCTAAGAGAATCTAGGGAATTTCAAAGATTCAGATCCTAAAAAATAAGGAGCTGAAGTCATTCTTCATGAAATCAACCTCATGAAGAATTTTATCTCAGGGTTTGAAGAAATTATCATTACACTAACTGTCATGCTCAAGCAAGATGCCAAAATAGAGTGGATAGCTAAATCTAGAAATCTTTTCCAAGACATAAAAGAAGTCATATCCCAGGCCCTAGTATTAATTAGTCTAGACTTCATATAAGTTTTGTATCTATATTTGTTCACTTAAAAACAAACTATTATTACATTTATCACACAGAAGGACAAAATTGAGCATCCGATTGCCTTCATGAGCACAAATTTAAAACATGTAGAGCTCAAGTATTCTATGATCAACAAGTAGATTTTCATTCTTGTCAAAGTAGTGAAGAAATTTTGACATTATATCTTGAAAAAAAAACTATTGTTATTATAACTAACCCTGCTATTAGGCTCACCCTGTCACAAACTAAGCTAGGAGAACATTGAGTTAAATGGATGGCCAAGCTCTAGTAATTTTACATAGATATTAGTCCTATAAATATCATCAAAGGTCAAGGCATTATTCAACTCATGGTTGATCCTGATCCCCGAATCACCATTGAAGGGGTATGTGTAGCACAAGTTTCTAAAGGAGTATGGTATATAGATATAATCTATTATTTACTTACAAGAACTTACCCCCTAGAGCTTAGTAGAGAAAGAAGGAGAGATTTGAGACTCAAATATGCTCATTTAATGATCAAGAAGGGAGTCATATAAATAAGGAGATATGAAGGAATTTATCTTAGATGTGTATCTATAGAGGAATCTAAAGAGATTCTAGAGAACCTGCATCAAAAGATAGGAAGTGGTCACCCTACTAGTAATACCATAGCCCATAAAATCTTGAGGTTGGATTATTATTGGCCAACCATATTTAAGGATGCACATATAAACATTAGGACCTACCATGAATGTCAATCATTATCCAAGAGAGAAGTGCATGCAGTAATGCCTCTACATCTAGTTATTAAAGGTAGGCCATTTGCACAGTGGGGTTTAGACTTCATTGGTGTAATCAACCTAAATTACTTAGTAGGCCATAAAATTATGATTATGGTTACAAACTATTATACTATATGGATGGAAGTAGTAACCACAAAGAATAGTAGAGAAAAAGATGTGATTCACTTTCTGGAGGAACACATAACAACTATATTTAACATACCCATCTCTTTGGTGTGTGACAATGGACCAGCTTTTATATCATCAAAATTCACTAAATGGGCACATGACAATCAAATCATAAACATGTCATCTTCTAACCACTACCCTCAAGGAAAGAGATTAGTAGAGTAAAAAAATAAAAATATAATTGATTCAATCATGAAATCAGTAGGGGACAAACCTAAGGACTAGCACAATTTACTAAAGTATGATATTTGGGTAGACCGAATGAGATACAAGAAAGTCCTAAAATCTTCATCCTACCTACTAATATATGGACATAGACCAATTTTCCCTATCACATTGAAAATAACCACCTATTAATTCATTCAAGACATGGAACCAAATGACAATGTGGAATCGATATTGCTTGATATAATAAAAATGGAGGATTCAAGGATTGAAGCCTTGTAAACATTTAACAAACACCAAGATGTAGTCAAAAGATGGTTTGATAAAAGAGCCAAGGTCAAAGCATTTAAATTTTTTCATCTAGTGCTACTATGGGAGAAAGTCCATGAAAATAAAGGATAACATGATAAGTTTACCCCATTATGGATTGGATCCTATCATATTATAAACATCATGTGCAATAATGCATTTCATCTAAAAGACCTCCAAAACAACGAACATACATATCCAGTCAATGGACAGTCCTTAAAGCATTACTTTAGAGAAATTCCATCTACTAATATTACTAACTGAGGAGACTCATAAATGTTTAAATGTAGGATTAGAGTAGATTTCCATGCTTTCTAGAGTAGGTTTCCATGTTTTCTAGTTTAGATTTCCATGCTTTCTAAAGTAGTTTCCTACTTTCTAGATTAGTTGTTCTTTTTTTTTTTTTTGGAATTCAAGGTTGTGTTTTATCTATTTATTGATAGGATAAAATCCAAAAAAAAAGAGTTTGGGACTTGTAGAAAAAGGGAAAATTAATCTTGAAACATTGGGGGCTAGTTTATAGATTGGGTGCATTTCTGTGTTTTAAGACTTTAGGATGAAGGAAAGTGATCATAAGATTATTTTCAATTATGTCACAATTGAATAATTTTACCAAACACATGGAATTTGTTTCGGAGGTACTTCATAAAAATTTAGAAATTTTTATTATTTCATTATATCAAATGCACTCTTC
This sequence comes from Torreya grandis, assembly GCA_037957365.1. Classification (NCBI taxonomy): domain Eukaryota; kingdom Viridiplantae; phylum Streptophyta; class Pinopsida; order Cupressales; family Taxaceae; genus Torreya; species Torreya grandis. Next base: position 630,825 of record JARHVA010000522.1, on the reverse strand, counting down.
ATGTTAAATACTTATTGGAAGTGACAATTATGGGTGTAGATTTGGTTCACAAGGATGTTCTAATAACAATGTGTTTTATAACTATACCAACTTACTAGGGTTTTATCTCCTCTCTTTACCATTGATCTAAACACAAGAAGAACAAATCAAAAAAGAGAGAGAAAATATCCAATGAGTTAAAAAGAGCAAAAGAAAATTTAAAGAAAATTAAAATAACTCACATGATGAAATAAGGTCAATGCACCACACATCATGGTTATAAGAAGATAATAGGAGTAAAAAATAAACCTAAGATATTGCTATCATGGATATGGATGCTTGGATGTCAATAGATCAATGCCTAATCTTCCCTTGATTTGATGAGATAATATTTTCTAGAATAAAACCTAAAGCTTCATCAAAACCTTTTGAAAAACTCATCATAACAAGGGATAAATAAACTACATGTTTAACACACACATATCCAAGGAATTAGAAGGCAAGTATGTTATGTGAATTAACCTGGGAATCTCTTTCATGTTTTTTATTCAATTATTTTTTGTGACATACTTCAAGATTGATCTAACTATTGTAAGACCAAAGTTCTGGGTTCTTGAATACGTAGGAGTATTCCCCCTGTAAGTCATCATTTGTTGTACCCAACATCCCCCCTTTCTTTAAAAAGAAATGGGGACACACTTTTTTATAATTTTAGACTTAATATTGAGCCCCTTTTTCATATGTTGATGCAAAATCTAGAAAATATAAGATGTCTCACTTTTGGCAGGATGATAGTGGCATTGTATTTTATGAGACTAACTTTTATGCTGCAGAGACTATTTTTTGGGCTTATATTTTCTGATCTAATTCTTTCAGCCCTTGTGTAATTTGTCTTTTTATATCGTTATATTTTAGGTTTTCTTATCCCTCTTTTCTCTCAGGCTTACTTTTCAAAAATCCTTATTTTTATAGAAATTGTTACAAATATTTTGTCTGAAATAATTCTCTCGAAGGAATTTGGCCTGTGGAATCTTTGCCTTACATAATTTTGGACTATAGACACTTTGACCAAAACAAATATATGATGGATTATCCATTTAACCCTATAAAACCTACCCTTTTTTACTTTTTGAAATGACCCTTAGTTGTACAAAAGTACCCTTTGGAGAACTCAAAACAACCCTTTAACCTTTATGAAGTAGACCCTTTGGACAATCATTTTTTCCATGAAGTAGACCCTTTGAATCTTCTCCACACACCCTTCAATACTTTTTCAAGTATCCCTTCATCATTTTTGAAAGTATCCTTTGTCTTTTTAATTAACCCTTCATCCTTTCCCGAATTGAACCCTTTACCCTTTTTGAACACCTCTTTTAAGGCACATATCCTTCAGGTTTTATGTGGTTGACCCTTTGGGACTTTTGTCCTAAATCCTTTACCCTACAAGACTTATCCTTTAGGATATTTCTTTTTAACCCTTTACCCCATGAAAAGTGTCTTTCAACCTTTATGTTTTAGACCCTTTTAACATGGACATATCCTTTGGGATTTATGTCCCAAGCCTTTGATCCTTTTTGAAAAGGCCACTTACCCTTCAGATATTTTTAAAATGACCTTTCAACCCTTTCAAAGTGTCCATATGCCCTTTACCTTCTTAAACTTAACCTTTGGGACTTTTTTCCTTTAGCTAATTCCTTCAAACATGTTTTTGAGATAATATAGACCCTTTAGCCCTCCAAAACCTACCCTTTAGGACTTTTGAAATGACCCTTAGCTATATGGAAGTACCCTTCAGGAAAATCAAAAGTGTCCTTCAGCCCTTATGAAGTAGACCCTTTGTTACTTTTGTCATGGACAAAATTCCCTATGAATTGGACCCTTCAAAATTACCCTTTGGGGAAATTGAAAATGCCCTATAGACCTTCAAAATAACCCTTCGAGATAATTTATTTAGGAATTTTGCCTAGATGAATTCTTAGAGGAAACTATTGTGGAAATTTTATCCAAAATAAATAACCCAAAAGAATTAATATATGGACATTGACCCAATAGCATTTGTATAACATAAACCCTAAGTGCTTTATTATTAATATTACTACTAGGTTCATCATCCTTAGCCAAAACAAAAGAAAAAAATATTTCTAATCAATACTTTAAGGACCCCCACCAGCCTAAGCTAATTTTTTTGAATTACACATGAAATAAAAGCTAAGTAAACATTACACATTTATGTCACATGAATTGATATTCAATACAATATTTTATATAGGTGATACATTGTGATTGAAAATCCATCATTACATTTGAGTTAAATTTCATTCAAAGTCTTTTGCTATCTTATAGTGATGAAGATCCCTAGTTTCCACTTCAAGAGTGTACTATGAGTGAAACAACAATTGATCTAGAGCTAATTTATCTAGACCAGCACACATAACACATAGCACACAAGAGAAAAGTGAATGTAGAAATGGCATTTACATCTAGAAAATTCTAAGGTAATAATTTTCCATCCCTATATTTGATTAAAGAATCTAAAAAATTCATGGATATAGTCTTCGATGACACAGTGTTTGGAGATAAATACAATAATTATTCAACATTATGGGATGTCATTGATCTAGTGGATCTTTTTTCACTAGAAGATGATATAACTCTAGCAGATAGATTATTCATGAAGGAATTGTTGGAATTAAAATACCAGAGACTATATTTTGTTATAGCAAAGCTATAAGTGATGCCCTACATTTACCTCTTGAATGACTTATTCTTCTCTAGCCAGATATCATAGGATGCATTCCTACATCACTCTAATAAAAATAAAGTGGTCATAGCATTTTAGGGCTAGATTTTTAGAGATACCTATCTTTGAGTATCCATGATGTCTACTTTGACAAGCACACATTAGTGAAATGTAATATAGAGAGCTCTATGGAGAAGGTGTTGTCTTTTTTGCTTATCCTAGACCAAACCATCACTTAAAAAGGGAAGAAGATGAAATGAGCAATCATAATTGATAGGTTCAAGATGGGAATTCAAATTATTATGGCTCTCCTCAACCAAATATATAGTATTCCTACCATTCATTTCATTAATTTGGATTGGGTGGCATTACTATACATGATGCTTACACATGATGCTGCATAACCCTGAGTGAGATAATAAGACTATGGTTGAGGGAGTAGATTATTCACAAAGATAGGCACCCCACACCCATGGGAGATTTTTTCATGATGTCATATCTATTAGATGCAGTCATGGGTATATAGTATAAAGACCTTGGTGCATTGTTGGCTCTAGCTACAAACTATGAGAAGAATATAATTTCTAAGCACTACCAATTCATGCATGTTTATCACTTACCAAGAATATGGTAAGGATCTTTAAAGATGTCTATCCTAAAATTTGGCAAGATATTCATGGCTCACCCATGCCTTATATTAGACATAATATTATAAATAATTTGGTTGAGAAAGGGGATTATTTTCTCTACCCAAATTTTACTATCATCATGGTATGGGGAAATAAGGTTGGCCCTCTGTGTCTTCCAAGGTTTGTTCCAGATAAGTTAACTGAACACTTGATTGCCTTCTAATTATGAAAGAGAATTGAGGAGGATTTTTCAAGGTATAATAAGGCTTTGTATTTTTTTATCATAACTATTAGCAAGATGACATAAATGATGAGGAAGCATCTTGGGGAAGTAGGTGGAAAAATAGGATTTATCCTTTCCCTATAATTCCAAATAGAGATTAGGATCCACATGGGCTGATCTAGAAGCATATCTATGGATTCAACATCTTGTATAGTCATGAGCCCTATGACCATGAATTTGTATTTTTGAATGCCAAGTCTAAATAAGAAGTATTATATTGGGTGTAGATTATTTTACTACAAGAGGATCATTTGAGAATGATCCAGAATGATCCTTTAGTTTCCACCAAGGAGTTGGATAGCAAGAAGGAACTTTATAAGGGGTGGAAACATTTAGATTTATATAGAGGATAGTCCAAGGAGAAATCCAAGGACTAGGTTGTCTCCTCCTCCAAAGGACTTCTTTTGAATTTAAATTTGAAATAAGTAAAGGAGCCTGATCTACCTAAGCCTAGTTTACCTAGGGGAAGACATGAAAGGGACCCCATCATCCTTGACTCTGATGAGGAAGAGAGAACATAAGAAGTGCCTAATATAGGTTCTATTCAAATGTCCATTTCTATGCCCCAGATTCATATTGTTATATCCAATGGAATAGTAACTCTAGGAGAAATATCATCATCACGACAGGACTCCCTCACTCAAGTAAGGACTCCCTTGGTTTACAAGAAAAAGCCTAAGACTCTTATGGGTAGTCTTACAGTGGAAGCATCATAGAGTTTACCTACTCAAACTCTACATTTAGAACCATTTAGGGGAGATGTGATAATTATAAAATATATTGAAGATGATTTAGATGAGGAAGCTGAGATGAAGATAGCCAAGGCTATAAGCCTCCAAGCAGAGCTTATGGAGCTTACTCTTCTATGTACATAGTCTTTTATCAATTTTCCTTTATCTTTTATACCCATATTTGGGTAATATACCTTTGTGTAATTTCTCACATCCATTCCCTTCACCCCCACTACTACCATTACTCCCTATGTCTCCACTTCCATTTCATTCATCACACAAACCCCTTATGTTCCTATTGACACCTTCACTATTAGAGACCTAAATAAAAAAAAGTGTCTAGAAAGGTGCAAACAACTTTGGCCACCTCACAAATCCATGTCCAATCCACTCAAATCACCCTTTAATTACCATCTACCACTTTCATAAAGGATACCATAGTAACAAGCACTAGAAGGGGTATGAAGGTGAAGCCCCAAATAGTCACGGTCCATCCACTTCCTTAGTTTGGAGGAGTGGATTGGTCTAAAATCATACAACCTTCCCTTCTTGATGTCTTGACTAAAGCCCATAAGGAAAAAAAAATCTTAAGAGGAGGCATAGGAAGAGGTTGTTGTTACAACCTCTGATGCACCCCAACTATACATTCCTCCATCGATAATGGATCTAAGAAGCAAAGTATCCTAATTACCAAACTTCAAGATCACTGAGCTTCCATTTTTTTTGCACATTAGTTAATCCTCCAACTAGTATCATTCAAAGGGTGAAGAAGAGGAAACTAGAAGATGACAAGGGCACCCAGATCATACTTTAAGAAAGGCAAGAGGTGTTCTCCCTTACCAAAAGGTTGAATAGATAGTTAGGGAAAAAAATTTATGAAGAAAAACTAGCAGACATAGCTCAAGCACACAAGGATGCCATAGTTTACATCCATGAGGGTAATATACTAAGTAGGAGCTAGAGGTAGAGGTTCAAGTATTAGAGGGTAAATTAAAGAAACTCAAGGAAAAGATAGTACATATTCATGTGGGCATTAAAGCTAAAGTTTAGGAGGTAGCTTCGAGATGTTATAACACCCTATAATCCATGGAGTTTATTAGGGATAATATGTCCCCTCATGTGATCTAGGCTAATCAATTATTCAACTCTCTAAGAGTTGATAGTGAAAAATTGAAGATGTTAGTTGTCTATACAGGTAACTCCCTATATAGTCATTTCAACCTAATGACATTAGAGGTATCCAATACCTTAAATCTAGTAGTCATTTGGTATGAGGAAGAAAAATATTGGTTAAAAAATGTTGGGGATTTAGTCCCTAGATATCATGTACATGAGGCTCAAATTCTTCAAATTTTTCATGAGCTAAAGTTATCTAAGGTTAAACACTCCAATAGTAAGCTAATTATTAGAATCAATTTTGACAAACTTACAAGGCTTGATCCTTGAGGAAAATGAGTGATAATTAAGATAGGCTAAAAAAAGGTCAAATAATTTAAAATATTCAAGAATAAATTTTAAATAACCAAGGATAAAACTATGAATCGCCTTGGATATACAAAGAGAATTTATTAGCCATCGCTACTAAATTTAGTTATCATACAAAAGTATCATAGGGAAGTGCATAAGGCCTATGAAGATAATGAAGCAAAGAAGTAGGCTTCTAATAGTATAACTACATCTTCAATTACCACATCAACTTCTACACCAACCAAGGTGCATGAAACACTTCAAATGAATAAGCCTTGATATGCTCGAATCTTACGCATGTATAATTTTATAATAGCCAATGTAATTATATTTTGAGTAGCTAATTATAAATAATTGACTTTGTATTTTGTGTATATGAAAATGTTTCATAATTTTGAAAATTTAGTTTATTTATTTTTAACTTTTAGTTCTCTTTTAGATGGTTTTAGACCATAGTTAGAATTACATGTTCTAACTGATACTTGTAACCACATTACATGAACTTGGAGGATGAGGTGACCCATTCCCCAAGTCTATATATAAAATTGTAACTTGACCTAGTTTCTGTGTCAAAATATTTTAGTATATAGAGTAACAACCAATTTTGATCATCAACAAAGTATCCTGAGTATTTTGCTTTCCAATTATATGCAATTAGTTGTTATTTTCATGATTGTATGATTCAATAATATTTAATGTGATATAGCTATGAATAGATTTTTGATTTCTTGATTGATGTACTAATCTCAGATGTGGAGTAGATATTGAAATATTAGTGAACATATTGATTCAGTTGGTCAAGTTAATTGAATCATATTTTTGAATGTGTATTTATGCTTTCTTTGGTGTAGTTTTTTTAGTGTGTGAAATAGCTACCTCAGATAATTCATTTTCCCAAGCCATATTCTCCTGATCAAGGGTGTATAATAGCTATCCTAAAAGGAAAAACCTTAATCAGAGGCATGTGAATTACTTGCATCCTTAATTCCTTAGACTTCCTAGCCATGTTTGACTGTATGTGTGTTATTACTTCTAGCAATAGGCATTGGTTTTAGAAAGCTTACATCTATTTAAAAATCAATTGAGGAAGTGATTCTAAAGAGACATAGAGCCTCATTTTTTCCCTACATTACCCTCCTTTTTGAGTTTTTTATTAATACCTACCCACTTTAGATTAGATACCAGTCACCCATCCAACTCATGTAAAAATTTACTCTGTTAAAAGGCCACACCTCCACCCATAAAATGTTGTCAACAACCTGGATGCCCTAACCCTATTCCATCAATAGGTTGAAATACACTTCATACCTAAAACTCATGACCTAGAGTGGAATTAAACTCCATATAGTTCTTAAAATGTTAGAGGCTACCTCTTTTGATTTTAGTGTGCATAAAACCCACATCAACAAACTACCTTTTATATCTCTTCGCTTAATTAAGTCTCTTCAAGATTGATTAAGTCATATGACCTTGATCCTCAAACATAGAACCTATATTAAATATTCATCATAGATACTCTATACTCTTATAATGGTATATAAGACCTCCTTATGCTCTGTAATATGTTATTTGATTCTCTTTCACTCTCTACACTCATGAATAGGCCTAAAATTTTCTTGTATTTATACAAGCCTCTTATTCATATCCTTGTTTGTTGTCCAAAAACCATTAACCTCTTAGGTCAGACATGAAATATATCTTAGGACATCTCATAAAAATTAATAAAATATGCTTTGAGTCCCTTTAGGTCTAACATACCTCAGTTAGGCCTCATTTCCTCTTTGGGACTCATGGACACCTAATTCCATTAGGTCTACTTTAGGACGCATTATACTTTACCATCCTTGGAACACTTTAAAATTACACAAATGGCAGGAAAATATCATAAAACAATAAAATATACCTATACTAATCTCATATGTTCTATATAACAACTTTCAAGTCTAATCACCAATTGAAGAACACCATTTGTACTATTCACAATTTGCCTATACATACCCAGAAAGTCTGTCTTAAACTGATAAAGATAAAACACCAATTAGATTAAAAACCATGTAAATAAATCACATATTTAGAAAAAACATAACATTATTATCATCAAAAACTTCATTATATACTTCAACTCAAGGTATACATGCTCAAACTCTTATTTGTAAAATACTCTCTCTAAACTACCAACTAACCTCAAAACATAGTCATGAAAACTTGAGACACCTAAAATAACACACTCAAGGAATTAAAAAATATTGGAATAATCATAAAAAATCCTTATAACAACATCTAATAAAAATATCACAAGCTCTAATGATAATTATTGGTCTTGTAGACTAATTTGCTAACTTCTCTCTCACAGACCTTACTCAACCAGTCAAGCCATTTTGACTTCAACATTTTCACTACTTTCAATAACTCAAAAACCTTATAAAAAACATGGATAAGACATTAAATTCCCAAATAGAAACACCATGCACATTATATTCTTCAAATCAAGGTATAGAGTCTGAAATTCATCACTACAACTTGCTTATCTATAACTGTCAGTTTACCTTAAAGCATAGTCATGGCGATAACAACCTTCAATCCCCTGTATGACCATTTATAAATAATAATATTATATTTGGATGATATTATGATATAATTATACCATTATTAAATACAAATATAATATGATAAAATTTCAATATTGGTCTTACACATCAATCTCATGACCTTACATCTCACTATCTCACATGAACCAGACAGGTCAACTTGTGAGAAACTTTTTCATTATAACCATTGACCTAAAAAAAATATAAAAAACATGAGAATTTCTTACAAGTACTGAAAAACATATCCATGTACTTGTACTCATCCCTATTCCATGATAACCATCCCTAATCATCTTCTTACTTTTGCCTAAGTTTCTCACTATTTGTACCATTGGGCTTGTTAGTTATAGGTTGTATTGGATGACCACTTTAGCACACCTAAGGGATATAACCTATCCATAAAATACCATGGAAATAAAATACAAATCTCAACCTTTTCCATCTAATGATTTTTATAGTTTGAATTGGTCAAATCTGACTACTATAGTAAATTTTTGAGAAACTAGGCCTTTTATAGGGTCCACTCACTCACCTAAAGACTTAACCACACCTAGAGATGCTTGGGAGAGTTTTATACAACCTAAAATCACTAAAATAGTAATACCGATCCATTCTAATCATTTATAACAACTTATATCATGTTGGGTCACTATTAGGGTTCTTTAAGGTTTTAAACCATCTTCCATTGTTATTAATTGTTCATAAAGCTTATCCCCTCATTTCAGAAACTAATGCCTAGAAATTTGAGCTAAGACACTTCACCATATACCATGAATATATTAAGTTCCCTTTTATACACTACACATTCCAATTAACACCTAAAATTCCTTCTCAAGTTGAGAACCCTTCATTATATGCATATGAGAGACCTCAAAACCACTTTTCATGCCTTATCTTCAAAACCATAACCTCAAACCTTGTGAAAATGCATGAAAAAATATATTATATCTCTATCCATGCTCATATGAGCTCAAAAATATTGAAATTTTATCATGAACCCTTATTAGACCTCTCTCTCTCTCTCTCTCTCTCTCTCTCTCTCTCTCTAGACCTTGAAATTAAAATCACATTAAACCTTGAAACTAACCTTCATACTTTTTTATATATGATCTTCACCATACTTACATTCTCACACAACATATTACATGTTCAAAAAATGTCAAACATACTTCATATGCCTTGACAACAAATCATGATTCCTCATTAGGCCAAGCAAGGCCTAGAAGTGGTCTAGTTGCATACTAGGTCTATAGGTCCTACCCTTGTAGGCTTAGCTTGAAAATATCCCAAATATTAAAACTAATCATAATAATTATAAATTAACCTAATACAGCCTATTATTCCTCTATTCATCCATATAACCAAGCCACCATGCTCAAACTTTCTCATTAGGACTTTATGAGCCATGACTAATGTCATGACTAGGCTTTACAAGAACATTAATCTTGAAAACTAAAAATTAAACACTCCTTGATTATTATATACCTTTCTCACATTCCTTTTATTCTCCTCAAACAATATCATACCTTTTCACATACCTCTCCATGCTCATCATGCACATGCTCATGATATGACTATGTTTGTTATGACTAGGCTTCTCAAAACACATTGTACTCAAGGACTAATACTCAAACATGCTTACTTCAATGATGATATCAAAAAATAAAATTCATCATACATCATTCTCACACCACTAAAACAACCTTGACAATAACCAATAGAAGAATAATTAGGTTACCTTCAAATTCTCTCTCAAAGAAAGAGACATTAAGTTGCCTTCAAATTCTCTCACGTCATGTGGCTTCCTTGTCAAATAAAATTCACAAGATCATACCTCAAGAGACCACTCAATATGAATCTTCACCAGATTCATCTTGACATAAATGAAATAAACCTTGACATCAATGACAACACTTCTCAGCACCATTTACAAATGAAGTTCTAGAAATAGTCACAGGAACAAGGTGCATTCCTTTACTAATGATTTTAGTGGGTACCATTAGATTCCAATAACAAAAGATGTTAGAATATATTTTAATCATGATTGATAGGTTTTTATTATGTGAAAATTAGTCTTACATTATCTATTTTAACTTGCATTTTATTTTTCCTTGCCTATATAAGCAAGTGTTATCATTGTAAAATTCATGCTTTTGTATTCATATCATTTGAGTATTACAATTGCTTTATTTTGTTGATTAGTTTCTTCTTATTTATGTTGAAGAATAAATGGATGTGATAATGCACCACTTGAGAGATATTGGTTGAATATTTTTTATAACTCTTTCATGGTACCAGAGACACCCTCTAATAGCCATTACTTGGCATTTTTCTATTTCTATTTGTAGATCAGACATTTTTATTCTTTACCAACATTGTTTATTTAGTGGATTATATAAATAATTGTATCAGATCTTTACATATTTGATTTTTCCATGGTCTATTCCTTCTATTTTGATTTTGATTAATTCAACATCAATATTAGAAGATTTTTTTGGGGCCAAATCTTGGTTGTAACTCAACTTGTCTGAGGGTTTGTAGAATGGAACTAGCAATTTTTATTCCTTTAGAATGCATAATGTCTCACTTATAATCAGATATAAATTTTTTAGAAGTGTGTTGGAACAAATCCATTATACCAACAAATCTTGCTTTAAGCTTGGCATCATAATTTTTTTTGGCATTGAGATCTAATTATGGCAGCTAAGATTTTTTTTAACAACCCATTTTTTATATTTAAGCTCATTGAGATCAAATTATGAGATTTAATTTGGTGTTCTAGCATAATTTTTTCCAAGCTTTATGTCCTTTTCACTAGTTAGGCATTTAAAATAATCTTGTTTGGCATCATTTTATTTGAGCATTCAATAAAATCTGCATTGTTTCTCCTTTGGACTATATTATTGCTTTAGATTTAAATTTGGCACTAAACAAAACCAGTATAGCATCCTTTCCAAGGCAATTAAAATTTATATTGGGCATTTGAAGTAGCATTAAACTCGATAAAAAGAGGCATTGGATCTATAGTAGGAGGAGGTGTATTGGTAGGGGCATTGGAATTTTCTTAGTAAACTTACACTTTATTTTTGTAGCAATTTCTTGTATAGTGTGGTGTAATCTACATGGAGTTTCAGATAAGGAAAGTGGTGCATATATGAGAACTGATATTCACTTTCATTTGGTTTTGGATATGCATTGGAAGCATAGATAAATGGAAGTAAAAATCTTTGCATCATAATCTTTTTGACAACTCTGGCATTGTATTTTAGATATGAGAAAAGTGTTTGTAGACTTGGCAGTTGCATGGGAAAACTAAGGCATTAAAGGAGGTTAGATATACCTTGGAAAATAATCTTGGCACCCCTCTCAACCAAATAAAAACAATATTCTCCATTTTCCCCTCTTTACATAGCTATAAATTCATTTATTTGCCTTTGAAGTTGTATTTTTTACTTAAAGAGGAAGTCAAAATTGCTTACACATATACCGAGGAAACTTAAAAGGATATTTTTCCCTTTGGTTGAATTTTTTAAGTCCAGGTTAAAATTTTGTTTCTAATGAATGATTGCATGCCTACTTTTATTTTTGATTTGGTCTCAAAAACTAGTTTGTGTTGTTTTTTAATTCTTTTAACCCTTTTTACAAGAAATCAAAATGCTTATAGCTTTTGAACTATAACTCAGATTTTAGTTCCATTTTTTTTAAAGTAATTTTTTTTCAATTATCTATCCATTATTGTCATTAAATTATAAAAAATCACTATTTTATAAAGTGATGAATTCTAGGGGGTCTCTTCACATTGGTTGTGTTGCATTGTGCTTACGATTTATGGTGACATTTTTAGTGGTGGTGTATTTTGCTATGTTTTGAAAATTTGTTGAGGGATTATTCATTATTTTTAACATACCTTCTCTCTTTATTTAATCATATATTAGAGGGTGAGGTCTAGTTTGGTAAGAGCTTAGACCCCCTCACAAGCAACACAAACTTCCTTCTTATTTCTTCTTGATTGCATTGTTATCATTTATTGCACTCATGGATGCATTTTTGGCTGAGTTAGATGTCCTAATATTAAGTGTACATTATCACTATTAGGGTATTCTATATGTCCTAATATTTTACTTTGCATATGCATTATCTCAAATGCATTTTTGGCTATGATCGACATCATTTTGCATGTGTTTTGCATGTTGTTGTTTTTAGCTACTAATTATTTTTATGGTATGTTGACATACATAATGGATTTTTTCACCATTTTTTGCATTATTCTATCAGCCCATGACATGCATTTGTACATTAACCAATTTGTAGTTGTGTCATGTCTCTTCAAAGCCCCTTTCTTAGTGCCACACCATTTTCTATGGAGGCACCTCTTTCCTACCTTATTTTTGGAGCATCTCTCTTGATGCATTATTTGATAGGTTAATGTCATGTCCCCTTCTTAGCACTCACCAAAGGACCTATATCCTGTAACATTCTTGTAGGATAATTTTGGGTTGGAAGGGAATAATAGGACAAAATCACTATTCATTAATTACTATTCATTAGCTACTATTCACATGTTACTATTCATCAATCACTATTCATATGCTACTATTCATTAGACACTACTCACATGGTACTATTCACTAGACACTATTCACTTATTACTATTCATGATGACATGGTAGGTATTGTGGTAGGTGATGCAAGTGATGATGTAATAAGGAGGTGACTTGTAAAGTGATGTGGCATGACCCACATGACAATTTATTATGTAAATAAATATATATAATTATATATATTCTTTAGTATGTGAGGAGAGAAGTTGGTTGAGAATCACATGGGGGCACATGGGAAAGTCAAAAGTGGATTCCCTTGCACATGTAAGTGAAGAATTCTCACACATGTGAGAGACAAATAACACTATTTTCAAAATTGTGTTCCCACTTTAAAGTATAGTACATTTATTTACTTGCACTCCAAGTCTTCTCTCTTCTCTCTTATAATTTTTATATAGAGTTATCCTTTGTAAATAATATCTTTTATTCAACCAATTTAGATTTGGACATATGTTCTCACCTCCCATCCTTGGAATTCTTCCTTGGATATTTTAGGATAATTTTGGTGGTAAATTATCCACCCTAGTTAGTATTGACAATTATATACAAGGATAGCATTGAAAAATTAGCAGAGGATTACCAATTTTGGTGGTGGAAGACCCTTCTAAGCTGGCTAGTTTCAGTAGAGAGTGCAGTTGTGACTATGTTCAAGAATTCATAATTTGATGTTTGTAAGTATGTGTATGATGTATTTCATAGTTTTTTGTCCAAGAGTTGTGTTTATATTCATGACTTTATGTTAAGCCTGATATTGTAATATGTTATGTATAGAAAGAGATTTGTAAGTGTTATTATATGTAGTTTTTAGATATTTTAAGGGAAGTTATGTAATAACTTTCTATGTGTTTATAATATTTGGAGAAATAATTTATAATCAAAGTGTGGTTCATATTGGTAACTATAAAATTCTCTTGGGTGTTGTGAGTTATTATTTAGTTTATCTCTTAAGTATTCAAATCTGAAAATTATAAAAGTGTTTTAGGTGATTTAGGGAATGCAAGAAAATCTGAATTTATTGTTGTCTTAGGTGATTTTTAGGGAGTGTTTTATAAATTTTATGTGTTTAATCAATATCCCCCAAAAGGGATATTATAGTGGTATTAGAGCTAGTGATCTTTCTAGCATGTGGAAACTAATTATTTTTAGTTTCTTGTAGAAGTTTTCTTTTATGCAGCATGTTGGAATCAACCATATATATTATTTAAGAAGCACAATTGACCCATTTGGAGATCCTAATATTGAATTCAAGGCTAGGAGATAAGAATATAAAATGGGAGATAGACATAATTAGGACACCCTTACATAAGCTCTCAATAATTTGGCTAGAGAGCAATGGGAGACAAGGAAATTCTTATGGTAACATCTACCCAACATCAATGTTAATCATAGTGGTGGAAACAATGGTGAGACAAGAAACCGGGTGAAAATTCCTAGTCATACTAGAGTCTCTCATACATCTTCATTTAGTCCCCTTAGGTCTACTTTTTTATATCAACATCAGCCACCCAAAGATAGACAACATGGTACAAAAGTAAGTATTAAAGATTACATCAGCCAATGGTAGTGCTTTGATGAATAAACCTGTACTAGCATGACACTAAGTGATTTTTGTCACTATAAGTTAAAGGGAAAGCCAAGAAGTGATAAAGGACCTAATAATCAATATTTTCAACAAAATATAAGAAAGATGACTCTTTTACCTTTTAAAAGATCAAATAAATGCACTGCCCATGTATGGATACAAAGCTGGACAACTACTTTAAGTTGTATCCTATGTACTAGATGGAGGCCATTCAATTTTATTCATTGAACTTTGAGGGTGATTCCCAAGAATGGTGGAGTTATGGGATGGTCACTCTTTTTCATAGCCTCATCACTTCATATGAAGATTTTTATCAGAGGATAATGGATTGATTTGATAAAATAAATCTCGAGCATTATTTTAGAGAGCTAGCTCATCTCAAGCAAAAGCATTCAATAGATGCTTATATATTAGAATTTTAAAGGCTTGTAATTATGGTCCCGAAAATTTCCAAGGATAAATTATCTTATATATTCATTAAGGCTTAGAGGAGCCACTATGTGGTTGGGTGAAAACATTAAACCCATCTACTTTGTAAGATACCATAAAAAGAGCTAGGAACATGGAATTCTCTACACCCACATCAAAGGTTCCTTGAAATAATCTAAAATGGAATGCTCAAAATAAGTCTATACCCACCCTATCACTAAAAGAGGCAATCAAGAAGATGTATGATGAGACCAAGGATGAGCTTAGGAGGAAGAAACTATGCTTCACCCACAAGGGTCCATGGACACCTGAACATAGATGCCTTGGGAAAGGTAAAGTGCATTATATTGAAGTTTTTTCTAACGTAGAAGAGGAGGAAGAATCTATCTCAGATAATGATCAAGAGGAGGTTTTTGAAAATAAGACCCAAAAATAGCCTATAAAGGGAAATATTGCCTCACTCTCAGAATTTCCTAGATATCACCCATTTAAGGTGAGAGGAGTCCTGCGAGCACAAAATGTAATAGTACTGATTAATAGTGGGACTACCCACAAATTCATAGATGAAGATTAGGTGATAAAGATAGGCCTTAATATGGAGGAATTTTCAAATTTAATGTCATGGTTTTAGATGGATCCATGATGAATTGTAAGAATAAGATTCCATAATTAAGCATCACAGTGAGCAATCATCAAATAACTACAGACTTTTATGTTGTCAAGCTTACTGAGATTTACATGGTCTTTGGAATTTACTGGCTACACTCTCTTGGGATATATTCACAAAATTTCCAAATTATGAATCTTAAGTTTCAACAAGGAAGAAAAAGGGTTATTTTTAGAGCCATAGCTAAAGAAACACCTAATCTAGCCTCTGCAAGGGGTGTCGAGGCACTTTTTCATGATGGAAAGGTAGCATGGGTAGCTCAATGCCTAATATCTCCTCATAATTATTTAGATGGATTTAATCAACATGCATTAGATATCCAATTCATATTAGATAAGCATATTATGGTCTTTAATGAGATTCCACTATGGACACCACCAGATAGAGGATTTGAGCATGTGATAGAACTTGAGGAAGGTTCTAAGCTATTCATCATAAATATGTACCAACATCCCAATAAATTTAAATAAAAATTTGAGAATGAAATCCAAGAATTTATTGATATGGGACACATCATACTAAGCTCAATCCCTTTGCTTCTTCAATTATTTTAGTGAATAAGAAGGATGGAACCATGCAAATATGCATTGACTATCAGAAACTAAACAAAAAGACTATAAAAAATAAGTACCCAATCCCTAAGATCAATGAGCTACTAGATGAGTTTTATGGATTAGTATATTTCTCAAAGATTGACCTTTAATTATGATACCACCAAATTAAAGTCCAGGAGTAGGACATACACAAAATAGATTTTAGATGTCATTATGGGCACTATGAGTTTCTAGTCATGCCCTTTGGTCTGACTAATGTAACTACTACATTCTAGTCTTGTATGAACCAAATCTTTAATAAGAAATTGAGAAAGTTTATATTAGTGTTCTTTGATGATATTCTCATTTATAGGACATGGGAATACCACCTCAATCATATGATGTGATATTGGGTATTATGAAAGCATAGTCCTTAATTGTGAAGGCCTCTAAGTGAAAGTTTGGGATGACTGATATTATTTACTTGGGGCACATTATTAGTGATAATGGAGTGATGGTCCATTAGGAGAAAATCCAGGCCATCCTTGATTGGCCATCACCTAAGACATTGATAGAGTTGAGGGGATTATTCAACCTTTGCAATTACTATAGGATATTTGTCAAAAGTTTTTCCCAATTAGATGTAACCCTAACTGATCTTACAAAGAAGGTAGCTTTCAAATGGATGGATGGGGCTCAATGTACATTTGAAAAATTGAAAAAGGTAATGAGCACTTGTCTGACTTTAGCATTACCTAATTTCTCCCAAAATTTTGTGTTAGAATGTGATGCATCAAGAGAAGGAATATGAGTCGTGCTTATGTAGAATAAGTACCCCATTGCTTATGAGAGCATAAAGCTTTAGGATGTGGAGATATTATACTCAACTTATGATAAGGAGATGCTTTCCATTATGCATGCATGCTTTGGCAAAATTTAGATAATACCTGGTTGGCGGGAAGTTTGTGGTCAGGACAAATCATGATAGCTTATGATAGTTCTTGGAGAAGGACTTGAATGATAGGCAAAAAAAGTGGGTGAGTAAAATTTAGGCCTATAATTTTGATATTGAATATCTAAAAGGGAAAAATAATGCTATAGCAAATTCCCTTTCTAGGAAACCCACTTTATACTCCATTATTGAGATTTTAATCAATTGGAGGGCTCACCTCTTAGAAGAATATGCCAATAATAGTTTTGCATGTGATATTATAGATGGAAAGATTCAAGATGATAGATATAGGGTGGTAGATGACATCTACTATATAGAAATAATCTACTTGGTACCTAATTCAAAACTAAAGGAAAATATTTTGAGGGCAAATCATGATAGCCCTCTTGTAGGTCATCAAGGTTACTTCAAGACCTACAAGTAGATTAGGGACAGATTCTCATGGAAGGGTCTCAAAGATGATGTTTTCCATCATGTTTGAGAATGTATGACTTGTCAGTAGAACAAGTTAGAGCATACTTTCCTAATGGGATTATTACAAATATTATCCATTTTAGAATAAAAGTGGGAAAGTATATCCATGGACTTCATCATGGCTCTACCTAAGGTTGGTGGTAAGGATTGTATTTTTTTGGTGGTTGATATGTTAACCAAGTTTGCATATTTATTCATCATTTTATCTAGCTACAAGGCACCCCAAGTGGCAGAGTTATTCTTTAGAGAGATATTTAGACTCCATAAATTGCCAAAAAACATTGTTAATGATTAGGATAGTAGATTTCTCATCATATTTTGATAGGAGCTATTTATATTAGTAGGCACATAATTGAATTTGAGCATGAGCTACCACCCCCAAATACATGTCCAAATAGAGGTTGTGAACAAGTGGGTGGAGGGATATTTGCAAAACTTTATTGTAGGACAATAAAGAGGTTGGATCAGATGGTTATATAGGGGTGAGGATTATTACAATACCACCCATCACATGTCCATTGACTTGACTCCTTTTTTTATCACTATATGGGAATGATGCCATGTCATTGATAGATATGGCATTTGAGGACAATAAGGCTCCTAGATCTAAGGATTAGATTTAGGAGAGTCAGTATATCCTTAAGTCACTTAAGGATAATATTCACCATATCCTGAATCAAAAAAAGTTGTATGAAGATAGGCATAGGGTAGAGAGGATTTTGAGGTTGGTGACTTAGTTTTCTTATGCCTATAGCCATATCGACAATCTACAATGAAGAAGAGTGGTGTAGAAAAGCTAAAACCTCACTTCAATCAGCCTTATAGGATTATGTAGAGAGTTGGTGATGTGGCATACGAGTTGGAGTTACCAGAGAGTAGCAAAATTCATAACATGTTTCATGTATCTTTCCTCAAAAAGTAAAATAAGCAACATATCACTACATCTCTTGAGTTACCACCATTGGATGAGGAAGGACGGTTCATTTTGGAACCTGACTCTATTATGGAGATGAAAGAAAAGAAATTGAGGAACTGTACACTCATAAAAAACCTAATTAGATGGAAGAACTTGCCTAAAAAGGATGCTACTTAGGAAGGAGAGCAGATTTTTCAACACCCAAATTTTTAGTTGCTTATGGTCAAGTAATTTTGGGAAGGGAGGACTATCATATCCCCTTCTTAACACTCACCAGAGGCCCTATAGCTTACAACATTCCCATAGGCTAAATTTGGGTTAGAAGGGAATAGTAGGACAAAATAACAATTCATCAATTACTATTCATGTGTTACTATTCATAAATAACTATTCATCAGGCTACTATTCAGCAGACACTATTCATGGGGACATGGTAGGTGATGCAGATGATGATGCAATAAGGAGGTGACTTGTTATGTGATGTGGCATGACCCATATGAGACTTTATTATGTAAATAAATAAATATAATTATATATGCATGTGAGGATAAAATTTGGTCAAGAATCACATGGGGGAATATGGGAAAGTCAAAAGTGGATTCCCTTACACATGTGAGTGAAGACCTCTCACACATGTGAGAGACAAATACTACTATTTCCATAATAGTGTTCCCACTTCAAAGCATAGTGCATTTATTTGATTGCAATCCAAGTTTTCTCTCTTCTCTTCTCTTATAATTTCTATATATAGAGTTCTCCTCCTTTGTAAATAATATATTTTATTCAACCAACCCCCCCACTAAATTTAGATTTAAACATATGTTCTCATCTCCCATCATTGAAATTCTTCCCTAGATATTTTAAGCTAATTTCAATGGTGAAATACCCACCCTAGTTAGTATTATTCATTATATATAGGGATAAAATTAGAGATTCAGTAGAGGATTACTAGTTTTAGTGGTGGAAGACCCTTCATAGCTGGCTAATTTTAGTAGAGAGTGCAATTGTGACAATGTGCAAGAATTTAGAGTTTGTTGTCTATAAGTGTTTGTATGTTGTATTTCATAGTTTATTGTCCAAGAGTTGTGTTTATGTTCATTTCTTTATGTCAAGCCTGATATTTTAGTATGTTATTTACAACAAGTAAATAAGAGAGTTGTAAGTGTTATTGTATGTAGTTTTTGGAATTTGTAAGGAAAGTTATGCAATAACTTTCTATGTGTTTGTAATATTTAGAGAAAGAAGTTATAATAGAAGTGTGGTTCATCTTGGTAACTAGAAAATTCTTTTGGGTTTTATGAGTTATAATTTAATTTATCTCTTAAGTATTCAAATCTAAAAATTATAAAACTGTTTTAGGTGATTTAAGGAATGCACGAAAATCTAAATATATTGTTGTCTTAGGTGATTTTTAGGGAGTGTTGTATAAATTTTGTGTTTAATTAATATCCCCAAAAAGGGATATTATAGTCAATAGTCTCCTCATGTATAGATATTCTAGTGAACCCCAGTGTCTTCTTTGTTTCCATTTGGTGTTTTTTATGTATGGTTATATTGTACTTGCACTAATTTATAAAGTACCTTGGGGGTTTTCTAATTTAGCCTAGTCTACCTTCATGTATTTGTGTGCTTTATTTTAGGGCACCTTTTTACTTTGTTAGTTTCTTGTCTTTTACATCACCACCATGGGCCATCATCATTGAGAGACTTATTTTTATTTTTGACACCTTTTTTTATAGTTGACAGTCTCCTTTTTTGGATCTATTTTGGTATATATAGTGTCAAATTGTTTGGTGTTTGAGTAGTGGATTCAAACCACTTATGTAGACATTTTATATCTACTCCACCTTTTCAGTAGTATGGGGGGATCTATGATGTATATTTTGCTTCTTGGTGTTGAACATTCCTTACACATGTCATACTTTTTTGTACTTTCATCATCATTAACAGTTCTCTTGATTGAAGCTATTTTGGTGAAGCCCACTATAAATTTTTTTAATGATCAATTAGTGGATTTAGACCACTCATACATATTGAGTTATTTCATGACTTGTGAGTACTTGGAGTGCAGACTTCTTCAGCATCAAATTTGGGAGTCTTTTTTCTAGCTCTCTAATATTTTTTCTCTCTTTTGAGGGGGGATTTTATCCTATGGGTTTTATCTCTCTTTTCTCCACTTTATTAGATTTTTATGTATTATTTCACTCTTTTTATTATTTTATAGATTACTCATTTGTATGTGGTTATCTTATTTAGGCACTTTGTTTGTTAGAACCCATATGAGGATTATTTCTTGACTGCATGGCCTTTTTGGTGATTCTTATAATGGCACTAGTGTGTTATCCTCACTAGTGACATCCCCAATAGTATTTGTGCTCACATCATCATCTTGTTGGAGGGTTTTTTGTCTATGCTTCTTCAAGTTCATCATTATACCTAGTACTTTGGAGTGTAGTGTTGGTATTCAGTGATCTTTGTATTCATCACCATTCCTATTTAGACTTGGTGGTTATAACAACTCAAGATCAATGTACTCTAACATGATGGATTGGCATACATAAGGACATGTGAATTCACATTCAATCCTTTATTGTTATCCCCTAGCTTCACTTGAGGGGGGTGTTAGAGTATATTTTGTTCATACTTGGTAGGTTTGTCTTATGTGGACTTTAGTCCCACATTGGCTAGTTTAGATTGCATTTTTTTCCTTGCCTATATAAGTAAGTGCTCTCATTTTAATATCCATGATTTTATATTCATATCATTTAAGTACAAAAATTTATTTATTTTTTCAATTGGTTCCTTCTTGTTTATGACGAAGCATCAATGGTTGTGGTAATGTACCATTAGAGAGTTCTTGCCTAAAGAGTTTCGATAACTTTTAGAAAAGAATATATAGCCAAGATGAACTTTGAAATAGAATGGGATTATTTTACATATAAGGTAATGTTATTTTTACTAAAAAATGCACCTATAGTTTTCTCAAGGGCTATTGTAGCTAGTTATTGTAGCTACATTTAAGGATTTCATCCATGATTTCTTAGAAGTATATTTGGATGATTGGGTAGTCTTTTCATTATTTTAAAATCATTTATCCAAACTAATATTTATGTTAGAAATATTAAGAGAATTATAGATATCACTCAATTTTAAAAATGCATGTTTTTACACCCTTTGGGGTTTTGTTAGGTCATGTAGTTTGAAGCAAAGGTATCTTGGTAGATCCATCCAAGATCATAGTAATTATGGGAATGCCACAAATCTCAAGTGTGACAAAGGTGATATCCTTCATTGTACATATAGGCTACTATATAAATTTTACTAAGGGGTATGTTGTAATATTTACCCCTTTAGATAAGCTATTAAGGAAGGATACATAGTTTTGTAGGACAGATGAATTCTAGTCAAAATTCATTGATTTAAAGCAGATATTGGTAACTACACCAATATTAATTTTTATAGATTAGATTAAGTCATTCTACATACATGTGGATGTATCAGGATCATATCTAGCATTATGTTGGTGCAACCATGAGAAGGTGGTTTGGATCACCACATTCATTTTGCCAGTCAGAAGTTATCTACAACTAAAAAGAATTATATTGCCACTGAGCATGAAGCCCTTGTGATAGTATTTACATTGTAAAATTTTCACCATTAATTATTATCTACACCATTTGAGTTGTTCACCGATCATCAATCCTTACATTACATTGTAAATAAACCTTTTTTGGGAGGTCATATATCTATATGGTTAATAATTTTTCAAGAGTTTTAGTCTTCCATTAATGTCAAACCTAATTGAGAGAATGTGGGACTGAACCATTTGAATCAGCTCCAAAATGGCAAAGATTCAAAGGAAATTCATGATGAATCACCTGATGTATATTTATTTTAGGTGTTTATGATTCATAAACAATTAGAAGAGATCACATAGTTTCTAGAATAAGGGAAATTTCTAGAACACTACATAGAATGAGAAAATAAGTAGTTGATTACGAATTCCCTTCATTTTAGTATCATCATAAGATTCTTGTATTATCTACGTAAGGATGGAATAATAAAAAGAGTAGCACTTGAGCATAAATGACCTCAAGTACTTGAAGAAGCACATCAAGGCATCTCTATAAATCATTTCACTAGAGATGATATAGTAAAAAATGTTTTGCATAGTGGTCTATGGTGACCTTATTTATTTAAATATGCACACCAAAGCACATAGTAGTTTGATGTCTATCAAATGATGGGAAAGACAAACCATCAAGATGAAATGCCACTCCAACCAATGATTGAACAAAAAACCTTTGAATAATTGGGGATTGATTTTGTAGAACCTATCAATCCACCTAAAAAACACAATCATGAATGTTATATAATCACTATGACTAACTATTTTACCAAGTGGTTCAAAGCTACTATGATAATTAGTAATGATGTAAATGACACAATGAAGCTATTTTATGAGAACATAATCACCAAGTTTGGGTGTACAATCAAGATGGTAATCAATAGAGGTATACATTTTTTGAATAAAACCATAGAAACACTTATTGATGAATTCATTATATTTCATCATAAAAGTATAGCCTACCACCCTTAGGTGAATGGTCAAGTGGAGACTAAAAATAAAGTATTAGGTAAGATGCTTATAAAATTATGTGATGTTTAGTGAGATGACTAAGAGGATAGACTTCCTAGAATATTATGGGCATATCACATGTATTACAAATGTGCTTAAGGTTTTACCCCATTTCAACTAGTTTATGGTATAAAAGCATTAATGCCCTGGAGTATGTTATACCCATCTTATGGATCACAATCATTATACATATGGGAGATCAAGAATCTTTAGGGAATAGGATATTAGACCTAAACATAATGGATGAATATCTCCACAGAGCATCCTAGACACAAAAGATAAATAAGCATGAAAAATAAGAATCTGTGTACTAAAGAATTTTAGCTAGATTATTCTATCCTATTATATGATAGCTAGTTTTGAGCTTTTCCATGAAAATTGTAAATTCATTGGAAGGGACCATGTATTATTCATGTATTACCACATATATGATTGGTGGTTCTATGAGATTTAAAGGGTACTATTTTACCTAGAAAGATGAATGGAATTAGGCTCAAAATCTACTACCAATAAGTTGTGTACCTAGAAAATAATAGGTGATCATTATATACACATAATATTTTCAAAATTTTATTGATTACTTACACTTTGTATCTTGTAGTAACCTATTGAGTCTCAATCTCTCTTAGTGCATGCCTTAAGGGGTGCACTAGGAAAGAGGTGGGCAGACCATCAGTGCTTCATAAGATTTTTGTCCCTTTTTCCACTTTCCATCTACACACTTGTCTCTTAAAACCATTAACATTAATCTTATTCTTCTTAGTCTTAACTATTCTAATATTTTCCTCTTTCCATTATTCCTTTTCTTGCCTTAATTACTTTTTGGAAAGTTAGCTATACTAGTCAAATGGGTTGACCCAATATAGTTTAAGGGTATTTCTCACTTTCTTGACTTATTACTCTTTAAGCCGACCTAGCTTAGACCTAGTGAATTATCCCAAAAAACACCCTGGGTCAATTGGGTTGACCCTGTACAACTGACATTACTAGGAGGATTTAGGGAAAGATCCACCTATATATACAAGTTCATTTCCCACCATTTCAAAAGAGAATAATTATTAGTGAAGAAGTATGAGAGAAAATTTTCTTATTGACCATTCTACTTGCATAATAAATCTTAGGGTTCCATACTTTAATTATAGATACAAATCTTGTCTTGTGGAGAAGCCTTTTGGATGCTTAGATAGGTTGTGTAGCCTAGATCTGATTTATTTGGTTATCCTTATATATGACAATAATCTCTTGTGAATCACCTTGGCCAAGGGAGAGATTGAGGCTTGGTGGGTTTATCTTCAAAGGTAAGTATTCCTAAATTCATTTCTCTTTTGTAAGAGTAGATATATAATGCATTTGTAATATTCTCCCTTGTATTAAGATTTTGAATACATTGGCATGAGTATATGTATTCTAATACATGTTTAGTTTAGTTGTTTTATTATTTTTAACACCCACTTTGTGCCATAATATTTGGTGTGCACTAGATTAGATTTAATTTCTTATTATTAGAATAGAGTGAATGTTTTAAACCATAGGAATCCATTAGGGTTATTGTATGATTGTGTTAGACTATAGGCTTTGGAACCCTTCCTAACATGATATGTTGTGACAAGTGATCCCCTAATTGGGTCTAGTAGATCCCCATATGGGTCATGTTCCCTCTTAATAAGTGTATCCCCAATCGAAAGTGTAGTTATGATCTATCTTCTCTGAGACAAGATTGATTTATAGACATGATGCATTTATGATTACATACATTCTAGTGAACCTGACATGAAACTAACCCTTATAACATTTCTTTCACTCTTTTTCATTCTTTTGATCATCTTTTTATCATATATTTTGACATACTAGATCAATTATATCGACCCAACTATTTTTCTATGTACACAGGTTTCCAAAAATAGGCAACTAGATCAACCTAGTTGACACACTATAGGTTTCCAACCATTCAGATGCCTAGTTCTGCCTATTGGGTCAACCTAATTGACCCCTTATAGTTTTAACACTTTTCAACAGGTTCTTGCATAGCTTGATCAATATTATCAACCCAATTTTTAGGTTTCTCAAGCATAATTCAAGGTTACTCATCAATAATATTCCTTCATTACATCTCTAATCCACTAAGGTTCCTTTCTATCTCTCTATTTCTCTCTTTCCTATTTTTCCTTTCATAATTTGTAGTCTTTAAAACTGCCCTTGCACAGTCAACTAGATCGACATTGTCAACCCAATTCTATGTTCTATGTGTTGCTTGAAATAATTGGATTGACATTGATGACCCAATTAATTTTTAGACTTTACTTCCATAGTACAAATTTGACCCCATCAACATTATACTATATTTTGTGCATATAGTGTCAACACTATACTTTATTTTAAGTAGGAATTAACCTCATATCTACTATTTATTAGCTCACGCATTTCTTTTTTTGTTATTTACATGCTTATAATAGTTCACATAGTCTAATTAGGGGTTGTTAATTAACCACTTAGTTTCACTATTTCTATTTTATGCACACATGACCAAATCACAAAAACATAAATAAGAACTTTAACATTTTGTCTACCCTAGGCAAACCTACTTGGATTTCATCACCAAGAGGGAAGCTGACTTAATGATTTGGTCAAGTATAAAGTATTGTTAATGGTATATTTTGGCTAAGCACCTGACACCCTTATCATTGTTGTATGTGAATTGAGGGGTTAGGCCACAATACCAAGCCTGTATCATTTCCACTATAGTCCCTTTCATCCCAAACTACCTAAAACCATCCTTAGATTTCTATCTAGTACATTGCTTATAGCCAACTTCCAATCACATTTAAAATCATTATTAATAACCTAATAAACATTTAGGTTGACTAATTAGTTAAATTTAATTTTCAAGTTGTTTTCTTGATCTTTGTTCAATTGTGTATACAAAATTTTGCATTATACATCATTAGAGCAAGATTTATTTTTATGTGTTATAATTAGATTGGACAACATTAATCTAATTGACTATCTATTTCCTTTCGATATTTACTAATTTTCATTACTTGTAAAGTTATCTTGTTTCATTTTACAATCTATTTTTTAGTCTTCTTAAATTACTTGTCCACTATATTAGATCAACCCAGTCTACCCAGTAAATTTTTTGCCTTATATGCACTATAATAGATTAACCTAGTCGACCCTATATAATTTTACAGTCCCTATCTTTATATTAGATTGACCCAGTCGACCCTAAATAATTTTAGTCACCTCTTCAAACTTTACTTTCTCATCTCTCTTTTTTTCCCTTCATCATGGACTTTTTGTTGGATAATGACATTGAGTTACAGTCAACAAACATAATGAACTTTACCAATCCTAATAGGGTCTCCCATAGATAGAGTAGGGCTCCTATCTTGGATGTTAGTAATGTTCATATTTCCACTGATATAATGAACTATGGGACCCCTCCTAATACCTCTTCATATAATAATCCTCTTTTCTCATTAAAATACCAACCTAAGTTAGATTATACTCTTGAGATGTTTTTCTTTATTTCCTAATTTCCTTAACATAGAGGAAAGTATCCTTATACCATTTATAACCTCATGATTGTTGGTCAAAATGAAGAGCCTCATTCACCTACTCCTACATTCTAAAAGGGATTTGAAGGTACCACTTTCTTTGGTTCTCAACCTCTTCCTTCAATTTTGACTCCTTATGCCATGACATCTTCTTCTCTAACCTCTTCTACTTCCATGCCTAGTAATTCAACTAACATGGTAGGTTCTACATCTAGTATACCTATCATAAGATACACTATCCTTAATCCTTACACTATTTAATTGTTTTCTACCCAAAACAATCATATTTCTAGTGATTATTCCTCTCAACCATTAACTAGTCCATCTTTTGCTTCACAAGCAAATTTTTCCACTAGTGCCTCACATTCTCATAATTATTATAAATATCATATCAACACTAATAGTGGTACCCATGCCACTAATACCAACATAAATACCAATTCTAATGCTTATAATGTTAATCCAACACACTAAATTTTATTACAAACTCTTAATCAAATGAATACCTTTCAAGATCATAACATAAATCAAATGCTGATAATGCAAAACCACCTTCTTAATATTCAATCTCATCTACAATTAATGGATTAGGGCACAAATAACCAGAATGTTCCCCCTCCTCCTCTTCAATATTCTCAAGGTAATCTCATTCCTCAACCTCCTTTAGTCAAAAAAACCATCAAGCATCTACAAAATGAACCTCTTACTACTCAAATTGATAACATTGATATAGGAGGTATTAAACCTACAATTTATTATATTGGTTCAACTGATCCTAACCTTCACCTTGAAACATTTGGAAATCTTTACAAGGATTGGGTCAAACTAAACATATTTTTTTTCTATTGATCTCATATCTAAAAGCCTCACAGGTGATGCCTTGGATTGGTATAATCAACTTAGATCTCATTCCATTTCTAGTTTGGATGGATTAGTAAAGTCTATAGTACAAGAATTCTAAACTAATGATCTTCCTAAAAACACTTTGGCCCATTTCATAAATTGCAAACAACATGATTATGAAAATTCCCAAGACTTTGTTAAGAGATGGAAGACTTTGTCAAATAAATGTGAACATAACATGGTAGATAACAATCTTTTTCATCTCTTTACAAATGCTCTCTTTCCTAAATTATAAAATTGAATCCGCACTCTCTCTCTCTCAACATACCTTGGAGGAGGTTGTTGACCAAGCTAAAAGATAAGATTTCCTAATGTGTCAATTCAATCCACCCCAACCTTCTCTGGGTATTTATTTATTACTTAAGAAAAAAACCATAATATCACTAACTATGGTGTTATCAATTCTTGTGACACCATTCATAATGTTCAAGTTGTCATTCCTAGCCCTTCTTTAGAAGCAACTCCTTCTTCTCAACAATATACTAATCCTCATTTATCTTCACCCAATAACATCAATGTTTACAAACCTCTATCTTGATGTAAATTGCTTAAGCATCTACCCAAGCCTCTTCCACAAGAACTTAACCCTACTCATCCTATGAAATCCTAGTATGATCCTAACAAGCTTTGTTGGTTTTATACTAGTTGGGGTCATTCTTATGAGACCTATAGATAACTTTGTAATTTAGTTATGTATTTTTTTATTACAACTACTTTTGATCATGATTATTTTATCTGTAAGCATCAACAAACCTATTATATTTATTTTAAGTAATATAAATCACATGACAAAACTCAAGCTTTGAATCAAGCAAATGCTCATTTGGCTATCTATAAATATCCTCTACCTAATCATCAACCTATCCAAGAAAATCAAGATAAACCCACCCATTACACCAATAATGTGGAAATTCTTGTTGAACTAAATTCCAAAGAGAATGTGGTTAGCATGAATAATATGTGAAGGGTCGTGGCTTTCATTGATTCCCAACCTATCTACACTCCTTCCCATAAGACATATCGTGTTATCCAGAATTCTTCTCCAACTTATTTAAATGAGTTGGAAAAATAAGACCTTATTACTTTTGATGATCCAATCTATGATTTTCCCTTGGATAACACTTCCCATTCTATTTCTACCACTCTTCCATCATATTTTAATGCTAACGATAATTAATCTTTTACTAACACTTCTTCATCCAATTCTCAAAATCAACTTGAACCAACTAGTTCATCATCTCAAAATGATTTACCACCTTGTCCCAAACCTTATTCTTCTTATTACAAATAAAAATTCCAATATACTTTGGCTCATCCTTTTGAAGACCTCTTTAACCATTACATACCTATATCTAACAACCTTCTTATGGGCTATGATGAGTGGGATCCCATTATGGAGCTCACTAATCTCCCATCTAAAATTTTGTGTCTTGAGTTTATGAGGACTTCTTCATGTCATAAAAACCACCTCATGTAACTATTTTTCAAGATGAATGTCCCTCATCCTCCCCTAATAGGATGGGAGGAAGATTTATCTGGTTTTGAAGTTAATATTTTACAACAATGTGAAGAGATTTCTATCCCATGTTAATGAAACCATATACACTTATTTTTTTCTAAAATTTCCTATCGCATCTATGATTATTGATGATATTTTTCTTATTGAAAATGATCCTCCATTCTTTATTAGCATCCAAATAAGTGACATCTAATTCAAACATGCCTTGATCGATGAGGGTTCCATCATGTGTGTCATTTCTCTTATTTTCATTAATACTCTAGGATATTTTAAATGCAATCTTAAATATACATGAAACACATGCCAAGGATATGATAGAGGTAAATTCCTCTTATAGGTTGTGTGTGGCTTCCCATTACCATCCAACCTATCATTGTTTGCATGAAGGCAATGATATCTAAATTTCCCCTTTCTTACAACATCTTTCTTGGTAGGTCATGGACTCACTGCATGAGAGATATCTCTTCCTCTACCTACCAATGTGTTAAATTACCTCATAGTGGAGCCATTTATAGGATTCAAGGTGATAACTAACCTTTGGAATTTTAAACAATTCCAGGATCATGGTGTCTTTGATATTCCTACTCTATAGCCATTTCCAAGTGTTGCATTTCATAAGTCTCAATGCCTCAACTTTCTTATTAATTAAACTTGAGGTTACAATGGGCATCCTGAGCTCATTATTAACATTCCTCCTAATATTTTAGATTCTAATGATGATGAGACTGATGAGATTAACTTAAATATCAAAAAAATTGATCTCTCACCTCATCTCATCTCATAGCTTCCTTCTTCCCTATATCCTCATTCTTGAAAACCTCCTTATGATGGCATTCCCATAGTCTTGACCAAAATTAGGCATTCTATTCACCATGCTTCATCAGATGACAAGGTTATCCCTACTTGTGTCATTCATCTTCACATCCCAGATTATGATTATGGTTATTCCTTAGATGATCCATTATTAGGTGGTCATTTATAGGCTCTTGATTCCAAGTTTGTCTATTATAGCTCTTATTTACTTCAATATATTCATGAATCTCATCATTTTCCTTCACTTATAATTCTTATTTTTTGCATTTTCCCCTTAATTATAGGGTAGATATGGTGCCAAAACCTCTAGTTTTTGAGGATCCATGTAGGACTATGCTCATGGATCATTTTATAATTGTGCCTTACCATTGTTATAGGTACCCCAACCCTCATAGCTAGTTCACCCATGAGGTTAGTACAACTCTCCTTAGATCTTATGTAGATCTTGACTCTCCCTTAATAGAGTTGATTGTAGTTGAGCCTCTTCCTACTCCTACTATAATTGATCCCATTCTTGATCTTACTATTTTTTAGCATATCCATATTTTTAATGAAATCACTCCTTCCACTAAGCCTAGTTCCATTCTTTCCTTATCATCACCATCCCTTGGTAATGGTATGCTTCCTTTGCCTAAGATGGTTACTCTACCCACCAAGTGGGATGATGAGTTTCTATGGCCTCTTACACTCTTATTTTACCTCCTTCCATGAGTGCTTCTACTAAAACCACTCCCAAGCATACCTATTACTTCAATGGGATAGATAATCAATCTTCCACCCATTATCACAAGTTTAAATAATATATTGATAGATTACGTCCTTCTTCCCCATAATCAAATAAAGTTATACCTCCCCCAAAAGTACTTCCTAAATATTTTCCCAATTATGTTGAGGTATATTATCTATGTCATCTATGTGGCACCCATCACACTAATCATTATTGCTTCTTGAAACAACATCTCAAAGATCACCTTGTAGCCATTCATAGACCTTCTACTAATCTTCCCATAAGTCATTCCCATAAGAAGGCTCCTCCTTATTCTCCCATGGCTCCACCTCTAATGGTTCCATCCCCTCCCATGGTACCTTCACCACATTTTGTGCTTGCACCCATGATTCCTTCATTTGTGGATCCTTCTCCACTAATGATTCCTTCTTCTCTCATAGATCCTGCTCCTACACATTCTCCTGACCAGCCTTTGGCTAATTTTCCTCCTTGACATGATCCTTTGAGAATCCTTAATTTTTCATTTGATGAGATAAAAAAATAAATATTTTCCTAGTATTCATTAAATATTGTTGAAACCTTAGCCATAGTTTGATTACAACTTCATAGAGACTTATTTGATGTATTGATAATGTGAGTGGATATATTTACTAGTATTTATGAGCACATACATGGTGCTTTCACATTTATATTTGATTGAACATGTGTTCAAATGTCATTTGTATCTATTATATCATTTGACACTATGTTAAATTTTTTCATATTGTATATCATGATTTCTTATTTGTACTATATCTTGCTTATCTTTTATACTCTACATATGATTATCTTTTCTTTATCATTGCTTTCCCTTCCATTTTCCCTAAAGTTTTTCTCAACACTCTCTTGATTTTATATTTATGATTTTTTTCTTTCTTATCCTTATTTTTTATAGATAATTAATCATGGTGATTTTGTTACCCTATTCCCCTTGGTTATCATCTCCCTATACCATGTGATCAGTTAACAAAATTTTTATCTCATTACTATGTACTTTCATTGGTCCACTTTGCATCTCCTTTTTCCCTTATTTTTTTCTACAAACTAAGCATATACATTGTTGAGACTTGAGATCACATGTTATTTCATTATCAATCCTAAGTGTCCTAATCTATCTTTATCTTTGGTTACTTAGCTTCCTTTATCCTTAGCCTATAGCTCATTCATGTGTATCACTATCTCTTTCATGATTGGTCATTCCAAATCTATATGGAGGAGGAATCTTTAAAAAACCTTCAAAAGAACATTAAAATTCAAATCATTTAAACAAAAGGCAATGATATCAAAAGGTAAAAATATTTTTAAAATTTTAATCATACTAAAATACATGATTCAAAGCACATCTCCATCTTATATTCAAATCTCAAACTAAAAATTTCACGTCATAGTAGTGCTGAGGTCCTTTGGGATGTGATAGGCTAGTAGATCAGAAAAAGATAATAAAAAAATATTTTAGTGCTAACTACTTTCTCACGTAAGTACCCAATATCCATAATAGGTGAAGGATCTATAAGGGGTCCTAAAGAGTGGGGAACATGTTGTGGAAAGGTAGGTCCATTTTATTTTACTTATACCAATATACCTTCATGAGTTGATCTTATTATCATACTTATTTTCCTATAAAGCTTTGTGTCTATAGTGAATAGGTTTCCTTTGTACACAGACAACCACTTGACTTAGTGTCTTCTCATGTCCTTAGTATGCCTCTTGCCTCCTAAGTTCTTCTCATAAGATGTCTAAGTCTTGATTTTTACATTCTCTTTTGCACTCTTTATATCCCTTATATTTATTCTTGAGAAATATTGTTTTTTATACTAATCATACCCATTAATATTTCATTTTGAGTTTCATTATAAGACCATGGATAAGACCCGACCATCCTCACAAATTACCATCTCTTCCTTCTTATTACCCACATCCTTGATTGCCTTATTTTCCCATATTTATTCTACTATAGTGGTGTTCTCTTTATCTATTTGTTGTGTATGACCATGGATAGGACCCAATCCTCCTCACAAAATTTTTCAATACCTAAGTCACCATCCAAATTACATGTGTCAAATTTAAGATAAGATTCAATCGATTATGAAGTTATACATCATTTTACATACTTCCCAACTTGATTTAGTATGTTTTATGCTTACTTCATTTTTCTTTCACCTTTTTATCTTCTTATTTTCTAAGTGCATGTAATATTTAAACCATTTCTTGAATTTTTCATACTTCCTAGCTTGAATTAGTATGATTAATTTAAGACCAATCTTTTTGGAATTTTTTTTAATTTCATTCTTCTCAACATTATTTATTATGATTGATTAACCTAATTAATTTTTTGTAATACCATTTGTGCCCTTTTACATACCTTCCATTTTATTACTTTATTTGTCATACTTCCCAACATGATATTAGTATGATTTTACTTATTTTAATTTGGTGCAAAAAAAATTCATATTAGTTTAAAAACAAATTCCTTTTCACCATATTGTTTTGCCTTTTCTTGGTTCTGTATACTTAATCATGTCTTGTTATTACACATTTCCTAGCTTAAAATAGTGTGTAGTATATTTTATTGATTGATTATATTTTTCCAAGTCCTTTTTTCATGTGTATTTTTAACCATGCATGTGTCTTTCATAATGTTATAAAAGAAACCACATCTTATATATTTCCTATATCATACACAACAAAGCTAAATACATATGCTAGAATGAAATATATCCTAAGCATCCATAGACTCCAGCATAATAAACAAAAAAAATCAGCCATAATGATAATATACACATCCAACAACAATATGAAAAAATTATATATATATATATATATATATATATATATATATATATATATATATATATATATATATATATATATAATGAAGTTTATACAACAAATACAACCATATACAATGCTTTAGCTCTATGGTTGGGTCCCATCTTATCTATCCCATGGCCTATCCATGTTGCTTGTTGAGGCCTCA
The DNA here is from genome assembly GCA_037957365.1 of Torreya grandis. NCBI lineage: Eukaryota > Viridiplantae > Streptophyta > Pinopsida > Cupressales > Taxaceae > Torreya > Torreya grandis. Next base: position 597,080 of record JARHVA010000522.1, on the reverse strand, counting down.
GTCTAACTCCTTTAAATGGTGTTCTATAGGGAGGCCATCCAAAATCTCAATCCCTCTACCTATCCCTATAAGTGTGATACCTAGATTTATGACTATCCCAACTAGGTTTGTATCTCTATCATCTAAACTATTATAGCTGGATATGTAGGTATCCCATCTACTAGGGTCTTCCATGCCTATACCTCCCTTGCACCCATCATTTTTGGTGGTTTCATCCTCTCTCTCTTCACCCATATCTACCTCACTACCTCTCTAGCTAATCTAAACCAACTCACCTAAGCTAGGGTAAATGGTATACTCAAATCCTTGAGTATCATGGTGTTGTATGGCTATAGAGTCTCATCTAGGATGTCATAGAGTGCTCCTCTCACTAAGCACTACCATATATCCTCATCATCCTCATTTAAACCTAAAAAATCACATAAGATGGATATTATTTCATTGTTATATCTTAAAAGATCTATATTTCTAAACAAAATATAAGAAATAATTTAACCATCTCTTTTTACCTATCTATGTCTCGACTACTATAGTCTTACCATCTACATGACCACCTAGCATAATCTCTAAATTTTCTTGGCCTCTTAGCACCTCCTCTATAGGTTGCTTCCTTATTTCAAACCTAGCTATCATGGATCGTATTAGTCTCAACCTATGTCTATGTGGTCTCTCTATCATCTCCTCTAGCTCACCTATGGGGTCATTTGGGATGGTAATAGCCTCCACTCTCTCCTCTACCTCCTACCTAAATCAACTTCATGTCTTCAGTGGCTATTTTTCATCTTTTTATGGAGTTGGTAGTGGTACACTTGGTATCTCTACCTCCATATCCCTATCCTCCTACTTATCTCCTTATTATGCCTAACTGGTCCATGGTCACTCTTAATGTGGCCTCAGTGTCAACCTCACTACTAGTGACCTTATTCCTCTCCTCCCTTATGGCTCCCTCACATGTTGAGCCCATTACTCAAGTATTAGTATTGATGTTGATGGATGAGGTAAGCCCATATTCCCTACCACCCATGCCACTAGATTTGGATCTCTCCACTATAAATAGTGTCTAATAACCTCTATCTTCATTATCACTAGTGTAACTATGTCCCTTCTCACCCATGTAGCTATTATGTGCTCATATGGCTACCACACAATATGTGTGTGTGTGTGTGTGTGTGTGTGTGTGTGTGTTTCTCAATAATTATAGTGCTAACACATGGGGCATGTCTTATGCTACCTATTCCTCCTTCATCTTTGTACCTAGGGTTCCCTATCATCAACTGCATGGGGTAACCCATTCGATCAGTACATAAGAAACCTATCATATATCTAAGTTGTTAATAATATGATTGAGTCCATGGTCCTCTACCCTTTAACTATCATCTCGTACATATCATGTACCAATTAGACCTAAATGATATATCTTAGGTCATATAGAACATGTTCCTCCAAGATAATCCTACTCAAGGCTACCAAAAACAATGGTACCTTATCATCTAACTTGTGATATAGCACTTGTGGTGTCATAAGGCCTATTATATCCATTTGAATATATAATATCTATGATGTATATACATCAAACATACTCAATTTCCTATCTAGTAATATCATCTCTAAGCTTGTAGCCTACATGGCTAAGGCTCTCCTTTCCTCTAGACTATCTAGTATCCCTATGGTCACCTGTACTCCTATTATAGGTAGCCCCAGGATGGCATGGATGTCCTATAATGTGATAACCACCTCTCCTATGTCCTTATCCACCTCCCATCAAAAGGTTTTAGTTAATCATACCTAACAACCAAGGAACATGACTAATAGGTCAGCATTGAGGGGAATCCAACACATCTCTATTATCTCGCGTAGGCCTATGGAACCTAGTCTAGCCCTATATTCATCTAGCAACTTGTCTAAAAATTATGGTAACTTTGTCGCATCCACAAGTCTCTAAAATCTCTATCATCCCTACACCCAAGAAAAAATAAAGGATGTATCAATTCCTCCAAGTCATGTATATTCAAAATACATTCTTTTTACATTTTAAAGCAAAAACAATCCTAAAATTACTTCATTTTATTCTTTTTAGCTTACTTTTAGCCTTCTTGGTGCTTTTTTACCTTACTTGGTCATTTTGGGGCATTCTATCCCTCTTTCAACCTTTTACACACTTTTTTGTATCATTCTAACTCTTTGGTCAAAGTAGTTTGACCAAAATTTTCCTATCTTTTCACCTAGTTAACTCAAAGATATGAGTCAACCCCTTCTCTTCCCCTCCCTAGTGTTGAGTTTCCATTCTGGACCTTTTAGACAACATGACAACTCCAAACTAGGACTTTAGCTTGAAGAATGTACAGGGTCGAACCATACCTACTGGGTTAGCACTGTGGATTCTACTATATTCTAGCCTAGTGGGTTGATTAGGTTGACCTAGTGTTTTTTGCTTGCCAACCCTTTGCATTTTCCTAAAAAATTACTTTTTCATTATTTTTTCCCTAAAATTTCCAAACCCATTTTCCATATTCCTATTTACTACCCCTAAAATCTAATTTTGTTTCATTTTGACATCTATAAATTCTTAAAAATTAAAATTACTAAAAATTCACTTAAATCAATTCAAATTTCAAAAAACTTGTTTGAGATTCTTAGTTGCATACTTGTAGTGCACCTACTGCCACCTCTAGAGTCTCCCCTATCTAGCATGTCATCTCCTTGCCATCTTAGATTTTTTTCTCTCTAGAGATCTCTTTTCTCTTCTTTACAAATCAAAATAACAAATGAATTCTCTTTTTGGAACTATTTAAAACACTTTTCAAAATACAAATCTTTCAATTATTGTCCTACAAATTCCTTGTTTTACCTATATCTTTGTTTCTACTCATCCATTTTCTAAACCATAAAATATGTTAGATTCATGATGACATATATATATTTTTACACTACCATATGCCTATATTCCAATTTTTTTGATTTGTGGCCTTTTTTTGCACTAAATTCTATAGGCTCATCTAGTGTTCTCTACATTGGACACCTTCACATCTCTTGCAGTCTACTTCTTTACCTACAGAACTAAGTTAAGTTAAAGGTATGTGTTTTTTTAATTATGTCCTTTTATTTATCTTATTTTTTTTCTTACTACACTTTACTTATCATTAGCATTGTGTGTTATCATGTTCTATTTCTCAAAGCACCATCCCATGTTGCACTTATGTGACACATGATGAGCTTCAATTGGGGCATATATATACACATAATATTTTCAAAATTTTATTGATTATTGACACTTTTTATCTTTCAAAAACATGTAAATTCTCAATCTCTCTAAGTGTATACCTTAAGGGGTGCATTAGGAAAGGGGTGGGTAGACCATCAGTGCTTCATAAGATTGTTGTCCCTTTTTCCACTTACCATCTACACACTTGTCTCCTAAAACCATTAAACCTAAGATTATTATTATTCCTACATATTCTTATCTTTTATACTTTCCATTCCTCCTTTTCTTGCCTTTATTCCCTTTTGGATATTCATATGTACTAAGTTGGCTTGTTAGACTTTCAGTTGACCTGGCTCAGACCTAGTGAATTATCCCTAAAAACACACTGGGTCAGTTGGGTCAACCTTATACAACTGACATTCTCGAGAGGATTTATGGAAATATCTACCTATATATATAATTTCATTTCCCACCATTTCAAAAGATAATAATTATGAGTGATGAAGTATGAGTGAACATTTTCTTATTGACCATTATACTTAAGGAATAAATATTAGGGTTTCATAATTTCTTTAGATATACAGATCTTGTCTTGTGGAGAACTATTTTGGATGCTTAGATAGGTTGTGTAGCCTATCTGATTTATCTTGGTTATCCTTACATACCACATTAATCTATTATGAAGCACCTTGGCTAAGGGAGAGATTGAGGCTCGATGTGTTCATCCTCAATGGTAAGTATTCCTAACCTTATTTCTCCTTTATAAGAATAGATAGATAATGCATTTATATTCTTCTCCCATGTATTAGGATTTTGTATACATTGATGTGAGTATATGTATTCTAATACATGTTTAGTTTAGTCATTTTATTATTTCTAACCCCACTTTATACCATAAGATTTGGTGTGCATTAGATTAAATTTGCTTTCTTGTTATTATAATAGAGTAAATGTTATAAAACTTAGGAATCCATTAGGTTTATTATGAAATTATGATAGACTGTAGGCCATGGAAAACTTTCTAGCATTATTTATTGTGACTAGTGATCCCTTAATCAGTCTAGTGGATCCCCATATTGATCATGCTCCCACTTAACAAGTGTATCCCCAATTATAAGTGTAGGTATGCTCTATCTTCTCTGAGCTCAAATTGATTTATAGACATGATGAATTTCTAATTACATACAATCAATCACACTATTTTATCATTGGATTCTTTTTCTTTCATTATGTGTGAATTAGGTTTGGTTTTTGTTATGTTATGTTTGTAGTTCAGAAGTACGTGTAAATAAATTGGCTCTAGTAACCCACAAACATGAGACATTGTATATAATTGGGAGGAAAGCATCCATACCAAGGTTAAAATAGGTGGAAAATAAAGATAATTAAGTCCATGAAAGCTATGTAAAATAGATATATTGATGATGGTTAATGGCTAATGGATGGGTGTTATTAACCATATATGTGAGATAAGTAGCATAGATCCTAAATCATCATCATGATCCACATCAAGAAATGTTATAATCAATTCATAAATTTTGTGGGTCACATCATTCCACCTGATCACTAAAAAAATATGACACATTGGCAAAACATGTGTCAACTAATTAATTCAAAATTTTGGTTACTAATGTTTTTTAGAAGAATATTTTGAGGAAATTTAACACATTTAAATCTAAAATATATCATTTAGCATGTGAATACCTATATATATCCCTTATTACTAGTTTAATCATCATTTCATACTTAATTATTTTAATTAATTTAGTGAGCAACACTCCAAGACTCTCGTACCACTCTATATTCCTTGTATTCCAACTAGATTGGCCACAACATAAATATATTCATGATGGCCACCCTTGCATACCCTTTTTCACACTTTTTTGTATCATTATAACTCTTTGGTCAAAGTAGTTGGACCAAAATTTTCCTATCTTTTCACCTGGTTCACTCAAAAATATGAGTCAACCCCTTCTCTTCCCCTCCCTAGTGTTGAGTTTCCATTCCTTTGGATTACATCCTAGATGAATACATCTACATCTTAGCATAGTGTATTACTACACATTTTTGGTAAACAACAAAATCCATGAAGGAGGCCAAAAAATGGGTCATTTATATTATGAAGCACATGGTCTAATAGCAGAATAATTTAATTGGCCAAAAATTTTAGTGGTCAAGCTTACAATTAATATTGTAAAATTCATCATGTTCATGAAATAAACTTTCCAATATCAGTTTCTAGTGTTAATACTCATATTTACACAATGGAAATCTCCCAAAGGCATTTTTAATCTAGATATATATTAATATCTAGATATTAAATTCCATAACCTCATTTTGAAACATAGTGAAAGTGGTTACCTCACACATCAATAGCTATTTATCACATGGTGGGATGAACTTGTGGAATTGGTGCTTAGTAACCCAAGAATACCACCACCTGTGATGTAATTTTTGAGTTGACATGTGGTGGTTGTGAATCTTCCATAGGGAATTTATATCCACATTCATGATCTTCCAAAGTCTTTGTTTGCACCTTTTCCCTTATTTATTGATATGCATGTTGGAAAGAAATAAGTCACCTAATAAAAAACTCTAGCCACATGTAGAGCAACCCTTTAAAAAAAAAAATCCACCTAATGTTCCCTTTTTGGTTGACACCATACAAACTTCCCAAATAATGTTTGGTCCATTATATTAAAGAAAGTGCAAATCCCATATGATTCATCAATCACCTTCTCCTATGTGAAAGAAGTCTCACAGTTAGAAGACATGGTTAAATGACCCACATGTGCCTCAAATTTGTATAGAATATGAGTGGAATAAAATTAAAAAATATGAACAAGAGGTTTATTATATTATGCCCTCAGACATGGTTAGTGATTTATATGAGAGGGAATAATAAAATGAGTTTTTATTTTAGAAAGAGATGCACATAGTGTAAGTCCACAAGCAAGTTACCCAATATTTATGGGTAGAATTCCTATCTTATCTACAATCTACTATTGTGGATACTTTTTGTGAGGAATCCAAACATCAACAGCTCTAAGAAAAAATAATGGTTTAAGGTGGATTAGATGAGTCCTCCTAGACCCAAAAAATTGATCATATTTTTGAGATTCCACCACAATCATTCTAACATAAGAGTCACATACTAAAAAGATATAAACGTACTTTGAAGGAGGAAAAGTAAGAAATTACACCCATAGCCTAAAAATATACATTGAGTCTTATATCTTTAAGAGGGATTAAATCATCATTTCTTGAGGATGCACCTAGATTTGGGCACCAAAAGGGATGTGTGTCATGGGAAATAGTGCATAGTTATATTTTATTTCTTCTCATTTATAGTCAGATGAACCCCTCACTAATTATAAATAATTAGTGTTAGATGCATAAATGTTAGTGGAAAATAGGTTTCTCAAGAAGAAACACAACAATCTATCAAGTGCAAATGAAGAAATGAAGAAAAGAAAAAATAAAAGGAAATGTCAAAACAAAAGGCTTTTGAATCATAGAAACCATAGTAGACTGGGGTGAACATACAATTAATGTAACCACAACCCATTATTGAGTTATGAAAACCAATGATTATGGATGAAATTACCTAACCAATTACATAAATAGTTCATATGTGAATGAATATCCCCATCTAGTTCAAATAGATTACAGACACAAAGGCATAACAAATGAATCTCACTGAGACTAATAAAGTGCACAAGTAAGATATTTTTGTAGAGTTGAAAAAGAAGTAGGTTGCTAATGTAGTCGATCATAATATTTTGGTAAAGGTAGAACCAACATATCCAAAAGATCTATCTCAATACACTTAATAGGCAGTAAAAGATGGAGATGTAAAAACCATATAATCTATGCCTCTCATTCCTTAGCCTCCACTCATAACTGTAGAGACCTCCACTATGCCCATATTGCCTAAAGATCCCCATACTCTTTTAAATAAATTTGAGTCTATAATAAAATAATCCTCCATAACCAATAAATATGACTCCACCTTCTACCTCTTACACTTCTCAATCCCTCCTAACCCAAGTTTAGGCCTCACTAAAACCCAATCCTATTGTGACATCAAGTTCTAGTAATTATTCCTGATGTAAAATCCTTTTGAACCCTCCCATTATACTATCTTTTCATTCCCCCTTGATATATTATAGTTTCTTCTTACCACAACATCTACTATTGTCTTTGTTAATCCCCCACCCACCATGAAATCATCTATCATTATTTTTAATCTTTCTTTGGTAAAATAATTGGAGGGTGCTTCCACTTTTTAGGAGTCTATTACATAAATTATTGTTTCCATATAAAATAGGTTGGACCAGTTATAGCAGGATAACTTCAACATATAAAGTATGCTAAAAAAACTTCTAATTTTATTGAAGACTGCTACCCCACCTTTTAATTCCAAGTTATTGGCCCTAGTTTTATATTATATCACATAAAACTTCCAAAGCTTATGGTCTAACTTAAGTAGGATTGGGTGAGCATACAATAGGTCAACCATCTCAAATTATAAGTTTAGGATTTCAAGTGGGAGTTACATGAGTTATGAAATTTCATGGCTTTTATCAATTTAACCTTACTACTATGATTTTATAGGACATGACTATGCACCATTAGTTGATAAAATAGAAATCCCAAGTGAATGAAGTATGGAATGGTGTACTTCCTAAATTTTGCACTGTGAGTTACTCCAAAGCCACAATTCATGATCCCTCTATCATTTCTATTGGGGTTGCATCTAAATTTAAATCATATGTTAAAGTTTGAGACTCATTTATGTACTAGTTTTAGGTCTGATAGACTCAGATCCTATGTAACAACTTTTCTAGGATCCAAACACAATGCCATGTTGAGAATCTCACCCATCCACATGTGAATATCTTCAAAAAAATGACTACTTATAAAATTGTTATCCTTTCTAATATAGATAGTAATATTTCTTAGTTGTTGTATTCCTAGATTCCTTTATAGGTGCTTCTATGTAGTGTTTAGGATTATTTTATTGATTGGCATAATTATAAGATGGTTGTGGATGAGTTTTATAGTACCATCACTCTACTCATTGATGTCCCTACCATTATTACTCCTAATCAACTATAGTAGCATATGTGCCATATGAAGACTACTACTTATATTTATTTATAGAGTGTTATGTCTACTTTCAAATCATTGGATGCATCTATGTCTTTGTCAATGCCTCCTCCTTCCAACTAAGTTTTTTTCTCTAGTGAGGAATTTTGAATTTTTGCTCATCAACTTTTTTTTGGTAGGACCATAAGAAATCATAGTTCTAGGTTAGTTGAAAACACATAAGTGTGACCTTTTAGTTTTTATAGTACATTAAAAACCTAAAATGGTGGTAGAATGGCTTGTTACTTAGTTGAGAACATGTGAGGGAGGCTAAGTAGTGTGCAATGGGTGAAACTAGTAAATGACACGTTAAGCAATCTATGGTTTTTATTCATTATAACTAATTTTTGTTCTATGGACTCCCAGTTCTTTTCAATCTTATCTTAGAATGATATAAAATTTAAAGTTTAGGAAATTATTATCTAGGTAATGTGTACACTAATCACTTGTATATATGAAATCTCCACATGGATAGGGATCATGGTTCTTTTTTGGTTAGTAGTTATTCTACAATATTATTATGAAGATATTCTATTTTTAGATGGGATGTACATATAATATTTAGAAATAAAATATAGGTTGACATACCTAGATTCCAAGTATAGACATCATGGTAATAACAATATAATTTTCAAGATTATATATTCCTATAGATTGTAGTAGAATAGGTTGGATAGTGTTGGGTAATATTGTATGTGGGTATTTTATGTAAATTTCATTATTAAATGTTTAAAGTAATGAGTATAGCCTTAGATATCTATAGTGAAAGTGTAACAAGTGTTTTATAATATGAATCTTGTAATCAAATTTAGTAATTTATGGTTAATAGAATATCTCTACACTTCCCATGTGAGATATATCTTTTAGGTACTTATGTGTTACAAGACTATCTCTTATGAAAATGGTTTTGTCTTTTATTTGATATTATCTTCTCATTGTGAAGTTCGGTGATATAATTATATGAATTTATAATCATCCTCTATAGATATTTGTAAATTACTTAAAAATATTATAAATCTTATTATATTAATGAATAACAAAAGGTACTTTCTGTATAAGTTTTTACCATTAAATATATGTCTAAGTAGATAGTCATAACATTATTCAAGATTGTGTACACCTCTATGATCCTAGGATATAAGTTGAATACCAAGAAATGATTTTCCTTTCACAAAAGATATTCCTCAAATAATAATATTTATACCTATAATTATCATGTTTTGGTGAACTCAAGAACCTTTTATAACATTATTTACCTCTAAATGGTAAATAACACAAGTTACTGACTTGGCAAGGTTGTCAAAGATTTAGATGCATTGATGGGGTTTTTTATTAGATAGTAAAAATCCCTTCCTATAACTTGGTATAGAATTGAGTGGATGCATGTATTATTTTTTGAGATATTCACAAAATAACCTTGAGGATAATTTATTTGATGATGAATAATCACAACTCTCTATATTGATCTTTCTCAGATATGTCCATCTCCTCCATCTTAACAAGCTTATCAAATACATAATGAAAACCTATAAATTGATGAATTTTCATTATTTTAACCAAGCAGGTGTATAAATAGTATTTTAACATAATCACCATGGTGTCATGTACCTTCAAATATATTTTCATCTCCAAACTCCAAATACAACTTCCAAAAATGCCTTTTTGTGTTTTTTAGGCCTTAGGAAATCCTACTTTGGATTTGGGGGTATAAAATGAGTTATAGGTATCAATAGACACACATAATATTATATTTGGATAGGTACCAATGGTTTATTCCTGGATAGTTTTTAAAATATTAAAAATTATTCCCAAAACTCTTAAACAAAATTTCATAAAAAGTGCCTAATTGTTGCCCACATGGTTGTCTAGAGATGTTTTTCAGTGATATGAGCCTATTTTACATTATTTTTGATTTTATAATCATGTATTAGGACGTAAAACATATGTATAAACCATATCATATCATTTTATGTCCTTAAAAAGGTTTGAAGCCCTCATTTCACACTCCATGCATGAGCAAATTAGTCAAGAACCTTGATTTTCTTCATGGTGCAAACTTGTGTTTTGAAAATTTATATATAATCAGGGTGCTTATGGATATAAAACCAATTTTAAACATTAAATTACATAATTTCATACCTCAAATTCAAATTTCATGAGATTTCACTTACTAAATCCCAAAATATACACTTTTTAGTGCTTTCTAGCTTGTATTTTCTCATTTCTACATGACTATAGGTCAAAATTTTGGAATTTTATTGATTTTTATGAGGTATAAATAACCCATTAATTTTTATTTATAACCTTTAATATCCACTATATAGATTTCAACCATTAGATACCTTCAATAAATCACTTAAACCTCTTAAAAAAACCATTTTCTGACTATCTCCCTTACATTCTTAAAACCTACAACTTGTACTTGTAGATTTCACATTATTTACATTTAAAATTTGATTTAATAAATTTTATTATGGTTATTTACTCCACATAATATCTCACACAACTTTGTATTTGTAAAATAGAGCTAAAAAATGCAATCATATTACCTAAAATTGAGCTATTAGGGGTTTATAATGGTTTTAGATCACTTTTCCTTCTTAGAAATGGTTCATAAAGTTAAGACCCTATAACATAAAAATAATTCATGTAATATTGAGTGAATATAGGTTCTTATATTATCATAATATAATTTTATCCAACTCTTCTTCTCCTTCATGAACCAAACATTTGAAAATAGCCCTTACTAGATTGCAACTAGATTGATGGAGAAATGGTGGAAACTTCTACCATTTTTGAACATATGAAATATTATTGAGCATGGTTTTGTATTCATTAAATTTGTATAATTGTTTTTAAATATTCTTGAATCATCACTTCATGAATGGAGTCTTATAAAAGACCTACACATAAGCAAATAAACATGCCAAAATGCCTTTTTGAAAATTTTCCACTCTTTGAAGATGTTTGAGGCAATCACAAAGAAAAGACAACATGGGAATCTTAAAATGATCATGAATTTACTAATTATAACTTATAATTGATCCAATATCACTTTAAATTACTTTAAATGAATTTTAAGACAATGAACTTGAGTTACTTGATAAGACATTTCCAAAGGTTTTGATAGACCTTACAAGAAACAAGTTAGACTCATTTTACCTTAACTTTTGAAAAATTATCTTTATTTATCCAAAACATTTTGTAGAAAACTAACCAAAACTAAATGACCTCAAATGGTTTTTACACATACCCTTGACTAATGGTGGCAAAAACTTTATAACATTAATTACATGACCTTAGAGATGGGCACAGATGGGGAAAATTTGGGATACTAAGTCATGAAACTATTTTAAGGTTTTCTACATAATCAAATATTTGTATTTTAGGTATTTTTAGAATATTTGAGCTGTTTAGGTATTTTCGTAATATTTTAACTATTTACGGATTTTTTGAATAGGATATAAACAAGAGGGGTTTTGTACCATAGAATCTGTAATAAATGGGAATAGGTAACTCCAAAAAAATTTATCAAAAAAAAGGAGGATCGTGGGTGCATGAACTTAATAGTGAAAAGGTAATGTGAAATGATTGTCCATATATGAGTCATTCAGGGAGTATCATTCAAAATTAAATTGGAATAGGATAAAAATTCCTCTTTTACAATAATAAATCAAGATGAAATGGAAGTGAATGAGGGAATGTGTTTCACAATTGCTAGGAATTTAAGGGAACAATAAAAATCATACATGTTAAAACATATTGATATTCCACATTATGACATGTCTTCTACCAAGATATTTTGACACAAACCTTTATTCAATAATGTTTTAATTTTTATTAATGTTACTATGATTCACTTATTATACCTTTATAGTCATAATCGAATAAGGGTGGTAATAGAAAAAGGAAGCGAGGAATAGTAAAAATATGCCCCAAGAAAGGGATGAAAGGAAAGGGAAGATGGAATGGAATAGACATGTCTATCATGTAAGTACATTTTATAGAGAAGAGTGTGTCAAGTTTAAGCATAGAATTGATTAAGATGCATAATATTCATTGGCTCATTTAACTCATCACCTTTTAGTGTAGCCAATCTAAATACACTAGACCCATAGGTAGTTAAACAATAAAGGGGATAACTAATTTGGTTCAAACTTACCTTTATTTTCCCATTTAGATTTTGTATTATTTTGATTTTATTTGAGCATAAGATCACTAAGCTTATACTCTTAGGATATAATTTTCTTATTATATCCCCAACATAGCTAAATCAGATAAGACATGAGATGATTTAGGATGGCTAGATTTTTTCATCTAGAAACTCTAACTTTGCTAATCTGGCCACTCGATAGTCTTCTTCATCCAAAATATCCTATAGTTAAATTAACATAAAGGGAAACTTAATATCAATAGGAATAATGGCCTCATATTTATAAACCAAGTAATAAGGAGTTGCACGAGTAAGAGTGTGGGCATTGGAACAATATGCCTATAAGGATAGGAATATTTTTAGGTATCAATCATGGCTAATATATTGATAGTATTTTTAAGGATTTTGATAAGGTTTTTATTGGATGCTTCTACCTAGATATTACCTTGAGGGTAATAATGGGTAGAAAACCTATGCTTGATATGGAACTCAAAATAGAGGGAGGGAAGGTCCTTATTTTTAAAGGATGTTTCATTATCTAAAATGATGGTGGAAGGGATGCCATAATGGAAAATGATGTGATTCGATATGATCTTTGAAATTTTATTGCAGGTTATGTAATTGATAGGGATCACCTCAACCCATTTATTTAAATATTTAGCATTAGTAAGGATATGTTTTGGTCCATCTAAATAACTAGTGTTAATATTGCCTATGAGATCAATCTCCCATGTTGAAAATTTTCAAGTATTTGTGAATAGATGTAGTGCTTATGATAGAGCATCAATTATATCACCATATTTCTGACATGTTATATATTTATTTACATAATCACATGCATCTATTTCAATGGTAGGCCAATAATAACCAGTATGGAGGAGTTTCTTATGTAAGACCATATTGGTAGTGTGTGCCCCACAAATCCCTTCATGGAGCTATCTAATCACTAATTATAATTATATTATATTAAAATTTTGAATTAGAGTTCCATCATAGCCTCTAATATATAGCATGTTATCAATTATGGTGTAATGAGAAGTGTTTTAGATAAATAATTTGTTTGGTTATGGGATATATTAGGTGGAAGGATTTGATCATGAAGATAAGAAAATATGTCAATGTACCAAGGGTAATTGGGACTAATAATGAACATATTGTCTCGGAATGTGAATAGTTATATGTTATAATAAGATGTTGAATGATAAACTGATACTCTTTGACATAAGAATAAGTTACAATCATATATCCAATGGTATCCATAGTAGCAACTAACTTATTTTTATCTCTAAGAAATTGTTTGAACTGAATGGATTCAAATTTGAGTTTGAGATAATCTACCATATATTTGTAAGGTACCATAATTTTATCATTTATTTTATATTGTTCAGTGACTTGATTGATAATGAGCTAGGAATCACCTTATACATGCAAATGTTGAATATTCCATTGTTTTATAAGATAAAATCTAGCTAGAAAAACCTCATATTCAGGTATATTATTTATGCATGGAAATCCAATGCAAAAATATTTAAGAATAAAAATTCCCTGTGACATGATGAATAAGCATCCTGATCTTGAACCATGTGATGTGAAATAACCATAGAAATAGAGATTCCATTCTTTATCTTCACTTAGAGTCATAATAAATTTGTCAAGAAAGTGCATTGTAATAGGAGTAGAATCTTGGAGAGGTGCTTCGACTAGTTGATAAAATAATACTTGTCCTTTGATTTATTTATGATGTGTATACTCAATATCAAAATCACTAAGCAATATGAGCTAGACATTCAACCTATTAGATTTGATTTTTCCAATACATATTTCAAGGGATCTAATTTGGTAGCTAATAGCATCTTGTTATTCAACATGTATTGTCAAAGATTATGGGAAGTAAAAACTAATACAAGACATTATTTTTATATTGGAGTATAATTTTTCTCATAAAATACTAATGTACATCTCAGATAATAAACAACTCTTTATTTTACTTAATTATCACACTAAGCTAGGAGTGCCCCCAAGGCACTGGTAGTAGTGAAAATATATAGTAACAAAGGCTTCCCTAGATTTGGTGGAATAAGTATGGGAGGATTTGCTAATTATTGATTAATTTGATCAAAAACCTCTCGACATTCCAAATTCCATTAAAAATTAATTCCCTTCTTTAAAATATATGCATAAATGGATAAAAATGATCAATAAGTTGAGAAATGAAGCATCTAACAGCTTAGATCTTACCCTATAGGATACAAAGTTGCTTCAAATTAGAAGGAGATGGCATTTTAGTAATAGTTTTAACTTTGATTGGATCAACTTCAATACCTCTATGAGAGATAATTAATCCTAATGATTTGTTTGATGTAACCCAAAAAACACATTATTTAATATTCAGATGCACTTTATACTCATGAATCCATTCAAATATTCCTTCAAACATTGTTATATGCTCTGCATGAGTTTTATTTTTGGATATTATCATCAACATAGTCTTTAGTAATATCTTGCATGAGATCATAGAAGATAGTAGTCATTACTTATTAGTATGTAGATCTCAAAATTTTCAAACCAAATGGCATGACTTGATAGCATAATGTGCCCTAAGGGATTTTAAATGTTGTTTTGACCTAATCTTCTAGAGTTATCTTAATCTAATTATAGCCTCAAAAGCCATCCATAAGAGATAACATCTCATATCCAGCTGTTGAATCTAAAATCATATTTATATTAGGCAATGTAAAATCATCTTTAGGATAAAATTTATTTATATCTATAATGTTTTTTCATATTTAGATATTGAAGGGTTTCTTAATAACTATAGCAATGTTGGAAATCCAATCTACATAGGGAATATATTTGATAAAACCTATCGCAAGCAATTTATTAAGCTCTACTTTGACTAGGAGAGAAATATATGGATGCCTCTTTTTTAGATTATACTTAATAGGTTTGGATTATGGATGCATAACCAAATAATGAACTAATAATAAAGGGTCTAAACTAGGCGTATCAAAATAGGCCCCAAAAGAATATATCACTGAACTCTTTAAGAAGAGCAACAATCAATTCACACTCATCTAAAGTGAGGGACTCACTAATATTTATTATCTTAAGATCCTCATATGTGAAAATGTTGACTTATACCATTTATTCCATAATAAGAGTGGATCCATCATCTAGAATCATAGGAAAAGAAGGTTATTGATCATTGATCTTTAAATGTCGACTCTTAGATTGACCCATATAAGAAGAATAAAAATCATTCCCATCAAACAATGGATAATGAGCTACCAAATTTGGATTCTCTAGAACCATATGATCAAATTCATCATGAGATTTAAGCTTTATTTCATCACTATATGATAGGCATGGACTTGTGGAATCTAATGCTTCTTATGAAGGAGATCAAACTTTCCCATCTAATGGCATCGAAAATAAATTTTCACCAAGATACCCATCTTTTTATTTACTTTTTACCTATTTCAAAAGTGACTCAAAATTTTTTTCACTTGATAATATTTACTTTTCACTTTTATTTTGCCTATGGAAGTTCACTTGCTCCCAAAAATTATCCCCAGGGTTGAAAGTGTATTTAAATCCCTACTTGTGGTCAGTTATTAGTAAATTGTCTCTTAGGCCCATACTCTAAAATTGCTTCTTATTTGGAGAACTCATTGATAATGATATTGTTATCTTATTGGTCCTAATCGATAAGGTTATAATAAATAAGGGTAAGGGGAATGGTGGGAACAATAGAAATGGTGAGAATAAAAATGAATCAAACACATTAATGTTGACAAGCTCATCATAGATACTATAATATGACTCTATGTTGCTATTAAAAATATCATCATCAAACACAAAGGTCAAACCACTTTTAGTATGTTTGAGGACAACCCTAGGAAATTTGCATTTTAGACCTTATTTACTTGAAAGCTTTGAATGAAGAATAGGGTCTAGTTGACCTTGCTCTTTTTATCCTAATCCCTTTCCTTTATAAGCATTATGGGCCATAATTCTATTTGGGATAGGGTATTTTTTACTTTGAAAACAAGGAACTCAATCCCCATTGTATGGCTATGACTCATCTTATTGCTTCAAGTCTTCTTGACTGAATGGTTTTCCTAGAATTAATATAAGAGGTTTCATAGGATAATATGTTTTTTCTTTCACCATTCCATTTTGGGTTAACCATGGCATTTAGCCGATCTAGGCAATTTGGCAACATGAAAGGCATCTTTCATACTATACGTGCCAAGACTTTTATCAATAATATTTAAATGGGAGAAATTAAGTGAGGGTAAGGGTGCTTCAGAAGAAGTAATGGTATTGGGATATAGATACTTAGTTGTTAGGTTACCCAAAGGGAGTAGTTAGAGGTTTTATGTGAAGGAGATATTATAAAATATCAAAGACTTTGTGATATTTGTCTAAGTATTTCAAACTTTAGGAAAAATGTTGTAACTTAATCCAAAATTTTGTGCATCTAAAATTTATAAATACTTAGGTCTTCATAAAAAGTGTTACAATTTTGTTAGAATTTTTACAAACAAAATTCCTAATGGTAAACCATGTGAAGGCTTGATACTTCCAAATAAAAGTTCAAAAAAAAAATTCAAAGAAAGAAGAGTTCCCAAAACACTTCATGAGAAATTTTATAAGTGTTTTTATCTTCAAAACAAATATTGTGAAGACCAGTTAGAAATTTTATTGTGAAGAAACCTTTTGAAAAAAATACTTAGAGGTTTCAAACAAAAGTGTCGACAAATTTTTTTTTAAGACTTGGGTCTTTGAAAAAAATGTTGAAAAATTAGTACAAGGAAAAAGTCATGAAGGTTAAGGCCTAAACATATATCATGACAACAAAAATATTAAATACTTAAAGCTAAAGCCTACAAACATTGACAAATAGCCATGTGTCAAAATTGGGGCTTGTAGAAGCAAAACCAACCATGCATCGAGGGCAAGATAGAATAAAAATGAGGATAAGAAACATTATAATAACATATTATATCTAAGTAAATATTGGTTGTGAAACCAACATAGCATGATTTTAAACTCAATGTCCCATTTAACGAATGAAACTATCAAAATTTGAGATTTGATTCAGTTTGTAAAATAAATATATGAGTGGCCCCAATTAGAAAATTAATTGAGGAAAATAATAGAATTAATTGAGGATGTGAATGACATCATTAAAAAAATAATTTCCTATGTATGATGATTAAACATGAAACATAAAGTTTAAAATATATGCCTTAAAAAGGCATGGATCTAACTACATGAGACATGGGTGACTGAGTATCCTAGCACAACCTTGACTACATTCCCCATGTGCATTTATTATTGATTTGGTATAGAATGGTCATATATATATATGACCATTCTATACCAAATCAATAATAAATGCACATGGGGAATGTAGTCAAGGTTGTGCTATATATATATATATATATATATATATATATATATATATATATATATATTCATGATGTGGTTGAGTGTGATTAATTCCCAAACAAACTCAAGTCGGTTGATCACATTGATGATTATTGTAACTACCCCATTAGTGAGTGAATTTAAATTCGCATTTGAACTCCTTGGGTATGTGTGCCTATATAATATGATCTATTATACCATAATAAGGGTTGTATATTTTTGGATTATAAAATGAAAAATATATAACCAGACTTTTTATTCATTTTTTTTTGGATAATCTCTTCCCTTTCTATTTTAGCCTTATGTTTACATAGTTGTTTTCTAAGTTTTTGATTATTTATTAATTTTGAGATATTGTTAATCAAAAAGAAAAATACTAATAATTGGAAGATGTTTAAGTTTGTATGGTCATTCTCTATTCATTTTTGTGGTAGTTATGTCCTTCCTTATAATCATGCTCTCCCTCAGACTCTTGCATCACCTTTAGTTAGATTTATGCTATGTTTGGCTCAACTGAATAATGGTTTCATGGGATTCACTAAATCAGATAACTTTGAGTTCATTTGTGTTTATAGTAGGCATTTTATCTCTTTACCTATAATCCTTTTTTTTATGATCAAGTTAATCTAGCAGCATATCAATCTAAATTTAACTATTTATCTTGTGTGTGTGTGTGTGTGTGTGTGTGTGTGTGTGTGTGTGTGTGTGTGTGTGTGTGTGTGTCTATATATATATATATATATATATATATATATATATATATATATATATATATATATATATATATATGTATGTATGTATGTATGTATGTATGTATATCACAGTTTAGCATCATTATTACATTGTTGCATTCATAGACATGATAAACTAATGAGGGAATTCATCTTGTGTTAGGAATTAAATCTTAGAATCTTGATTCTTGTTGGAATTTAGACCCTATAAATTTATCCCAAGAGAAGTCCATGGCCTCTTTTGAATCTCTTAGTCAAATTTAACTATGCCTCAAATCATTAAAGTAGGCCCCTTATAAAGGAATATTTCACATCATCCAACTAAGTAAAGACTAGTATACCAAAGATTGGTACATTTAGACTTTGGGAGGTATTTTATTCATGGGATATCCCTCCTTTTAAAAGAGGCTATGGATTAACAACCCCTTTTCCTAATTATTAGCTATGTCAAAACACACATCAACATTATTGCTAGTGTTAGAAGGAGGGGTGAACCCAAATTTGAAGTCATTAATCAAAATCTTGAGCTAAGGAATTTTAGAAGCATTATATCCCACCAAGTTAAACCTTCTCCTAAGCTAGAGAATATAAGGATCAATACTTGAACCAAGTCTAATAGGGATAACTTGGATCTCTTAGAACTCCTTGACTATAGAATACCAAAACAAAGAGATAATAATGGGAAAGCAAGAGTCAAACCTATCAACTTAGTTTATAGTTCACTAAAAACTACATCTACCCCTTTTTGTAACCCATTCATAATCCTTCAGTCTTTACCAATCACCAACATGGCCTAGATCAGACAAGGAGGCTATTTTCTTATGGTTGTCCCAGGTGTGGCTCGTGATTTTACCAAGAATCCATATAAGTTTTATCTTAAATTCATAATGGGAGGCATTTAGATAGTATAAAAACACATTCAATCCCTTAAATATGACTTAATCAAAACCTAGGTCCAAAATGAGGATATTGTCTATAGGTTATTTCCCTACCCCTTAGGAGAAGCAGTAAATGCTTGGTATCTTAGATTACCCACTGGGTCTATTACCACTTGGGTTGGGTTAAAAATCATAATTATAAACCATTTTAGACTCCCCATTGACCTTGTAGTCTTATATAAAAAATTAAAAACTATAAACATGGAAAAAATGAGCCTATGAGTATGTTTAGTGCTTAATTCCATAAGATATACCAACATATTAATAATAATTACTCTTAGACTAAATTATATTACATAAAAACCTACCTTAGGGATATAGATTTGATGACTTCTATGTTCCTTAAGAGAACCCTAGTAGACCTGACATCATTATCTTTGTCCTATAAAAAATTTGTTAACATTCAACAATAATGGTTCTGTAAGACTATAAAGTTGGCCCTTTACCTTTGTTGGGTCACTCGAGTGCATAAAATAAAATACCATTGATTAACCAAGATATTTAACATCATACACCTCAAATGAATCCTATCCTATGATCCCTATATGTTAGCCCTAATTTAATTTACCTTCCAACTCTAATGAACTATCTACCTAATGGTCTACCTTACATTCCTCCCAACCATGTAGTATACCATTTGAATAACCAATAGATACTCCCTAGGGCATATAATAGCATTATTTCTACACCAAGCACTAATGGGTATGTCATGTCTAGTAATACTCAATAATCACTTATATCCTACTTGAGTCCCTAAGAAAAGTCTATTAGTGCTCACACTCATGTACCTATGGCTAGCCTATAACCTCAAGTGGAAAACCAACTAAGTGCTAGCATAGACCCTAAAATGAGCAATCTAAAAGAGGCTTTTTAGAAGTTATCTAATGATGTAACCAAAATATTCATGTAGGGACCTCAAAATTATAATTAGAATACCAATCACCAGTCTTAGGGTAAGAATTTAAATTTATAAAGACCCAATAGGTAATGGAATTTTAGGCCTAATAATGGAAATGTGCATAATCCATGTTATAAACAAATTTTGCACTTTAAGATAAGGTCTTTTAGACCTCTCCAAATTTGGTTAAAAATGGGATTACCCATAGATATTTGGGTTGTCTATAATAGGGGCAAACCTATAGATTAAAATGTTAGATCCCCTTGTTGAATCACTTAGGCTCACACACTACTTGTTTGCTTGGAAAATGGAAGAAAGAATTGAAATAAACCTAACTATTGATGTAGAAGATTGCACCAAACGGCAAGAAAAAAAGTTCCTAGCCTCTCCTCGCAACATGGAAACTCCTCTCTCACCTATGGGATAGTGAAGCTAGAGAGGAGAGTCTCTAGATAAGGGCTAGTTCCCTTTGATGTATCATGTTTGTTTCAAGCAGTGTAAAATACAGATATAAATAGCTATAATAAAGGGGGGGAAAGGGAGAAAAATGCATGGAAAACAAACTACCTATTCTAAAAGAGGTGATGCACCAAAATAAAGGTTGACCTTCACACATCCACTCTCAGAATCAGACAAATGCATACATACACTATGCACTTGGCAGAAGGACTAGGCTGCTAAAACTGGTAGGGAGGCTGTCATGAAGGCACAAGAGATAGAAAATCACTGAGGCACTATGGAATGCACACTACAAGTAACTCCTATCTATTTTGGTCTTTTCAAATGTCAGCTCTTCTCCTTTCAGCTACAATAATGGTGCCTTGTAGACAGCAGGTCTACTTGTGTTGAACTTGTGAGAGCATCAAAAGACAATGACTGGACACAAGCAAACATTCAATGCATACACAGAAATGTCTATCCAAATGGAGGTAAAAAATTGCATTTGTATTAAACCAGGTGAAATTTTGCAGAGCTGTGCCCTTTACAAATGTGGAAGATCCTTTTTAATAATGAGAAGTTTGTGATATATAGGAGAAAACAAGGAAAGAGGGAACTTGACACTTCTTTTGGCAAGTTACAAGTCATGTCCCTCATTGGGAAGAGGAAACACTACAGTCAATGTCATCCTCTAGAAGAAGCCTATTGGAACCATGCCGTGTAGTCACCCAATCTTAACTTGGCATCCAACATTAATGTGAAATCGTAGGCCACATCTCCTTTTCTACCAATAGTCTACGATTTGTCCCATTTCTAAATGATTGGGCCATGCCTTTTGCTATTCATGGCATCAAGTAATAAATTGCCTTGTCTATGCCACTTGGACAGCCTTGTCATCTCTGTACCATGTCATTTCTCCTTGCTTGTCATCTAGAATTGTCTTCTTCTACATCTTTGTCTTTTCTAGCTGCTTGGCCCTTTAGGCGAACTCCTTGGTAGGTCACCACATTTTTGGCTTCTTTCTGGTTAGTGCTTTCTTAGTTTTGAATACAAACAGTTATTCCATTCCACTAAACTTGACGTCCACATGGCCATCGCTCAGGTCTTTGCTTTGTCAGTCAGGTCCATGATGGCTTCTCTACAGCTCACTTTCTTTTCTAGCACCTTCCCTCTGGCCCCTTTGAAAAAGTCCTTGTGGTCTAACTTCTAGTCTGACAGGCCTTTATAACTCCTTCACAGCTTTCCCTAGTCTGTATATGTGTGGGATCCTTGTTCATCTTGGATGGTTGCTTGGCTCTTCAGACTGCTCCCCAGGCTTGTTTATGTTTTCCATGGGCAAAATGTCTGCGCCAATTTGTATCCACCTAACCTTATATGTTTTTTGTAGACTTTTGTCTGTAGATGTTTTCCCATGGACAAAAAGTCTATGGAAATTCATTCACACTTTGCCTTGTGTTAAGCTATGCCTGCCCCTTTGCCTTTTACCTGGGTTTAAACTTTGATTGGATCCTTCCATGCAAATATTTGAAATGCCTACCCTCTAGAAGGGCACCCCTGACCATTGACTGTCTTTCAGCTTGGGGCGGTCCCTTGAACTGAACCCATTGAACCAAATTTTGGTTCAATAGTTCAAGGTTCAAAGGAGTGCACCAATGAACCAAAGGATGAAAGAACTTCTCCAAGCTTTGAACTACCACATACGTTGAACCAAAAATTGGTTCAACAGTTAAATGGTATGAAGGTTCAATGCTATTGCATTGAGGTGCTTGAATTGAGATGTTGACCTGAGATGAACCAGGTTGAAACACTGAACCAAGCCTGAACTAAGCATGAACTTGAAGATAGACTTTTCAACCCGAATATGACTAGTTTTAAAATGCAAGGGAAGAAGTTGACCACAACTTTGCCCATGGGAAAAATTGGTCAACAGATGGTGACTCACAGGGGAAGCATGCCTGCCGTGCTTAGAACTTAGTTGCCTTAAAATCCATTGGGCACAGAGTCAGATGCAACTACAAAAAAAGTTAGCAACAACCCCAAAATATTCAAGAATCAAACATGAAGCTTTTACACCACACACAAAGGGAAACACACAAGGCTAAAAAACACTACCCATGCAAACTGCACTTAGGGAAAATAGGAAAAAACAACTGAAAACAAACTATTATATACAGCTAACTAAGAATGTTCTCCTCCCTCCTGGATCAAAAGGAAAACTTCTTAAGTCTCCTTCCTGGTGAGAAGACTTATGGTGGTAGGCAAGTAGCTGAAGGAAAATGAGTTTTGGTGACTTGCTCCTCTTGCTGGTCATTTGGTTTGGCTAGAATCCGAGTGGATATTCAAACATGCTCCCAACCTATACATACTCTATTTGTTCTTGGAAGCTTGCCTCTTATTGGTTCTTCAAGCTGGTGTTTCCCATCAAGAAAATGATTGCTACCAGCTCATCACCATAAGCCCCTTGATACGCACCCTTGACTGGCTTGCTCTTCTCTACCTCATGCTCGAGTTCCATGGTATGGCCATCTTCCTTGATGATTTCAAAGAAGATATCTTCAAATTCACTAACCCCCCAAAGGGGTAAATCTAAAAAACTACAACCTCTTTATATGCTTGTTAGAACCCCAATGCTACCTTCTCTGCTCTTATCCAACTCACAACCTACCTGGAGAGTAGCATAGCCTACCTTAATGCCTTCAAATGAATTATTCAAAACATGAACAAGAGATTGCCCATACTCCTCCACGTCACTTTGCTTGATTTCCTCCTCAGTTACAATCATGAAGTCTCTCTAGTCAGTCATAAATTGAGCATAATCCATATTAGGCAAGGCCTGATAGCTTTCTTGGAGGTGCATGGATGGAATGCATTCAAACACAAAATATGTCATTTGATCTAAAACATCCATCAGATGTTCACTAAGGAGACCTGCTCTAGACTCTAATTCTACAATTCACCTTCCAAATCTTCCTAGAAAATCCTTTCCCAAAATTCACAATCATTATCAGGGGTAGGAGTAGCCTCTTCTTCTTCAAGAGTTAGACCGAAACCTTCCTCTTCTTCCTCCTTACTGGGCCAAGATTCAACTATTTGCTTCTAGCTCGTGGTCCTAGGATTGGACTCTTGCTTTTGTGAGTAGGCAGTAACTTTATCATTTTGAAGGTCTTAGGTTGGTTTATGATGCTCCTCCTTCTAGCTTGGAATTTGGAGATCATGTTTAAAGACCTGAGGAGGCTGGGTAATAATTGGGAGGGTCTACTCATGCATAGGGAAAACTGTCTAAAGAGAGGCATGCTAAAAATTTAGGTGCACGAGATTGAGGGAAGGATTGATTGATGCATTAGGTGAGCTAGAATGAGCAAGCGCCATCTAGCAGAAAGGATTTGGCACATAAGGGAGAGCTTTTTCTAAAATAGGAGAGGGTAGACCTTGAGCCAAAACTTCTTGATTTTTGTCCCTCCACTTCACCAGCACTTCATCAATATTGAAATTAGCTTGTGGATTGGTGAAAGGGATACCTTTTGGCATTGGCTAGTCTGTAGCATCTAAAAGCTCCATCTCTTTTTCACCTAGCAGTCTTATCTTCTTTTCTAGTTCCCCAATCTACTTGGCTAGGTCATCCTCATTTTGCATTTCTTCATTTTGGACGACGTCTTTCTCCTCTTTGTTGTTCCATGACTCGACCACTTTGTTCCAGCTCAAGCAATTTGGGCTAGGCATTTCCTTTGGGGCTGATGGGGCCTCAATGTGAGAGGATAGCAAAGATTTTGATTCCACTTCCCCTATTGCTAGAATGGACTGTTGCATCTGAAGGTTTGCCAATTCGATCTGTCTATCAAGATTAGCCTTAAACACAAGATTTGTTGTTTTAGAATTCTCCTCAACATGATTGGGGAACAAACTTTGACAGGCTCAACTTGGCTCAAGATCAGGGGCTATATATGATTGATATGATGCATTGGGTAGTGAGTATGTAGGTTGATATACTTGGTAAGGCTGCCTCTCATGTACACTTAGCTTCTCCTTCATAGATGCAATTAAACCACTCACATCTAGCATCTCATTTGAAATCCTATGCCAATTCACTCTTTCAATAGGAGCCCATTCTTTCTTAACCTAATCCAACACATTCCTCACTTGATGGATGATATGATCAAGAATTTCTTGTCCATACCCCTTTATGGTGTTAAGATCAATTGCATATTTGTTATATCCCAATAGTGCTCGCTTGAAGGTAGAAACTAATTGATTGGCAAAAAGATTGGGTTGAGTGGGAGAAGCGACATACTAAGAAGACTGAGCACAAGGGTGATATAATTCATAGTAGGGTTGAGACTGGCCACATTGGGTGTGATAAGGATTGCCATAAGGCTGGTAAGGATTATAGCCATGTTGGCCAAAGAAAATAGAGTCCATGACTTAAAATGATGGAATTTACACATACCATAAAAATGCATCCTGATGGTACCAGGTTGCTTAACCAGTGGATTAAACTTAGAGTCACTAGATGCTAAAGAAACTCAATTTACTATAATAGGACCAACATCAATCTTGATACTTTACTGCATTGTCAAACTGTGTCCCACTGGGCATGCCAAAACTATTGACATAGAAGATTGCACCCAGTGACAGGAAACAAGTTCCTACCCTTTCCTCACAACATGGAAAATCCTCTCTCAACTATGGGATAGTGAATTTAGAGAGGAGAGTCTCTACATAAGGGCTATCTCCCTTTGATTTATCATGTTTGTTTTAGGTAGTGCAAAATATAGATATAGATAGCTATAATAAAGGGGGGGAAGGGAGAAGAAATGAATGGAAAACAAACTACCTACTCTAAAAGATGTGATGCACCAAAATAAAGGTTGACCTTCACACATCCACTCTCAGAATCAGACAGATGCATACATACACTATGCACTTGGCAGAAGGACCAGGCTGCTAAACCTGGTAGGGAGGCTTTCATGAAGGCACAGGAGATAGAAAATCACTGAGGTGCTATGGAATGCACACTGTAAGTAACTCCTGTCTATTCTAGTATTTTCAAATGTCAGCTCTTCTCCTTTTAGCTGTAATAATGGCACCTTGTAGACAACAGGTCTGCTTGTGTTGAACCTGTGAGATCATCAAAAGACAATGACTGGACACAAGCAAACATTCAATGCATACATAGAAATGTCTATCCAAATGGAGGTAAAAAACTACATTTGTATTGATCCAGGTGAAATTTTGCAGAGCTGCACCCTTTACAAATATGGAAGATCCTTTTTAATAATGAAAAGTTCATGATATATAGGAGAAAACAAGGAAAGAGAGAACTTGGCACTTATTTTGGCAAGTTGCAAGTCGTGTCCCTCATTGGGAAGAGGAAACACTGTAGTCAACGTCATCCTCTAGAAAAAGCCTACTAGAACCATACCGTGTAGTCGCCCAATATTGACTTGGCATCCAACATTAATGTGAAAATGTAGGCTGCATGTCCTTTTCTACCAATAGTCTATGATTTGTCCCCTTTCTAAATGCTTGGGCCATGCCTTTTGTTGTTCATGCCATCAGGCAATAAATTACCTTGTCTATGCCACTTGGATAGCCTTGTCATCTCTGCACCATGTCATTTCTCCTTGCTTGTCATTTGGAATTGTTTTCTTCTACATCTTTGTCTTTTTTGGCCACTTGGCCCTTTAGGTGAACTCCTTGGCTGGTCATTACATTTTTGGCTTCTTTCTGGTCAGCGCTTTCTCAGTTTTGAATACAAATGATTATTCCATTCCACTAAACTTGACATCCATGTGGTTGTCGCTCGGGTCTTTGCTTTTTCAGTTAGGTCCATGCTGGCTTCTCTATAGCTTGATTTGTTTTCTAGCACCTTCCCTCTAGCCCCTTTGAAAAAGTCCCTACAGTCTAACTTTTGGTCTGTCGGGCTTTTATAACTCCTTCGTGGCTTGCCCTGGTCTATATATGTGTGGGCTCCTTGTTCATCTTGTACGGTCGCTTGGCTCTTCAGACTGCTCCCCAGGCTTGTTTGTGTTTTCCATGGGCAAAATGTCCACGGCAATTTGTGTCTACCCGGCCTTATATGTTTTCTACAAACTTTTGTTTACGGATGTTTTCCTGTGGACAAAAAGTCCACTGAAATTCATTTGTGCTTTGCCTTGTGTTAAGTTGTGCCCACCCCTTTTCCTTTTACTCGAGTTTAAACTTTGACTAGATCCTTCCATGCAAATATTTTAAATGCCTGCCCTCCAAAAGGGCACCCCTGGCCATTGACTGTCTTTTGGCTTGGGGCAGTCCCTTGAACTGAACCCGTTGAACCAAATTTTGGTTCAATGTTTCAAGGTTCAAAGGAGCGTGTCGATGAACCAAAGGCTGAAAGAACTTCTTCAAGCTTTGAACTGCCACATATGTTGAACCAAAAATTGGTTCAACGGTATGATGGTGCAATGCTATTGCATTGAGGTGCTTAAACTGAGATGTTGAATTGAGATGAACCAGGCCAAAACAATGAACCAAGCCCAAACTGAGCATGAACTTGAAGATGGACTTTGCAACCCGAATATGACTGGTTTTAAAATGCAAGGGAAGAAGTTGACCACAACTTTTCCCATGGGCAAAATTGGTCAACACTAACTACAATGGTGATGTAGTAAACTTTATTGACCACTACCACACATTTCACAATACACTAAGACTTAAGAGACAACATGAACATACATACAACCTAAAATGAACATATTGCATCATTGTTTTGTATAAGGGTATGGTATTGTAAGGCTAAGAGAGAAGAATAGTTCCACTTCAAAACCCACAATAGACCCCTAATGCCACCAAATAAAACATTCAATAGAGAAATAACCACATGAGGCAAGATAAATATGACACAAATAAGGTGATATATATATATATATATATATATATATATATATATATATATATATATATATATATATATATATATCACCTTATTTGTGTCATAACACTTGATAAGATCAACCATTTAGATAATTATCACTACATGTAGTCATAGAATAAGGTAAACCATTAGCTATTTTATTATTCAAATGTAGAACAAATGGGTAGGGATTCACCATACCCAAGTGGAGGATAGATTTAAAATCCAAAGTGGATTAATATATAACACAAGTGTGAGAGAAGAGAAGTGTATACACATAATATTTTCAAACTTTTAACAATTACTGAGACTTTTTATCTTGCAGGAATATGTTGAGTCTCAATCTATCTAAGTGCATGCCTTAAAGGGTGTACCCAAAAAGGGGTGGGCAGACCGCTGGTGCTTTGTAGGATTTTTGTCCCCTTTTTCACTTTTTATCTATAGACTTATCTCCTAAAAACCATTTCCCTGAGCTTGTTCTTCTCTCTTGTATACTTCTCTAATCATTTCCCACTTTTCGTCTCTCTTTTCCTAACCTAAAACCTCTTTCAATAGTTTAAAGTACTAGGTCAACTAGGTCAACCTTTTACTCTTATTGTTAAAATTCATTTATAGTCTAGGCTGGCTCTTGGCCAACATAGCCTATGACCTACTAAAATTTTGTCAATATCAATATTAGGTTGATTAGGTTAATCATATTGGTGAAAAATTTTAGAAGGGCTTAGGGTTAAATCCACTTATGTATAAAAGATCATTCCACCATTATTTTGAGAAGAGAAGAAGTAAAATATATTTGACATCTACTTTAGGAACATGCTTAGGGTTTCATACTTTCTTTGGAGCTACCAATCTTTTTTTGTGAAGTCATTTGGATGCATTGATAGGTTGTGTAGCCTAGAGACTATTTATCCTTATCACCCTTAAATACCACAAAAACCTCTTATGAATTACTTTGGCCAAGGGAGATATTGAGGCTCAGTGGGTTCATCTTCAAAGTTAATTATTCCTAACTTTGTTCCTCCTTTGTAAGAGTAGATAAATCTACATTTGTACTTCTCTTTCATGCATTAGGATTATGTATACATTGACATGAGTATATGTATTTTATGAATGTTTATGTTTTTTGTATATTACCCCCACGTTTTTACACAAGTTTTGGTGAACACTAGATTAAACTTCAATTTACTTGCTATTAGTTAAGTGAATATGAAAACATAGGACTTAGTTAGGGTTATTACTTGATTATGCTTAATTGGCTTTGAAACCATCCCTATTATTGTTATTGTGATAATATATTCTCTAATTGGGTTTATAAGAACCACATATTGGTCATGTTCCTAATTATATAATGAAGTTTAAATAGGATCTATCTTCTCCAAGTTAAGATTGATTTATAGACTTGATGCATTTCTAATTGTATACAAGAAGAAGAGTGTAGGATAGAGAAAGTAGATAAGTGTCATGTGACTTAAAAATAAGATAAATTTTATGAAAATACCTCAAAAATTCCTAGATAACATGTGTTTCTCCTCTTTAGATGATCCCACCCTCCAAGTGGCATGAGAGTTGAAATGGTTTCTCGACACCTTGACTAGCCCTTTGAAACTTCTCTTCTTCTTGACATGTTGAAAGATAATTCACCTTATTAATGATCAAATAAATTTATTATACTAGTTTAATCTACACTTAATATCTCTCAGCTAACTCCAATAGTTTATCTTTGACACATCACCTCTTTCTCTTGCAAGGTGTGTAGAGGGCTCTTCATCTCCTTAGGCCTATTTTGCACACAAGTGTCAAAACCTGGTTTTAATTAATTTAGCTCATCCAAACTTCATTTATGGTATATTTAGATCATATTAGACTTTATAAAATACATTTTTAGGTCTCAAATTATCCCCAATAATTCATTGTCTATAAAAATCTTCAATTAGGCCTCATTCTTTGTAGCCTTTTTTTCCTATAAATCTCCTTATGTAGGATTTTTATGAATGATATTGAAAAAATAAATACATATTATATGATCCTATATTACCTTACAATTCCATACCAAATTTCATTAGTTTTATCCAAGTCTAAGTCTACTTTTTCTTCCTACCTATTCTACTAATTAGGCTTGTAGGCCTAAAAAGTGGATTTTCGCTCTAATCTCCTCTTGTAATTTTGAAACCTTTTGGAAGTGTTTGATTAAATGTAACCATTATAATAAAAACCTCTATTTTAGGTTTGGGATTTTTTAACATAGTGCTTATAGCTAAAGCATTAAATGGTAAAAAATAAGCCCTTCATAGGCTTGTTTGGACTACCTTTTAAAATCAAGTTTTTCTAGTCACTTATAGGGGTTCATGATCAAATTTATTGATTTTAGGAGATGAAATAAGTCTTAGGGGACCTATTTTAATTATTTTCAAGTGTTTATTTTCAAAAATCCCTACAAAACACTAAAATCACACAAAATAGTGCATTTATGATAATCCATACAGTAGTTCGTACAACTCAAGTACATGTGGATGATCCACTTGGAGTATATAAAAATATAGAAGAGGTTTTTAAGATCAAAATATGTAATTAGGTGTGATTTATAAATACATCCTGAACATGGTTTGGGTTCTTAAGGATGATTTATAAAGATAGATGTATGAATCCTCAAACCAAATCCACAAAATTGAATTACATTATGGTGGATAAATTCTCATAGGGTCACAAGGTCCCATGAAAATCCTCCTTATTATACCAATAAAATTAAACTAGCCTCTTAGGTTGAAAACAAGCGTTCTGTGAAGTCTGAAAGAGAAATGAGTCAATGAGAGTTTTCCTATGTTGGTTTTGGTCTCTAATAACCTAAGTAGGGTCTATGACATCCCCCTTTAAATATTCCAATATTTTTACAACCTCCTTATTTTGTAAAAACTCTCTACATCTCAATGGTTTAGAATTGAGGTTTATAGGCCTAACTTCCTACTTTACCCTAACTCATTGTCTATGCCCTATTTTCATTTTTATCTTCTCTCTTGTCAGGAATCTCAGCTTTAAAAGGATTATTTGTGTGTTCTAATCACATTATCAAGCTTTAAAAATCTCAAGTTCACTCCTACTAAACTCAGAGCATGAACTTCACTTCTTAAGTAATCCTATGTCCTGTTATTAGGACTACAGGTAGAGTATGAATAGGGTATGTTGTGTTTGTCTCACTTATTGATTGAACTTGAGGGATTATATGGCACTATCATCACTTTGAGGTAATATTTAAACACTATATTTCTTCAAAAAATCTTTGCAATTACTTTAGACCTCTTCAAATAGACAACCTTCATGAGAAGGTATGTAGACTATGTTGATAGGGTTATGACCCCTATTTTGATTATTTCCTCCTCAAACTCCAATCTTTTGAAATTTTCATGTTGGAAAAAATTTATATACTAAGAGGGGGGTGAATCAATAGATTTATTAAATTATTTATTTAATAATTTTAAATAAAATTAAAAATTATATTCTAAGATCACACACACATATAAATAGACATAACACTTAACGTATGTGGAAAACCCATTATGGGAAAACCATAGTTATAATAGATGTTAGAATATAATATTTTAATCCATCATCACAATAAAAAACTTATTGGTTACAATGTCTAATTGCACCAACCCTAAGGAGACACCAATCCCTTGATTTAAGAGTACCTACTCTAAGGAAGCACTGACTCCCTAACTAATCACCAACTCAGCTCTTCTGATGGAACCCACTAATTAGATCTATTATGGAGCTACAACTATAGATTACAAAGTTTATTCAAAAATGAATCTATTTCTATGTTACATACCTATTAATTAATTTCATAGTCTCTACAATTTTCTTCTCCTCTCTTCCACTCTACCCCTCTGCCTCTATGCTTCTATATTTCTCTGTTCAACATAATTCCACACTTTATGTGTATCCTAGATAATGTATGTATGTATATATATATACATCTATATATATATATATATAGATGTATATATATATATATATAGATGTATATGTATATACATACATACATTATCTAGGATACACATAAAGTGTGGAATTATGTATATATGTATGTATGTGTGTATGTATGTATGTATGTATGTATGTATGTATGTATATATATATATATATATATATATATATATATATATATATATATATATATATATATATATATATATATATATATATATATATATATATATATATACATACATACATACATACATACATACATACATACATTTATATATGTATGTATGTATGTATGTATGTATGCATGTATGTAGATATATATATATATATATATATATATATATATATATATATATATATATATATATATATATATATATATATATATATATATATATATTTATATACATACATACATACATACACACATACATACATACATAAATACATACATACATACATACATATATATATATATATATATATATATATATATATATATATATATATATATATATATATATATATATATATATATATATACATATATACATATATACATATGTGTGTGTGTGTGTGCGTGCATTATATCTAGGTCTCACTTCTCTATGTTAAGACTTGGTCATTAACACATCATGCTCCATTTTTGGACTGAGTTCATATTCATTTAACAACATGTTTCTCACTTTTTGAATTCATAAACCACCACCATAATTGTCTAACTTCTACTATTTTTAGAATTTATCAAGCTCTAGTTTTGATACACATGCCATTTTAATCAACTTGGATGGATTATAACAATCTATATTATTATTTTTGTTGTGCATTACAACTTACCTAAGCGTTCCATTTCTTGACCATTGAGATAAACAAATCTTTAAAGGTTGACCATTGATCTTAAGTTTCCCACCATGATCTTATGATCCTTATTCAAATGTATAAACTTTAAAATGAAATTGTTATATCAAACTCTAATAATCTCACATAATCTGTTAGAGATTTATGAGATTCCAAAATTTAATATTTAAAATGTAAAATACATCCATTTATATTTTAATACAAGCTCCCATATGCCATTAGATCTTCAAAAGTAGCATGGACTTTACCTCTATCTATCATTTAACATAGATCTCTTGATCACATATAATTACTTCTTGATACTTTAGAACACATATGAACGATAAATATCTTCAAAATATCTTTGTCTTTAACTCATTAAACATCAAACACTTTGACTTATTTAACTCCACACACTCTGTTGATCTTAATTTCATGATCACATGCTCGCCATTAGATCCTCTGATATATTAATATGCTCATTAAATATTTATTTGACAAGCTCCTATGTATGTGACACTTAACAACCTTGTGTGCCTTTTGTATATTATTTTATGACACTTGAAATCCTATCATTTATTTTGTACATTATTTTTAGACTCTATTCTTGTGACACTTGGTATCCTCCCATTCATTCTGCACATTACTATCAATCTCCACACTTGTGACACTTGTCATTCTCACATTGATCATTAAATATTTAATTTAATATGCATCATAGATCTTGATTAGTATGAATAACCACTCACCATTGATCCTTGGAAGAAGCTCAATATTTAACATTGTGCAAATTTTTTTTAAGTATGGGAACCATTTCAATATGCCTACAAGGTCTAATTTGCACAGATATATCTTTTTCCTTGATAAAATGCATGTTCTAATATTTATACCATATAAACCAATATGAACATTTCTTCCTAAGACCTTCACAGATGAAAGATATGCCATTACCAAATTACTCACTCATCTCTACTTTGAACTTAGATTTTTAACATAGTTGATCTTAGATTGATTTTGTATGTCAATTTTTGATGTGATAAAAAATGGACCATTAGATCTGCCTTTGCCAATTGACTAAGTGTTTAAACTTAGTGCATGTTTTTATGAGAGACTAACTTTACACCCACATAAATTTTATTGTGATTAATCACATGTCCTAATATTTGAACCATGTGATCACCTTACATAAGATAATCCATCCATATGCCAAGTGATTCCTAAAACCCTTACATGTGTGAGATATAGTACCATCAAAATGCTTAGATTATTTTGTCATAGACCCAAAATGTCTAGATGAAAAAAATGAAGAATCAGATGAATTCCACTCATGCATACAAGCACTCCAATCATCTTTAACCTTAAATAGGTCCCCTTTCACATCCTCAAATCACCATACTCATCCTTGAACATAAATGACATCCATAATGTCAACAATCTCCCTTTTGAAATCAATGACAATAATATTTCCAAAAATCTCCCCTTTGTTATTGATGTCAAAATAAATGCTCTGATCTTGTAAAATGATGACAATTAAATTATCTACTCCTTATCTTTCATTGATTATATTTATAGTGATTATATTGGCTTCTAATGAACATGAATTGAAGTTGTTCATACCAAACTTTCTCCCCATTAGGAAATGACACATTTTTCAAAAGACACCAAAACATAACTTAGACACATGCTCTTCTCCTTATTTGATAAGCATAAAGAATTAGGTAAAATTTTACATAGAGAATTTGCACTTTTTCTTCCCCTTTGACATCAATAATAAAGGGGCTCCAACTTTCTTCTTGATACCATCTACCCCTTTATCAAATAAAGGAGTTTGTCAAATAATCTAGAAATATCAACTCATTAGAAATTTGTAAAAATATGCATACTTGATTTGCCTTTTCTCTCTTTTATCAAGGATTAACAAAACTTATGTGATCCTTCCCTTAGATTCATGCCCTATTACTAGGATCAGTGATGTGATGTAAGAGCCACCACTCCTAATTTCTATCTTAGATACTCAAATTATTCTTTGGGAAGATGTTTGCTGAATATGTCTACAAATTGATCCTATGTTGGCACATATTATATTATGACCTCTTGAATGCAACCTTTTCTCTTAAGAAGTGATGATTGATATATGCTAAGTTCTAGAATGCATCATTGGATTATTTGATATGTTAGTGGCACTTAAATTATCATAAAGATTAGAGATGGGTGACTTGTATTCTACCTTGATTTCTTTGATTTTTTGCTTCATCCACAACACTTGAGTGCAACATTCCACTACTAAAACATACTATGCTTATATTGTAGAAAGTGTAACTGACTCTTGATTTTTACTCAACCATAAGACAAGTTTGTTTCCAAGGAAAAATGCACCACCATTAGTTACTCTTCTATCATCCATACTTCCTAACCAATCAACATTTTTATATGTTGTCAAAGTGAAATATTCACCTTTAGGATACCATAGGCCATATTAGATTATACTCTTGATATATCTAAATATTTTTTTCACTACATTGACATGTGATTCTTTAATATCTACTTGAAATCTTGCAACCATGCACACTACTTGTATGATATTAGGTCTTGATGTAATTAGGTATAACAAGCTACCTATAAATTATATATATATATATATATATATATATATATATATATATATATATGTATGTATGTATGTATGTATGTATGTATGTATGTATGTATGTATGTATGTATGTATGTATGTATAGTATTATTTTGCAAATAAGACTATACATACATACATACATACATACACACACACACACACACACACACACACACACACACACACACACACACACACACACACACACACACACACACACACACACACACACACACACACACACACACACACACACATATATATATATATATATATGTATGTATGTATGTATGTATGTATGTATGTATAGTCTTATTTGCATCAAGGGACGCATCCTTTTTTCTCAACTTACATCTAGTTATCATGGGAGTACCTACTAGTTTGTTGTCCTCCATTCCAAACTTCTTGAGTATTTCTTTAGCATACTTATTTTGAGATACAAATATCCATTCATCAGTTTGTGCTATCTATAGACCAACTAAGAAATAAATATATCCAATAATAGACATCTCAAACTCATTTTTCATTTGAGTAGAAAACTCTTTTCACATTATGTTGTTGCCACTAAAAATGATATCATCTACATATACAACAATAATTAACATGTGATCACATTCTACTTTGAAGTATAGATTGTTTTTTTCACATCTTTTATTGAATACTTATTATTTTAGATACTCGTCTAATCTTGAATACCATGTTATAAGTGCCTATTTTAGACCATACAGATCTTTCTTCAATCTGTAAACATAATCCTCTTCTTTTGATAGCTGAAAACCTTCAAGTTGTTCTATGTAGACTTCCTCTTCTAGGTTCCCATTCATGAAAGTAGACTTAACATCCATTTGATAAAATTTGCATTTTTATAAATAGAGAAAGATATAAACATTATTATATCTTCCAATCTATCAACTGGAGCAATTTTTTTCTCAAAATATATGCCTTAAACTTATGTATATCCTTTACACACCAATCTATCTCTATTCCTTATAACAGTTCCATCCTTATTGAGTTTGTTTTTAAAGACCCAATTTGTACTTATTACATTATTATTTGGTGGTCTTGGAACCAATTTCCATGTTTTTTATTCTCAATTTGGATTAGTTCTTCTTTCATGGATTTTAGCCAATTCTCATCCTTGCTAGCTTCAACATAGTTCTTGGGCTCTATTTTAAACATTAGAGCAAAACTTATTTGTTACTTATTCATTTCAACTGTTATCCTTGTTTAAACTCCTTCATTTTTATTTCCAATGATCTATTCTATAGGATGATCCTTTTGAATAATTCTTATAGGTACCTTTTCATTTACTTCCTTAGGATATTCATTAGCTATTTCCTCTTCAGATGATTCTTCTTTACAGATGTCCCTATAAATATTAACATGTTTCAATCCTTATTAAACCTTGAAATTTATACTCTCTACAATATTTTGTAACCTTTTACTGTAACATATGTAGGCTTTGCTTTGGGTGGAATAACCAAGAAAAATTCCTTCATCAGATCTTGTCACTAGTCATGTGTTTTGAGTAACCACTGTCTATTACCCATAAATTATATTCCTTGAAATGGAGTGTAGTTTGAGCAATCAAAAATTGTAATACTTTTTGATATTTCATTCCACACATCCTTAGGTTTCTTATTTATCATATTTTTCCCCCTTTTAGAGACTTGTGAACCTCTGTTCACACTAGAAGTCATGATTTTATTTTTATTTTGTATTTTGAGTCTTGCAAAGCTTGTTCTACATTGTTTAGCTATGTGACCAAAATTATTGCAATTATAGCATATTACATTTGTATCTACCAAGGGTCCAAATGAATTTATACTTAAAAAGTTTGTTTTTCTTTTAGGTATAACCCTACATTCACTAGATCTATGACCAAATCGATTATAGGTATAACAGTAACCATAGAAAAATGGGGAATATCTGGTCATAACATTTTTTGTGCAACATGAGGAGGTATTTTTAACTCTAAATTCTTCAAGTCTCTCACCCTTAATTATCCATTTGCATAAAATACCTTTGTGTTTTGTATATTCCTTTATTCAAGCTTCTTTTATCCTTTAGATTTCTTCACATCAATAGTGCTTGTGTCTGTCTTTGTATCTCTGGAGGCATTATTACAATATTTTTCTTTCTTTGTTCCTAATTCTCCTTCTTATTTGAAGTTTTCATATAAGTTTTCATATGTACTAGTAATGGAGATTTTACTTTTTTCAAAACCAAGAATAGATCTTTATTTTGATGTATTTTAAGAGTTGATTAGCTCATCAATAATTACTAAACCTCCTTTTAGTTTTAGACCTTTGTCTATTTTTTCTTTAACTTTTTAAAGTTCTTTATTCAAATCCACTATTTATACTTCTAATTTTATGCATTAATCATATTTATATTGTAGTTCAAATTTGACTACATATTATATTCTTTTAGCCTCTTCAACTTGTGTCTTTAGGCTAACCACAATCTAATCAAATTTTTCAAGACTTTTGGATACTTTTTAAATCTCCTTTTATGTCTATTTATTCTATTTTAATTTCTCTTTTCTCATCTTTCCAATTTCATCTAGAGCACAAATGACTTCACCCTCTAGATCAAATTCTCCTTCCTCTTCTTCATATGAGTCTTCGACTTCTTCTTTGCTTGATCCATAAAAGTTGATTCTAATATCATGAATAAGATTTCATTTCCCTTAACAACAAAGGCACAATCATGGTCATCATCGGAACTACTACTGTCATCTAATGAATCACTATCTTCTCTTATGTATATACCCATCTTATTTTGAAAAAAGTTCTTCTTCTTTGAGTAGTGAGGTTTCATATTTTTGCTATCTTCTTCTTGCTTAGAGTTATCCTTTTTTTTATAAGGGAATTTAGTAGCAAAGTATCCTACCTTACCATATTTAAATCATTTAAAGGGTAACTTACCTTTGTATTTTATAGACCCTCTTCTTAATTTACTAACAAAATTATCTTCTTCTTCATCTATCTCCTCAAATTTGAATGTAAGTGCTTCTACTTTTAATGTTTTGGATACTTTGAATGCAGCTTCTCACTTGAAAGTATTTGCTTCTCCCATTATCATTTTATACATTGTGAATGTTCCATGAAACTCATCTACAATGAGCTTATCTTGAATTCTTACTTCCTATATTGTAGATATTTTAGAGTCATACCTTGATGGCATAGATCTTAAGACCTTTTTGACAATGATCAGATATTTCATTTCTTCTCTAAGGCCTCTGATTGCATTGAATATTTCATCAACTCTAAGAATGTAGTATGTAATTTATTTTATTCATTAATTTTAAGAATTTAAAACTTGAATTTGTATGTTTGTATCTTGGCTTGATTTACCTTATCATCACATTCATATATGCTCCTTAATTTGTTCCATATATCTTGTACATTTTGACAATGTATCACTTTGACAAACTCTGAGTTGGACAAATCACATAGAATAGAATTAATTGCCTTGGAATTTCTCTCATATAATTTCTTAGTAGACTCATCAGTAGGAGGTGTAGCAAGATCTATATATCCATTTACAATAGACATACATACATCAAACCCTAATGAAGATAAATATGCTTTCATTTTAATTCTCAAAAATGCATAGTTTGATGCATCAAAGAGAGGTGATTTGTTTGAGGAAGAACCTATTGACTAATTTTTGACCCTACAGGTCAAAATTGGACACCCCTATATGAAAATTTGGCCTTTATATCTTTTAGGGGTAAATATCATGTCATAGAGTGATCTTAGGTTTATTCAACATAATATGAATGCTATTATATTTGATCAATTTGTTGTCTACATCCTTTTACTTTGCTTTGAGTCATTATAATAGGTTTGAGCTGAGTTTTAAAGAACATTTTCAAAGTGTCAGATCTTGCATGTGTGGCAGTTGTAAAGGAAGCTAATCATGTGGGTTTGTTCATCCTGGTTCAAAGTTCCTATTGTACTAAGTTTGAGGCCCTTCATTTCAGCACAAATAAAGTTGTTCATGTTCAAAAAATTGATTCAAAAAACATTTTTGGACTTAGTCATTCAAGCTCGACCATCTACGTTGGGTTTTCCTATTAGGTAAAATTCATTTAGAGCTGTTTCACACAAAACCCATAGAAAATTTTTAAGTGTTCTTTCTTTCAGAGGTTTTGTTTTTCGATTTTTTGTTCAAGTGTTAGAAATTATCTTAGACATTTTGTCTAAAACAATTTCCCTAAAAGATATATTTTCAAGCTAAAGGGGTCATTTGAAAATTTTCTTAAGGGCACTTACATCTTTTGAAAAGGTCATTTTCAACTTTTCCAAAAAGGTCATTTTCAACTTTTTTGAAAAGGTCATTTTAAAATTTTCTGAAAAGGTCATTTTTAACTTTTTTGAAGGACACTTCAACTTTTCTGAAGGGCACCTACATCTTTTTTAAAGGGTCATTTTCAACTTTTATGAAGGGGTCACTTCAACTTTTTAGAAGGGATGTTTTTAGAAAGCTGAAAGGTACTTTATAAAAAATTTGAAGGGTATTTTCATAGGAAGGTGGACCAAATAGAAGTTTCAAAAGGTGCATCACAATATTAATAAAGGGTATTTTTCAAGTAGGGTGCCCTATTCAAAATTTTGAAGGAATTAATGCAAAAAAAGGGGCCAAAGGATTTGTTTTAGGAAAAATCTAGAATGAATTTGTTTGAGAAAATTGTCTACAAAAATTGTTAAAATCAAAAATCCCAAAGGAATTCTTTCAAGAAAAGTGGTCAAGACAAATCTTCTTGAAGGATACCTCTAAAGCCAAGCACCCTAAATAGTTCTCCAAAAGATATCTTGGAAGAAAAAGTGTCCCATGCATTGATTAAGAGGGAACTTTACATAGTTAAAGAACACTTGGCAAAAGTCTAAAAGAAACTTAAGTTTGGGGGAATGTTTTGAATGAATAAGGAAGGTGATGGCCTTGCAAACATCAATTCCAAACTAAAAAAAATAGCCATGAGTCAAAAAGACTTGGTGGGAACCTGAGAACAAATATAGAGGTAAAAAATAGCAAGATACCAAGCATCTGGTCTAGACAAAACAAGTGAAAAATAGATAAGTTGATGGTTTGAGTTTTTGCTGGAAGCTAACCCAAATCAAGGAGCTTCTATGAAATCGACAAACACAAGTATCCAGAGGATAGCTAATAATTAGAAGGAACATTTTCTATCACCATGATTTATATTTCCTTCTAATAGTGATATGTGTTGACTCTCCTATTTTTAGTTTCAAACATTCATGGATGGTCTTTGATAGAGGTAATTTCTTATGCCAATTCTGAAGGTTTTATGCCACTTTTCACCATTATTATGACTAGTTTCAGTCAAGTAGACCTCTTAACATGGCATGACTCACCTCACCCATATTTCACATGCAATTTTAATTAATTTTCACTTAGTGACACGTATCCAAGTGACTCTTGGACTTCCTTTCTCTCTATCTTCCCATTTCTTCTATAAATTTTGGCCTTTTAGCCATTGTATGGATCACTCCACTTGGGTATAGCAAAGCCCTACCAAAATTTTATCTTGAATCAATAAAGATAGTTTTTTTTTACCTCATTCAAAAATTATCTAAGTGTATGTGATGATTATTTTCTTATGTAAGTGTATCATAACTTACCTCCACATGTCAATTTTTCTAGTACCTTGTGAGTTCAAAGACTTCTCTTTGTAGGTTAGCAAGAAGTGTCAAATGGAGTTGTAGGTGTAGTGAATATATTTTCCAATAGTGTGTCTTAGAATTATTATTGTCTAAGTCTTCATATCCTAAGCCAATTCTAAGATCCCAGGTTGAAACATTGATGCAAGAAGAAGGTTGTTATTGAATATAGTGTATGTTAGACTTCTTTTGGTTCAAATTACATGACAAGTGTGTGAGTAGAGTAGACATTTGGTGCATCAACTCCATTATAATAGGTTTAATTTTCATGCTATTCTTAACCCTTTTCATTCTCTAAGTTTTTAGTAGTAGCAATATGAACTTAAATGATGCATCAAGGGAGCTATCCCCTAATCTAGAGATCCACCCCCCAATAGGGATACCCACTACCCTGGGGTGGTTCCATTATTTCAATTGAATGAGGAGATATTGTACCATCTTCTCATTGGGTGAAAGTTCAATTGTCAACAATTTTGGCATTCTTGGTGGGACTATTGAGTCCATTCCTTGAGGATTTTTGGTGTTCTCCTCAAGACATCAGCCTTTGGAGATAATTCTAATAAACATGAATGGTGACTCCATGTACATATCTACTGGTTGAGCAACCTAAGTATACCAATTTAAGTTTTTTTTTCTTGTTTCACACTCTTTTATAAAGTGATTCATAGAGACTTATGAGTTTGATCTTGTTTTAACACAATTTGAGGAGTTATGTCCACCTTTGCCTCTTCTTCTTGATTATGAGCAAGTTTTTGTCCAACCTTGTCATGATCCTCATCAAGCATATGCTACCAATCACCAAACCTATCAATTTTGTGCTCTATTTATCCCACCCATCTCTCCTCTAAGCCATTCCATTACTAGTTTCAAAATAATTCTCCTTGATTACCAAGAATATATGTTAGACCTTGACACTAGGTGTAGTTGTGGTCAAATTATCCTTAGTGTTTGTGTTAAGAGTGTGAGGGAAGCTTTAGATAAAGTTAAAAAAGAATGGATCCCTATAGATAAATATAATTAGATAAATATTTTTAATGATATGCTCGATATTTATGGTTTGATTTTCCACCTAGAAGAAAGGTTGAGAACTTATGAACAACCTCTATCTTGGCAGCCTCAAGGTGTCCTAAATTATTTATCTTTTCCCCAAAACATTTCCTCTTGGAAACCCATTAAATAAAGTGGCCAATGGAATGAAGATATCATGATGGAACATTATATTACACTTGGGCAATATTGTGAAGAAAAACACTAAGTTTTGAAACTCATCTTGAAAGGGAAATTGAGTTGGTGAATTAGATGTGGATGAAACCTATCATGGTAGCTGAAGGTAAAATATCTAAACCCACTTCTCTAAATATTAGTCAAAGTTCCAATCCCAAGTAAACTATAGGTTTATTATACATATCTTTCACTCCTTCATCAGCCTCTCAATCCCATGAAGCTATCCTTGAAACCACCTTCCCTAGATGGAAAGATGTGATGGTAACCCATGAGGGAAAGAACAAGTCATATTCAAATGGATAATTTTGTAGGGAAGATAATTTTGGAAGCATAAAATTCCTTCCCACCCCTCCTTAATAAGCTATTGAAACCATCCTTCAAACCCTTCCAACTGATCAAGTTTCCCATCCTAATGTTGGAATTGTCTTGCTGCTTGGGAATCCCCTTTGGCCAAGCTCCCTATTATTGAAGTGCCCAAGGTTGATGTAACTAAGAGGGAGGATGAGATTGAAATATCAGATTAAATTGAGGATGAAGAAGTTTTGAGTGATGGTCAAGAGAAGTCAAGTTGTGAGGACATGAAAGAATATTCTCCTTGTGTTAGAAAAGATGCCTTAGAACAAGTTATCTTGGACTATAAGGAAGAAGAAGAAATGGCCTTTTTGTCTCTCCTTTTCATGATGTAGGATAGACAAAATATGATGACCTATGGAAAATATTTGAGAGCATATGTAATGAATTTGAATCTCTCAAATACCTACAAATCCCTTGAAGCTAACTAGTCATTACAAGCAAGAAGATGTTTCTCAAAAAGAGGACATGTGGTAGATTTACATGAAAATGTTCCAAGAGTGTGAGGAGGAAAAGACTAAGCTCCTAGAAAAGCAAGCTCAAGATGAGAGAGAATAGATACATGTTGAAGAGTAGCATCATGAAGAGAACTTGGATCATAGTAGAGCAATCTATGATGATTTTAGGCCTTTGGAGGGTAACATGGAGCTTGTCTCTACATCTACCTATGTAGCCACCTCCAATAATATTCATGAAGAATGTAATAAAGAAACACCTTCAGATGGTTATGATAAAATTCTCCTTGAATAATTTGAAGAAATTATGAGAATGGAAAAGGATGATGAGATCCTTCAAAGAGAGATGAACTTGTGACAAGCTACTCCATACATGGTTTTTCAAATTTGTCATGTTAAGATGAAGGAGCAGTAGTTTGATGCATGCTTTGAGGTTAAAAAGGACCTTGACTACCTTGAAAATACATGGGATATGGATCCATGGAATGGTGTATAAAATCAAAGAAACATGCCTGGCATCTTCAATCATTTAGTGAGGAAGGAGACCTAAGCTACTTCCTTTTTGATCCAAGAAGGGAGGTATAATCAAGAGCAATGTACATATTTGTTTCCTTTATACTATATTTTGTTTTCCCTAAGTGCTAAGTAACACGTGTGTTTTATTTATTCTTTTTTGTGTGTCTCTTTTCTTCATGTGTTTAAGGTAGTTAATGGTTGTCTTGTTGATCAAGATTTGAGTCAGTGGTCAAGGTATCTTGTTTACCTTAGTCCTTAGATGAATCCATGCCCAATGGAATATTTAGGCTACCAATCTAGTAAATAAGAAAGCATACTACCCCTATGAGTCACCATTTTATTGACCAATTTTTAACCCTTTAGTTCAAAATTGGGCACCCATATATGAAAATTTGGCCTTTAGATATTTTAGGGGTAAATATCATGTCATAAAGTGATCTCAAGTTTATTCAACATAATATGAATGTTATTAGCTTTGATCAGTTTGTTGTCTAGGTCTTTTTACTTTGCTTTGAGTCATTCTAATAGGTCTGAGCAGAGTTTTAAAGAACATTTTTAAATTGATAGATCTTGTCCACACGGTAGTTATGGAGGAAGATAATCATGTGGGTTTGTTCATATTGGTTCAAATTTCATATGTACTAATTCTAAGGCCCTTCACCAAATCACAAACAAAGTTGTTCATGTTTAAAAACTTGCTCAAAAAACATTTATAGACTTATTCAAGCTCGGTCATCCACTTTGGGTTTTCCTATTAGGTAAAATTCCTTTAGGGGAGGTGTTCCACATAAAAACCATAATAAAAGTGCAAGTGATATTTCTTTCAGAGGTTTTGTTTTTAGATTTTTTGTTTAAGTGTCATTAATTGTCTCAAACATTTTGTCCAAAACAATTTCCTCAAATGATATCTTTTTTGAAGCCAAAGGAGTCATTTGCAACTTTTTCAAAGGGC
Source organism: Torreya grandis (assembly GCA_037957365.1). Lineage (NCBI taxonomy): Eukaryota > Viridiplantae > Streptophyta > Pinopsida > Cupressales > Taxaceae > Torreya > Torreya grandis. The sequence goes on along the minus strand of JARHVA010000522.1, from coordinate 552,603 downwards.
ACCTCATCTTTTTGAAAAGGTCATTTTCAAATTTTTTGAGGTCATTTTCAATTTTTCTAAAGGGCACCTTCCATCTTTCTGAAAAGGTCATTTTCAAATTTTTTAAAGGGGTCACTTCAACTTTTTGAAGGGACATTTTCAGAAAGTTAAAAGGTACTTCACAAAAAATTTGAAGGGTATTTTCATAGGAAGGTGGACCAAATAAAAGTTTTGAAAGCTGCATCATAATCTTTTTAAAGGTATTTTTCAAGCAAGGTACCCTACTCAAAAGTTTGAAGGAATTAATGCAGAAAAAGGGGCCAAAGGATTTGTTTTAGGAAAAATTGTGAAGAAATTTGTTCGGTAAAATTATCTACAAAAATTATCAAAATCAAAAATCCCAAAGGAATTATTTAATAAAAAGTGGTTGAGATAAATCTTCCTAAAGGACACCTTTGAATCTAAGTGCCCCAAATAGTTCTCCAAAGTATAAAAAGTGTCCCACACATTGATTCAAAAGTCACTTTCCATAGTTAAAAAACACTTGGCGAAAGTCCAAAAGAAAATTAAGTTTGAGGGAATGTTCTAAATGAATAAGGAAAGTGATGGACCCATAAATGTCAATTTAAAAGTATAGAAAATATCTATTAGAGTCAAAAAGACTTAGTAAGAACCTGAGAGAGAATATAGATGTAATGAAATTACTTCAACAATAAAGTAAAATAGCATAAATAGATCCAAATATGACTTAAATATATCAAAATATATGATAATAGACAAGCCACTTTGAGGGGAAAACCTCCACAAGTTTCAATAAGAGTAGAATTCATAATATGATGATAAATAATTACCCACTACCTCTTATATATAGTCTAACTAGGCCATGATTACTCCATAGGCTGACCTACTAACCAAATGAATGCATAGAGAAATGTGATATAGCATCAAAGAGGGATAAGTAAGCCACAAGTTGACTATTCCTATCAAAATACATGTGATAGGTTAGGGGCATAGCATGCCCTTCCCCTTCAAACTAATGTTGTCCTCAATGTTGAACAACTCTAGATGTTGTTGCAAAAAATCATCACCTTCTCAAGTTACATCTTCACTGCTCAAGTTCTTCCACTTGATCATATATTCCCTAATCTATCTAGTTCTTAACCTCTTATTACATGTTTATAGGATCTTCTCTTGTTCCAAAATGACTCATCTTTCTTCATCTAGTTATGGGAGCTCTGTCTAGGCTAAAAATTTCTATCCAATGACCTTCTTCAAATAGGAAACATGAAATACTAGGTTTATGTGAGATGAATGAGGTAACTCGAGCTTGTAAGCCACACTTCCAATTTTATATAGAACCTGATAAGGGCCATAATATTTAGGAGCAAGTTTGTTATCCTTTTTCTATTGCTTAAAGGTCATCTGCTTGTAAGGTTGTAAATGTGCAAATACCCAATCACCCACCTCAAAATTTTTCTCACTATAGTGTTGACCTACTTGTTGCTTCATCTTGTTTTGTGCCAAGGCCAAATTATCTCTCAAACTAGCCAAAACATCTTGTTGATACAGAATGTGCTCCTCCACATCTCGAACCTTGGTTTGCACCTTTAATGAAGAAGTGATGGAAGGTGGATGGTAACCATATAGTGCTAGAAATGGACACAATTTAGAAGAGGTATGGAAAGACATGCTATACACCATTATGCAAGTGGTATCCATTTAACAAAATGTTCCTATTTATCTAATACAAAAAAATGGAGATACCCCTCTAAACATTTTTTAACCACTTATATTTGTCCATTAGATTGGGGGTGGTAAGATGAGCTATGAGCTAGTTGAGTACACAAATAGGAAAATAGTTCAGTATAGAAATTACTAGTGAAAATAAGATCACGATCACTTATAATTATTTTTGGGGTTCCATGTAATTTTAGAATTGCCTCCAAAAAAATAGATGCTACTATACTTGTTAAAAATGGGTGTGAGAGAGCACAAAAATGGGCATATTTTGTAAGCATGTCCACAATGACCAAGATAACATTCTTACCTTCATAATAAGGCAACCCTATGATGAAATCTATGGAAACCTCCTCCCACCTTTGACTAGTTATTGCTAATGGTTGTAACAAACCTGAGGTCTTAAGTGTCTCACTTTTACTCTATTGGCATATCAGACATTCTACCACAAACTTTTATACATATCCCTTGAGTCCTTCCCAAAATAATTCTTTCTTAATTCTATGATAATTTTTCAAGAACCCTGAGTGTCCCCCAATTGGAGATGCATGTAACTCTGCAAGAATCTTATGCTTAAGCTCTAAATCTTTAAACAAGTATAACCTACCCTTGTACCATAGGACATTACATTTCTATTCAAATTTGTCAGAGGCTAAAGTACATTGCTGGAGATTTTGAATCATAACCTATGTATCCTTGTCTTACTCCCATTTTAACTTGGCTTCATCCACCCAATCTACTTGCAACATGGACATTGCACAAAGTAATCCTTTTGTGGATGTATCCCATCTAGATAGTAAATCTGCTACTACATTATCTTTACCCTTCTTGTAGATGATTTGAAAATTATAACTCAACATTTTGGTTACCCACTTTTGTTGTTCCTTAGATGATAATATTTTCTCCAAAAAGTATTTGAGACTATCATGATCCATTTTCACATTAAAGTGTCTACCCATCAGATAGGGCCTCCATTATTTAACTACATGAAGAATATCCATAATTTTTTTATTATAGACATGTTTTTTTAGATTCTTACCTTTGAACTGGTAACTCTTAAATGTAATGGGTCTTCTTTCCTGCATTAGTACTACTCCCAACCTAGATCTAGAAGCATCACATTCAACAGTGAATGTCTTTGAGAAGTCTAGAGTAGCCAAAACTGGAGTGGTGCACATAGCTACTTTTAGTTTCTCAAATGCTTTGGTGGTGGCATCATTCCAATGGAAGGTATCCTTCTTTAGCAATGCAATGAGTGGAGCCACTATGCTACCATAACCTTTCACAAATCTTTAGTAGTAACCTATTAGTCGTAGGAACCCTAAAAGGTTTTTGATATTTTTTGGCATGGGCCATTCCATTAGAGCTTTGATCTTTAGGGATCAACTTTGACACCTTCATGGGAAACAATGTGACCTAGGTACTCTACCTCCTGTACTCTAAAATCACATTTGGATGGCTTCACATAAAGTTGATGCTTCTCCAAAACTATCAACACCCATTTTACATGTTGCAGATGTGCTTCCCATGTTTGACTATAAATCAATATGTCATCAAAGAAAACTAGCACAAACTTTCTTTAAAAAGGCCTAAAAATAATTTTCATCAAGATCTAAAAAGTAGATGGTGCATTTGTAAGACCAAAGGGCATTACCAAAAACTCATAATGGCCCTCATGTGTGTTTCTATCTCAATTTTCGCTTTTCGGATCATAAAGAGAGAAGGAACTAAAAAAGAATGGACAAGGCTTGAGAAGTACCTGGACTAAAGATCGCGCACCGTAAATCCAGACGCTTGTGAGCACTCCTCTTTGGCTGTGGAGGAATGACACCTGCAAGAAAGAAGGAAACTTGGACAAGAAAATGTTAGATGGATAGGCGGTGGGTTGCCAAGCAAAAGCTTGTTCCCAGAAGTGTAAAAACTTCCTTAAGGGAGGTCAACCCACTGTTTTGATGAGATAAGTGACTGATAAAAAGACAGAATGCCAGAATACAGAAGTGACAAAGAAATTAGAAAGGAAAGAAAAGACCAAAATGATTACCTAAAGGAGCTATTAGGCTGAAGGCAGTCGCCGAGGTTGGAAATGTCACCGGCATCGGTTAGCTGATCTGCCGACGTCGGTTGAGGAAGTGACCGGCGTCGATCGGGGTTGTGGCCTGTAGTCGGGTCTGAGTTGCTTTCTGGACTGTGGACGGGTCTGGTTCATGAACGGGGTCGAGACAGAATCCAGGGACAAATTTGGATGGACTGGGGAGTGGTCTAGTTCTGGTTGGATGCCTTGTGCAAGGTCTTTATTGACAGGGGGATGGGGAAGTTGTCTGGGATTGGATTAAAAGAGGGACAGGGAAGAGGAAGAGACACAGAGGACAGGGCCTGAGAAGGCTTTGCAGCCTCTCAGGGGGGAAGAATAGAGGGAGTAGAAGATAGTAGATAGGAGAGATGACCAAAAACTAAATAAATAAAATAAAATGAAACACTAAATTGTGCTTACCTTTTTGCTGACTGATTGAAGAAAAGAGGAGCTGTTGTTGGAGCCACGGAAGACTTGTTGCAAGAAGAAATCCCTGATCTAGAGCCTTTGCACCTGTTGCTGTTGTTACACGAGGTCAAGATGGAGGAGAGACGAAAGCCAAAGTGCCAAGAGGATTCTGTTTGCAAGCTCAAGGGTCCAGGGGCTGCAACAGATGCAGAAAGGGATAATGAAGGCTACCGACACCGGCAGTTTTGCCGACATCAGTCGAAGGGTCACCGACGTCGGCGGTCGTAGGATGGGGACAGAGGATAAAAATAGCCTCTGCCCATTCTTGCACGCCGCCGGGTGAGGGGTTATGGGAAGAACGGTCACGAGGATGCCAAAATGGGCGTGGGGGGAGATAATAAAGAGATTTGGCCTAATAAATTCTAGGGGGAAGGTGGAGGGATTCAAGGGAGGATCCAAGGTGGCAAGGGTAGGGTGGAAAGGGGGCCACTTGATTAAAATATTTAAATTATTTTAATCAAATGGAGGCCAAGGGTTAGGATAGGGGTTTGAGGTGGACAAGGGGGAGAACCAAGGTGCAGACACGTTTGCGGTGTCTACATTTGCCCCTTTTTGTCTTGTTGGTTGTTCTAGATGAACTGTAAGACAAAAACAGGAGTTGGTTGCCCCAGAAAAAGGATGAGGTGTTCCCCCCTCAAAGCGATAGTCGAGAGAAGGGAACCGAAGATCGAGTGTCAATTTGACAGAGAAATGGATAGAAGAGAGTGAGTGAAAATGCTGCCATAGTTGTGATTGCGCGTAGTCCACTTCACGAGAGGGTCAGGTCAAATTGTCGCATGTTGAGGGTCAAGGAGTGCCAAAATTGAAGTAACTGGGCCCCAGCATTTAGTCGTCTGCTGATCGGGTCACTCAATCTAAGCTGAAGCTCCAAATGGTCGTCGTGTTCCAGGTATCCAGGGCTCAGGAAGTGCTCCCAAAAACACGAAAAAGCCACAAGTAGTAGGGATCAACCGGCTCGTGATCCTATACTTGTGGAGGGTCAAAAATAGTCTGCGGACAATTCTGCTAACCAGCCGTGAGGTAGCACACACGCAAAAAACAACCAAGGCAACACGCTGTCTTGGAAGTGGGTCGAAGAAGATACGCATGATCTCCAATGGTCACAGGTTAAGAGGATAGATGGATGAAAGGATGCGTCTGAGCTAACCCCAAAAGACCCCATGTCAACTGAGTGCTGCCTACATAGCCCCTGTCGTAGGGGCCTCAGGCCGATGTAGTTCTCCCTAAAAGGGAGGAAGGGTCAGAGGGATTGATTGGTCTTGGTCAAAATGAATGGACGATTGGTCTTGGTCAAAGTTGACGAAGTTGGGCGTGATAAGAGTCAAAGAAGAGAAGGTTTGTCCATCATAGAGACGAACAAATGGGGGTGGTCGAGCTAACCTCAGAAGATGTGGTATCTAAGTGCTGCCTACATAGCCCTGGTCATAGGGCCTCAGACCAATGTAGTTCGGACTGCGAGGGTCAAAATGGTCGATGATGAGCTTGGTTGAGTGTCGAAATGATGAGGCCAAGATGAGGATAAAATGATGCTACAGATGGTGTATTCTGTAGAATTGGTCGAGAGTCTTTCATCCCTAGCAAGTTTCCATAGTCGCGATGGGTGTATGCTAAAAATGAATGGAGGGTCTATTTATGCTTCAGCAAGTATTGGTGTATGCTTAACATAAATTGGGTCTGGTCGGTAGTTTCCATGTGTATTAGTGTCCATAGAAACTATGTGAAATGGTCTAGGATGATGCCTGATGCCATGTTGAAAATGGTGAAAATGGCTGGGTTGGAAATGTTGAAGTTGGCTGGGTTTGAAATGAGTCGACAATTGATGTGATCAAAGTGTAGAGAAAAGGTGAAAGGAAAATTGCTCTTTCATTGACAAGGACCAGAAAGGAAGCATAGATAGGGGTTATAAGAACAAAAAGCCCCGTTCATGCATTACGTCGTTGACCAGTGTTGAGTTAGAACGGTAATCGAATCACTTTGACATTAAAGTGAGCTCGAAGTCCCTTGAGCAAGTGATAGGAGGAAGATAGGGTAACCCAATTTAAGAGCAGGAATAACCTTGCCCCTTTTTATAGGAGACCCTGAGACAGCTACAAGCCAAGTCCGTGACTCGTTTTTTTTTTTTTTGCACAGACTGATCAATGCGGGAAGCCTGCATAGAGATGTCATTTGATGTAATGGTCATGTTGCGAAGCTGATCAATGCGGGAAGCTTCTAAGAAAAGTTGCTGTTTGTAGCCAGATTTAGTCATAGCCATCCTTCGAGGGAGTGGTCTATATTTTTGCTTAATAATGTTTGAGAAGTTGGCCTAGCTGTCCTTCAAGGGATCAGTCTAGTAATACAGCAATGATGGAACAACTGTCCTTCGAGGGATCAGTCTGTCTTTTTAATTTGAGTTGATTTTGTGACCATGGATATGTTTTGACATCTTGATTTGTATATATTGATAGGAATTAGAGTCACGGACAAGACTGTAGAAGCTCAAGGACGCCCTTTTATTAGGACAAAGCATCCATGCATCATAAAAGGGTTGTAGAGGACTTGTTAAAGGGGAATAGGGTTGAAAGGGATGAGGATTAAGAGGATGAGGATTGCTCAGGGGACGAGCTCAAGTTATGTGTCAAGTAGGCGAGTACTCGACTAACAGAAGAAAGGTCGAAGACGCAAGACAGAAAGGGGTTTAAGGTCTAATAAGACCCTGGGCCATGCTTGTATGTTGAGGTCCGAGTCAATTGGGAGCAAACTTGCCCCAATTGCCTCTTTCCAGATTGGTCAGGCGTTGATTGATGGATGTGAAGTTGGTTGACATTGTCGTTGGTTGGGAGGTCTGGTTGATTGATATTTGGTTGAAGTTTGGTTGAGACTAGTCGAATAATTGGTCAGGGTTGGGTCGATGGACACTTGGTCGAGATTTAAGATAAAATGAGTGATTGATATGTGGTAGAGACTGGGTTGAACAGTTGGTCAAGGTTTGGATGAGGGATGAGTTCCCCCAGCGGGTAGGGAGAATGTTTGAAAGATTGGTTAACGTCGGTTGAGGTTTAGTGGTCAGATGGATGGTATTAATGTCAAATAAGGGGGCCAAAGGCGGTAAAGGGACCATATTCCAGTGTGGAGATCCTGATTTAGGTGATGAGGTTAGAGAGGCATGAGTCGGGGTTGATTTTTTGTTGAAGAGGTGATCAAGAGGATCCTTGATGAGAAGGGAATCCTTTTTCCAGTGTTGACGAATGACAGCTTTGAGAGCGCAACAACGCTCAGTGTCATGTCCTGGAATGCGATGATAGTGGCAGAACGTAGAGTTGTCGAACCAAGATGGCCTTGATCTGAGAGTTGATGAGTGGAGTGGTGTTGAGGGTTTATTGATGATGTGGTCGAGAAGGGAGGTGTCATTCTCCAAACATTGGCGAATGGCGACCTTGAGGGCATGACAATGCTCCATGTCGTGTCCAGGGGTGCGATGATACGCACAAATGCATGTGTGGTCGAACCAGGGTGGTTTAGGTCCAAGAGATTAATATTGTCTAAGAGGTGGGAGGTCGATACGAGAGGACTGCAATAATTGCCGTAAGAGCAAGGCATATGAACCTGCTAACGGGTCGGGATGTTTTATTGCAGTGGGGGTTGATGACATTGGTTTGGGAGGCGAAGGAGGCATAGGTCGAGGGTTTGGATGAGATGTATGTCTGATGGGATGAGAGAGTAATAGAGGCGATGTGCCTCTATGAAGGATGGGAGTGGAAAGCACTCCTATTAAAGTAGACGGATGCGGGCCCAAGATTGAAGGTAATGATGAAGGTGGGGGAGGAATCCTCCGATGAGGTCTAGTAGTTTTCGTGTGTTTGGGTCGAGGGCCACCGTTGTGCGAGGTGAGGTTAGATATGGGTTTGGGTTTGGATGTGGACGGAGGTGAGTGAGATGTAGGAATCTCACGCAAAGGGCAAGAGGAAACCGTGACTAGGTCTTCCTCGGTTGAAATGGGTGGAGAGACTAGTTCTTCTCTTGGTGGGGAAGAAATAAGAGAGGGTGGCTCCTCAAGTGGGCAGAGGCCATGGATGATTGTGCCTTCTACTTGTAGTTGAGGAGTAGGCAAGGTAGGGTCTTCGGATGGAGGTGGGCTTAATGGCGTTGATGTGGTCAAGGCGTCTTCCAATACAAGAGAGGTAGATGGAGGACTAGTAGGAGAAGAAGGTTCCTCATCCTTTGATGGAAGAGGTTGGTCAAGGACAAGAGGCAAGATAGTGCTAATCGTGTGAATGTCATGGTCTTGAGGGTCATTGGTCGAAGTCTGGACGTTGTTTTGAGTAGGCGGATGATTTGGGAATGGTTGTTTGAAGATGTCAATGGCCTGATTAGGAGGGGCATTCAGGTTATCTAAAATAAGATCCCCCTTGTCGATCATGTCTTGGACGATGTTTTTGAAGGTTCGGCAGTTGTCAATGTCATGGCCTTGGACACGATGAAAGGGACAGAAGTCGGCCTCCCTATACCATGTAGGGAGGGCTTTTGAAGGGTCGAATTGAGGTGGTCGGATTGGAGGGAGATTGAGGACCCCCTGCTTGAGAAGTTTTTCCAAAATGGAAGCGTATGGTTCTCCAAGCGGAGTGTAAGAACGCTGAATGTACTGTTGTTGGAATTGTTTGGTGATGCTGGAAGATGTCGAAGGTTGAGATTGATTAGTTGATGTCGATGATGGTGATCTAACGACCACAGTATTGGCCACTCCTTTAGATTCGGAATTGGCAGAAGAAGAAGGTCTGGAAGAAGAATGGCTCGTGGATTTTGCGTTGGTATGACGCAATTTGACCTTATCTTCTTCAAGGGCACGGAGTTCGAGCTTTCGAGCCATGATGAAAGCTTCGTCAAAGGTACGGAATGTCTGAATCCACAAGGTAGAAGAGATGTGTCTGGCACATGCTCGAAGTCCCCAATAGGGGATCAAGTAAATCATCAATTACAAGAATAGGAAACTTATCTTTGATGGTGTACTTGTTGAGTTCCCTATAATTTAGGCACATCCTCCATGTGTTATTCTTCTTCCACACCATGACCACTGGTGATGAATATGCACTTTGGTTGTGCTTGATGATCCCTGCCTCCAGCATCTCATGGACCATCTTTTTGATTTCACTCTTCTGCGAATATGGATATCTATATGGTCTGATATTTGGTGGTTGACTCCCTAGAAGTAGTTGAATGACATGATCATGTTCTCTTTTTGGTGGTAGTCCTTTTGGCATGGCCCCAAAAATAGATGGGTGGTCATCAAGAATCATCTATAGATTAGGATGTGTAGATGCCTATGTGGGTTGAAATTATATGGAACATAATCATGCAATAATTCCCTTTGCTCCCTTTTTTATCATCTTGGTCTTCTAATGTGAACTAATCAATTGTGGAGATTTTGCTTGTAATCCACATAGTTCAATTTTCCTACGTTTAGAATGAAAGTGCATGAATAGTTCCTAGAAGTTCTTCTCAATGGTACCCAAGGTTGTGAGCCATTGGAATCTTAAAAAAATGTCTGTGCTACCCATGAGAATATCAAACATAGGAGAATCAATATTGTACTCAACCATAGCAATCTTAATACTATGGCATTTGCTTGAATAATTAATTATGATACTATCTGCAATCATGACCTAAAATTTTGGTGTTAGGTAGATGAAATAGTTCAATCGAGTGGCCAACTTATGGTTGATAAAGTTATGTGTGCTCCTTGAATTAATCAACACTATCACCTTCTATTTCTTAAGGAAACCCACCACTTAAAGAGTTTGTGGAGTGCTAATACCTGCAAGTGCATGACAAGAGATTATAGGTTGGGAATCTTTAGGTACCTCCTCTATCTCTTCCTCATCATCATTAAAGGCATCATATTCTTCATCTTCATTGGATCCCTCAATGTATAATAACTTATTTTCAACACATCTATGTCCTTCACTCTGTAATGAAATTACTTCAAGAATTAAGTATAATAGTAGAATTATATCCAAATATATGATAATAGATAAGCCACTTTGAGGGGGAAATCTCCACAAGCTTTAATAAGAGTAGAATTCACAATATGATGATAAATAATTACCCACTACCTCCTATATATAGTCTATCTAGGCCATGGTTACTCCATAGGCCGACCTATTAATCAAAAGAAAGCATAGATAAGCCATAAGTCGGTTAATACTATCCTCATACATGTGATAGGTTAGGGGCATACCATGCCCTTCCCCTTCAAACCAACATTTTCCTCAACATTGAATAACTCTAGATGTTGTTGTAGAAAAACTTCACCTTCCCAAGTTGCATCTTCACTACTCTAGTTTTTCCACTTGATCAAATATTCCCTAAGCTCTCTAGTTCTCAACCTCTTAGTATGCATTTAGAGGATCTTCTCTAGTTCCAAAATGACTCATCCTTCTTCATCTAGTTTTGGGAACTCTATTTGGGCTGAAACTTTCTATCCAATGACCTTCTTCAAATAGGAAACATGAAATACTAGGTGTATGTGAGATGAATGAGGTAACTCAAGATTGTAAGCCACACTTCCAATTTTTTTTAGAACCTGATAAGGGCCATAATACTTAGGAGCAAGTTTATTTTCCTTTTATTGTTGTTTCAATGACATCTGCTTGTAAGGCTACAAATGAACAAATACCCAGTCACCCACCTCAAAATTTCACTCACTATGGTGTTGATCTACTTATTGCTTCATCTTATTTTGTGCTAAGGTCAAATTCTCTCTCAAACTAGCCAAAACCTCTTGTTGATGTTGAATGTGCTCTTCCACATCTTGAACCTTAGTGTGCACCTTTAATGAAGAAGTGATGGAAGGTGGATGGTAACCATATAGTGCTATAAATGGAGACATTTTAAAAGAGGTATGGAAAGATGTGTTATACCACCATTCTACAAGTGATAGAAATTTAACCCAATGTTCTTGTTTATCTGATACAAAATAATAGAGATACCCCTCTAAACATTTGTTAACCACTTTAGTTTGTCCATCAAATTGGGGGTGGTAAGATGAGCTATGAGCTAGCTGAGTACCAAAACAAGAAAATAGTTTAGTCCAAAAATTATTAGTGAAAATAGGATCACGATCACTTGCAATTATTTTTAGGGTTCCATGTAATTTGAGAACTACTTCCATAAAAATAGCTACTACTGTACTTGCTGAAAATGGGTGTGAGAGAGCACAAAAATGGGCATTTTTTGTAAGCCTATCCATAATGACCAAGATAACATTCTTACCTTCAGAACAAGACAACCCAGTGATGAAATCCATGGAAACCTCCTCCCACCTTTGACTGGGGATGGCTAACAGTTGTAACAAACCTAGGGTCTTAACTATTTCACCTTTATTCTGTTGGCATATCAAGCATTCTTCCACAAACTTCTGTACATCTCCCTTGAGTCCTTCCCAAAATATTTTTTTCTTAATTCTATGATAAGTTTTCAAGAACCCTGAGTGTCCCCCAATTGGAGATGCATGCAACTCTATAGGAATCTTATGCTTAATCTCTAAATTTTTGCACAAGTAAAACCTACCCTTATACCATAGGACATTACCTTTCTATTAAAATTTGTCAAAGGATAAATTACCTTGCTAGAGATTATAAATCAAAACATATGTATCCTTGTCTTGATCCCATTCTAACATAACTTCATCCACCCAATTTGCTTGCAACATGGACATTGCACAAAGTAATGCTTCTGTGAATGCATCCCATCCAGATAGTGCATTTGCTACTACATTATCTTTACCCTTCTTGTCGATTATTTTAAAATCATAACCCAACATTTTGGTTACCCATTTTTATTGTTCCTCAGATGATAATCTTTGCTCCAAAAAGTATTTGAGACTATCATGATCCATTTTCACCTTAAAGTGTCTACCCATTAGATAAGGCCTCCATTGTTTAACTGCATGAAGAATAGCCATCATTTCTTTCTCATAGACAAGTTTTTATAGATTCTTACCTTTTAATTGATGACTTTCAAATGAAATGGGTCTTCCTTCTTGCATTAGTAATGCCCCCAATCTAGACCCAAAAGCATCACATTCAATAGTGAATGTATGTGAGAAGTCTGGAGTAGCCAAAACTGGAGTGGTACACATATTTACTTTTAGTTTCTCAAATGCTTTGGTGGCATCATCATTCCAATGGAAAACATCCTTCTTTAGCAATGCAATGAGTGGAGATACTATGCTTCCATAACCTTCCACAAATATTCTACAGTAACCTATTAGTCTAAGGAACCCTCGAATGTTTTTGAGAGTTTTTGGCATGGACCATTCCATTATCACTTTGATCTTCTGGGGATCAACTTGGACACATTCATGGGAAATAATGTGACCGGGGTACTCTACCTCCTATACTCCAAAAGCACATTTAGATGGCTTCGCATAAAGTTGGTGCTTCTCTAAAATTATCAACACCTTTTTCCCATGTTGCAGATGTGCTTCCCATGTCTGACTATAAATCAATATGTCATCAAAGAAAACTAGCACAAACTTCCTTAAAAAAGGCCTAAAAATAGTGTTCATCAAGCTCTGAAAAGTAGATGGTGCATTTGTAAGACCAAAGGGCATTACTAGAAACTCATAATGGCCCTCATGTGTTCTAAAAGCAGTTTTATGAACATCTTCATCCTTGATTCTAATTTGATGGTACCTCGAGTGAAGATCCAATTTTGTGAAATAATTAGCACCATGCAACTCATCAAGTAAATCATCAATTACTAGAATAGGAAACTTATATTTGATGGTGTATTTTTTGAGTTCCCTATAATATGGGCACATCCTCCATGTGTCATCCTTCCTCTGCACCATGACCACTAGTGATGAAGATGCACTTTGACTATGCTTGATGATCCCTACCTCCAGCATCTCATGAACCATCTTTTCAATTTCACTCTTTTGTGCATATGGATATCTATATGGTCTGATATTTGGTGGTTGACTACCTATAATTAGTTGAATGGCATGATCATGTTATCTTTTTGGTGGTAGTCCTTTTGGCATGGCCCCAAAAATAGATGAGTGGTCCTCAAGAATTATCTGTAGATCAAGATATGTAGATGTTTGTGTGGGTTGAACTTCTATGGAGCATAATCATGAAATAATTCCCTCTACCCCCTTTTTTATCATCTTAGTCATCTGATGTGAACTAATCAATTATGGATATTTTGCATGTAATCCACGTAGTTCAATTTTCTTACCTTCAAAATGAAAGTGCATGAATAGTTCTTGGAAGTTCATCTCAATGGTACCTAAGTTTGTGAGCCATTAGACTCCCAAAACAATGTTTGTGTTACCCATGGGAATAACAAATGTAGGAGAGTCGAGATTGTACTCACCCATAGTAAGCTTAATACTATGGAATTTGCCTAAACAATTAATTGTGCCACCATCTACAATCATGACCTAAAATTTTGGTGTTGGGTAGGTGAAATAGTTAAATCAAGTGGCCAACTTATGGTTTATAAAGTTATGTGTGCTCCTTAAATCAATCAACACTATCACCTTCTATTTCTTGAGGAAACCCACCACCTTAAGAGTTTGTGGAGTGTTAATACCTGCAAGTGCATGACAAGAGATTGTAGGTTGAGAATCTTCTGGTACCTCCTCTATATCTTCCTCATCATCATTGGAGGCATCATCTACTTCATCTTTGTTTGGTCCCTCAATGTAGAATAACTTCTTCTCAACACATCTATGTCCTTTACTCCACTTCCTGTCATAACTGAAACATAATCCTTTTGCATGATTCTCTTCAATTTGCTAAGGGGTCAGTCTAGTAGGTGGAGGAAATGTTGGTGACGATATGCTATGATCTTTGACGTGAGTGAATGGCTGCTTCTTGTTGGCTATGAATTTTTCCTCATCTCTACGTACCATGATAATATAATCAAAAATCTTAAGTGGATTAAACATGTGTACCTCATGTTGAATGTGGTCCTTGAATCCACCCAAAAATAGGTCATTCAAGTTTGCTTTATAAATTGTCTCCACATGTAAGGACAGGTTCTGAAAATGATGAATATAATCCTTGACGGAGCCAATTTGTCACAATTTTTCTATTTGGCTAAAGTAATTCTCTATCACACTATTGCCATAGTGTAATTTCATCTCCTCTGTAAAAACTGACTAGGTGACATTGAGAGTCATCTTTTTTCCTTTGAGCACATAACCATTGATACCAAATGAATTGATCAGGTTCAAGATACAAAGATGCCATGGTAACCTTTTGTCCACCTAGAATCTGATGTAGGTCAAAAAAATTCTCCATTTGGTTGATCCAATTGAGTGGATCTTTTCCATAAAATTTGTGCATATCCACCTTTGGTAATAGGTTCCTCTGTGGCCATGGAGTTAGATTTGAAGTAGACTGGTTAGGAGAACTACCTTAGTGGGGTTGTGAAATAGAGTTAGCTTGATGATTTGACTGATTAATTTTCAAAGCCATCATGATATCTCCCAAACTATCTTGTATTGATTACATATTAGACTGTATGCCTTGCACCTCACTCTGAATGCCTTGCACACTATAGTCAAGCTGGCTCACTTTGTGATCTATGTCAAAAAACCTTAGTACAAAGGGTATAGTACATCCCCCTTATGACTCCATCTCTTCCTTGTTAGGATTTTTACCTAGAGTTTCATCACCCTTTCCTTGACCCCAAGTTTGTGGACCTGCCATAAAGGGGTTTTACGATGTCAACCCTTATTGGCACTTTTGACCCAACTTTGACCAAGAAATTTTGGAATTATGTCAGCCTCAAATCAAAATATACAAAGAACATACCATAGACAAAATTTTATAGTCTTTCCAAAAATTTAAATAACTCATAAAAATTCTTTGAATTGCACACTATAGAGCAATTTTATGAAAAACTATAAAATAGAGAGAACTTCTGTAAAATAGATCCAAATGATCTGAAATTTTAATGGAAGCTTAATTTGATTATTTCTCAACTCCAGTAGAAATTTTGAATATAATTTATCAACCTTTTTTTATATATCTCAATTAAAATTTTAGTGTTTCACCCACAAGATTGCCCAAATCGTAGCTCTGATACCACTTGTAAGGAAATTACTTCAAGAATTAAGTACAATAGTAGAATTATATTCAAATATGACTGAAATATATCCAAATATATGACAATAGATAAGCCACTTTGAGGGGGAAGCCTCTACAAGCTTCAATAAGAGCAGAGTTCACAATATGATGATAAATAATTACCCACTACCTCGTATATATAGTCTATCTAGGCCATGGTTACTCCATAGGCCAACTTACTAATCAATATAAAGCATAGATAAGCCACAATTAATCTAATACTATCCTCATACATGTGATAGGTTAGGGGCATAACACACTCCACTTGTTGTCACATCTAAAACATAATCCTTTTACATGTTTCTCTTCAATTTGCTAAGGGCTCAATCTGGTAGGGGGAGGAAATGTTGGTGTCAATGTGCTATGATATTTAAAGTGAGTGAATGGCTACTTATTGTTAGCTATGAATTTTTCCTCAAATTTCCATGCCATGATAATATAATCAAAAATATTAAGTGGATTAAACATGCATACCTCATGTTGAA
Source organism: Torreya grandis (assembly GCA_037957365.1). Taxonomy (NCBI): domain Eukaryota; kingdom Viridiplantae; phylum Streptophyta; class Pinopsida; order Cupressales; family Taxaceae; genus Torreya; species Torreya grandis. The sequence goes on along the minus strand of JARHVA010000522.1, from coordinate 536,743 downwards.
TGTGGTCCTTGAGTCCACCCAAAAATAGGTCATTCAATTTCTCCTTAGAAATTGTCTCTACACGTAAGGATAGGTTATGAAAATGATGAATATAATCCTTGATGGAGCCAGTCTATCTCAATTTTTCTAGTTGGCTGAAGTAATTCTTTATCACACTATTTCCATAGTGTAGTTGTAGCTCCTCTATAAAAATTGACTAGGTGACATTGAGAGTCATCTTTTTCTTTTGAGCACACAACCATCGATACCAAATGAATTGATCAGGTTCAAGATACAAGGATGTTAGAATAATGAATATTTAAGCTTACCTAGGGTTAATAGGGTAAGTTATTTATTACCTAGGGTTAATTTTATTTACCTAGGTTAATTTGTTTTATTTTTGATAATCTCTCAACAATATATTTGTTCATAGTATGTGAAAACAAATAGTTTGTTTTCTCTATTTTGTAATCACAACAAATAGTTTGTTGTCATAAAACAAACTATTTGTATTATAAATACTTTAAAATTTATGAGAAAATAATGAGAGAATACAGAGAATTTATAGGATTATCACCTATTTTTTAGGTGTGAGAAATTTATTTTATTCTCTGATATTATTTGCAGGTTATTTGTTGTGGGTTCTTTCTCTTGGATTAATCCTATGAATCCTGTGTATCTCTTGCTCATTCTTTCATGGTATCAAAGCTTGGAGTTCCAGTTGAAGATCCTCTTCCCTATAAATTTTTCATCATTTTCATCTATTAACACATTCAAAAACATTATTTTATTGATGTGTTATAGATATTTGTTATTCTCTCAAATTTTGGTTCTTGTTTACAATTTTTTTTGGAAAATTTTATACTTTATGCTCATTAATGACCATACAGATTTCCAAAATAAGAATTTTTTTCACAGGGGCATAGAAAATCAAGTCAAGAATCCATTTCAACTTGATTTTTTTAATTTCATGCTAGTCGTACAGCTCTTTTATTCAAAAATTGGCTGACTGGTTCCTTTTGGCAGACTGCAGTGCCTGTACATTTTTTTGATGTGGCAGATTGTACGGTTAACTTTATTAAAATATGAGACCTATTTGTGAAAGCTAACTATGCTAGATTTCATTCCATATAAATTATTACAAATTTGAACTAGGCCATATAGTGTTTTGGAAGGTTACAACAGGAATTTAAAAAACTATTTTTAGTCTGCAGCATAGCCGTATGGTTTCATCCATTTTGAACACCTTATACTGCATAAAATCAAAATCTGATAATTTTATATGTTAGCCAACTTCTTAGGATTTCATTTATAGCTAAGAAGGATGGATTTGGACTAGGCTTTATAGTCCTTTGGGCAGATCTAGTGGAGCCAATTCTGCATTTGCTGAGAGGTGTTTTCCTTGGCATGTGTTTACAAATTTCTCAAAAATTTCCATAATCACCACGCCTTGCTAGAACAAGAGATTAATTATGATAAATCCAAAGATTATTCAGCATTTATTTCACACATGTGAGTCATTTTGGCTTATTTTTTATTAATTTCTTAATTTTAGTGGTTTAAATGCGAGTCTCTGACTTGAGTCTCTGGCTCTAAAAGTACAAATTTGACTTTGCTAAAGTGGCTAGAGGTATTTTGTTAAAAAATTGTAGGGAGGAAGTCTTGGGGTCAAATCCCCCTACATTTTTTTTGCATAAAGCCATTTTTTTTACTTTTGTATAAGCTAAGGATTAAAAAAAAATCATCTGGAGACGTTAAATTGTAATGAGAGGGGTGTTTTGAGGAAAAAAGAATGTCTAGGTCGTTCTTGTCAACTTTATCATCTTCCTCAAGAATGGAATCCCAATTGTTTGATCCCCTAAATTATAAAAATTACCATGTTTGGAAGTGAAAAATGCAACAACTCCTTCAATCAAAGGGCTTATGGAGAATTTTTTTTGAAACAACACCTATAGCATTCACCACTAAAAAAGACAAATATGCATATGGCTGTAAGCATGATGAGGCTCTTGGATTGATTTGCCTCAACGTCTCAAATAATATTCAATTTCACATTGCAGATGATACTATGTCAAAAGAGGTATGGGAAAAATTTAAAAACCTATTTGGAAAAGTTAATGAGTTTAAAATTTTGCAATTAGATGCAGAATTGAGTACTCTCTCTCCATCAGATTTCCCTTCAATAGATGAATTCATGGCAAAATTCAAATTTATAAGGTCACAGTTGAAAGCTAGTGACAAGGATAAAAGTGATCAGGAGTGAATTTTCATGATTTTTTCAAAGTTGAAAGGACCATATAGTGTTTTTTCCTCTGCTTTTTATACTATGATGGATACAGTAGGTGATAAATTCAAATGGCCTTCCTTTGAAGTTTTTTATGAAAGATTGACTAGGGAGCAAACAAAATTAATGGCCTTAGATGCTCTACCTGGTCCTAGTCATGCTCTAGTTGCTAATTATTCTAAATGAAAGCCTTCACCTAAGTCTAAAAAAAAGCAAGCACCTTCAAATAACCCTCCAAAGTCCACCACCCAAACACCTCATCATTCTAAATCTACTAAGACCAAAAAGTCTTTTAATCAAAAGAAGAAAACATTTGGTCCATGTAATTTTTGTGGTGGTCCTAATCATGATGAAATTAGATGTTTTAAGAAGATGTAATCATTAGAGGTAGTGGTCAGACAACACAAAATTTCCATTCCATCTCCATCTCCTTTTACTTCTCTTGCAGGAAAAGGGAAAGCACTTTCAGCCAGGGCTATATCTTCATGTCATGATCAGTGGATTTTTGACTCAGGTGCTTCTCACCATCTTACACATTCTAAGGATCTATTGTCTTCTCTTACATATTTCAATACATCACATATTGTTATGGGTAATCCTCACAGATTGAAGTTTTGGGATATGGTACTGTTGACAAACAGGATGGATGTTTAAACAATGTATTGCTTGTGCCTTAAATCTCTTCTAATATTCTCTCTGTATATCAAATATGTAATTCTAGTATTGTTAAAACTATGGAGTTTACTTCACATGATGTTGTAATAAGAGAATGTAATGATCCTAGTGAGATAGTTGCTATAGGTACAACAGACCATACTGCAAGACTCTATACTTTTGATAAGTTTGAGTCTTTTATGTCTTTTAGTTCTTCACTAATAACACATGGTAATAATCTCAAAAAATTGTGGCATGAGAGATTAATACATTTGAGTTATGGATATATGCAAAAAGTTAGTATAAAACATCTTGTAAAAGGCCTTCCTTAGGTCTCATGTATTGATGGGGTGTGTCCTAGTTGTCTAGTTGGTAAACAACACTAGGATCCATTTTCAGTTGGTAAGGCCACACATGAAAATGCACCCTTAGGTTTGGTCCATAGTGATTTGATGACTTTTCCAACTCTTTCTTTTTCAGGGGATAAATATGCATTCACATTCATTGATGATTTCACTCGTAAAACTTGGGTATATTTTCTCAAGTTGAAAAGTGAATTTTTGGAGACTTTTAAGGCTTTCAAAACCTTTGTCGAAAAACAATCATCTCTTGCTCTTAAGAAGATACGCACTGATAATGGGGGAGAATATGACAGTAATGATTTCTATGATATTTGTATTGAGCATGGGATATAGCACTAGTTCACTATACCACACACTCCTCAACAAAATGATGCCGTAGAGAGGAAGAATCGAACATTGAAAGAGATGGCTAATTGTATGATTCACTCTAAAAATTTGGGTCCACAATATTAGGCTGAAGCTGTAAATTGTGAAAACTACATTCAAAACCATATGCCTCACAAAGCTATGCAAAATATGACAGAGAAGAAGCTTGGTCTAGGATCAAGCTTAATATTTCAGATTTTTGCATCTTTGGGAGTCAAGCATGCACATTTGTTCCTGATGACAAATGTAAAGAATTGGAGAAGAAAATCCAACCACTCATTTTTGTTGGTTATTTTGAAGATGTAAAAGCCTACCATCTTTTTGATCCTATCAGACATGATGTGTTGTTTCGATGGGATGTTTAGGTTGATGAGCTACCAACTCCATAGGAGTGTACATCTAGTTCTTCTTCTCCTCCTCTTTCTACTGAGGATAGTGAGGATTTGCTTTCTAGTGTTGATGATGATGATGTTGCACTTGTTTATCCACCACAACCATCTTCTTCACCACCTTTGCCCAAGTGGGCAAAGAGCACTCTACAAGTAGTTGGTTCTTTCATTAGTGATCCATCTGATTCTCATCACACTCGCTCACATACATCTAGTGTTGCTCTTTTGGGACAAGCTTGTACAGATGATCCAGTGTTGTTTTTTGAGGCCATTGGTATACCTGAGTGGGATGTTACTATGTATGATGAGTATTCTTCATTGATGAAGAATGATACTTGGGATCTTGTCCCTCTTCCTAAGGGAAGAAAACTTGTAAAATGTAAATGGGTATATAAGACCAAATATGCTATAGATGGATCAGTAGATAAGTACAAAGCTAGATTAGTAGCTAAGGGTTTTTCATAGGTTGAAGGGGTTGATTACTCTGATACCTTTGCCCCTATAGCTAATATGGATTCTATTTGGCTTGTACTCTCTCTTGCTGCTTCACATTCTTGGTCAATTTTTTAGATGGATGTGAAGAGTGTTTTCTTGCATGGTGATCTCCATGAGGAGATCTATATGGAGCAACCTCCAAGATTTGTGCAGGACTCATCATTGGTTTGTAGACTCTGTCATTCTCTTTATGGCCTCAAATAAGCTCCTAGATCTTGGTATGAGAAGATGGATAGTTTTCTTTTGAGTTCTAGTTTTATTCATTATGAGTTAGATCACAATGTATACATCCTGAAGCAAGGTGAGGAGCTTGTCATATTGGTTTTGTATGTTGATGATCTCATCCTCACTAGAAGTATACATTCCTTGATACATGACATCAAGGATAAGTTGGTAGATAGGTTTGATATGACAATTCTGGGACTTCTACATTATTTTCTTGGTCTTCAAGTTTTTCAGTCTTTTAAGGGCATCTCTATTAGACAACAGAAGTATGCAACAGATGTTCTTCATCAATTTGGCATGGCTGATTATAAGCCTACCCCCACTCCATATTAGTCAGGTATTATGTTGTTTGCCACTTGTATGACTCCTCTTGTTGATCTAACTTTATATAGGCAACTTGTAGGTAGTCTATTATACTTGACTCATACCCATCTTGACATCACATTTGTTGTGAACCTTGTCTCTCAATTCCCACATGAGCCTCATGAGATTCATTGGCAAGTAGCTAAGCATATTTTTCACTACATTTGGGGCACCACTCACTTTGGTATACATTACACACCATAGAGTTCTACACAGCTTGTTAAATACACTAACTCTGATTGGGCTGGTGATGTTGACACTCGCAAGTCCACTTGCATATTTGCTTTCACACTTGGTTCAGGTCCAATTGCTTGGGCATGTAAAAATTAGATTGCTATTACATTATGCTCTATTAAGTCTAAGTATTGAGGTGCTATCAAAGCTAGTCAGGAGACACTTTGGCTTTGACAGTTGCTTAGAGAGTTTGGCTTCACATAGCAAGGTCCTACTACTCTTTGGTGTGACAACCAAAGTACGATTGCTATTTCATGCAATGCTATTGAGAATAAATGGACAAAACACATTGAGATTCACATGCACTTCATTTGACATCTTATTTAGGATGAAGTTCTTTCTTTGGAGTTTATGCCTACAGCTGAGCAGATTGCAGACATCTTCACTAAACCTTTGGCTTCTCCTCGTTATCTTCAATTATGAGTGATGCTTGGGGTGAAGGAAGTTGTCCTTGGGTGGATTTCCCATGAAGTCCTTCCTTCCTTTATTTTTCATATATTTTGATTGGTTTGTACATGGGTACCTTATCAGGCCTAGTAGTCGGGACCCATATTTGTTTGTCATTCTCCCTATGTTTCGCTTAAGGGAGGGTGTTAGAATAATGAATATTTAATCTTACCTAGGGTTAATAGGGTAAGTTATTTATTACCTAGGGTTAATTTTATTTACCTAGGTTAATTTGTTTTATTGTTGAGAATCTCTCAAAAATATATTTGTTCGTAGTATGTGAAAACAAATAGTTTGTTTTCTCTATTTTGTAATCACAACAAAGAGTTTGTTGTCATAAAAAAAAATATTTGTATTATAAATACTTTATAATCTATGAGAAAATAATGAGAGATTAGTGAGAGAATATAGAGAATTTATAGGATTATCACCTATTTTTTAGGTGTGAGAAATTTATTTTATTCTCTGATATTATTTGTAGGTTATTTGTTGTGGGTTCTTTCTCTTAGATTAATCATGTGGATCCTGTGTATCTCTTGCTCATTCTTTCAAAGGATACCATGGTAAAATTCTATCCTCCTGGGACTTATGTAGATTAAAAAAATTATCCATTTGGTTGATCTAATTGAGTGGATCTTTTCCATCAAATTTGTGCATATCCACCTTTGGTAACAGGGTCCTCTATGGCAATGTAATTAGATTTGAAGTAGACTGGTTGGGAGAACCACCCTGATGGGGTTGTGTAATAGTGATGGCTAGATGATTTGACTAATTATTTTTCAAATCCATCATTATATCTACCAAACTATCTTGTATTGATTTCATATTAGATTTATACCTTGCACCTCACTTTGAATGCCTTACACACTATAATCAAACTGGCTCACTTTATGATCCATGTTAGAGAACCTTGGTACAAATTATCTAGTACATCCACCTTATAAATCCATTTCTTCCTTATTATGAGTTCTACCTAGAGTTTCAGTACCCTTTCCTCAGTGCCTAGTTTGTGGTCCTACCATAAAAGGGCTTTATTGTGTCGACCCTAATTGGCACTTTTGACCTAACTTTGACCAAGAATTTTTTTACTTATTTCAACCTCAAATAAAAACATACAAAAATAATACCCTAGATAAATTTTTATAATCTTTCCAAAAATGTAAATAACTCAAAAAGTTTCTTTGAATTGTGCACTATAGAGAAATTTTATGAAAACACCTAAAATGGTGATAACTTTTGTAAAACAAATCCAAATGAACTAAAATTTTAATGGAAGCTTAATTTAATTTTTTATAACCTCTAGTAAAATAATTATAGATAAATTCATAACCATTTTTTATATATATCCAAATTTAAAAAATTAGGGTTTCACCCACAAGATTGCCCAAATCGCAGCTCTGATACCACTTGTAATGAAATTACTTCAACAATAAAGTAGAATAGTAGAAATAGATCCAAATATGATTGAAATATATCAGAATATATGATAATAGACAAGCCTATACTTCAAGGGGGAAACCTCTACAAGTTTTAATAAGATCAAAATTCATAATATGATGATAAATAATTACCCACTACCTCCTATATATAGTCTAACTAGGCCATCGCTACTTTATAGGCTAACCTACTAACCAAATTAATGCATAGAGAAATGTGATATATCATTAAAGAGGGATAATTAAGCCATAAGTTAGTTATTCCTATATTAATACATGTGATAGTTTAGGGGCATAGCAATAGAGGTAAAAAATGGCAAGATCCTGAGCATCTGATGTAGATAAAACAAATGAAAAATAGATAGCTTGATAGTTTGAGCAATGCTAAAAGCTTACCCAAATAAAGGATCATCCCTAAAATCAAAAAACATAGGTGTCTAGAGGCTAGCTAGTATTTATAAGGAGAATTTTATAACTATCACCATGAGTTCTATTTCCTTTGAATATTGCTATGTGTCGACTCTCTTATTTTTAATTTCAAATGTTCATGGATGGTCTTTAATGGAGGTAGTTTCATGTGCCAATTTTGAAGGTTTTATACCACTTTTCACCATTCTTATGGCTTGTTTTAGATAAGTAGACCTCCTAACATGGCATGACTCACCTCACCCCTCTTTCACATGCAATTTTAACTAATTTTCACTTTGTGACACATGTCCAAGTGTCTCTTGGACTTCCCTTCTCTCTATCTTCCCATTTCTTCTATAAATTTTGACCTTTTCGACATTATATGGATCACTCCCCTTGGGTATGGCAAATCCCTACCAAAATTTTGTCTTGAATCAATAAATATAGTTATTTTATACCTCATTCAAGAATTCTCTAAGTGTATGTGATGGTTATTGTCCTGTGCATGTGTATCCTAACTTACCTCTACATGTCAATTTTCCTAGTACCTTGTGAGTTTGAAGACTTCTCTTTGTAGGTCAGAAAGAAGTGTCAAATGGAGTTTTAGGTGTAGTGAATAACTTTTCCAATAGTGTGTCTTATAATTCCTATTGTCTAAGTCTTCTTATCCTAAGCCAATTCCAAGATCCCATGTTGAAACATTGATGTAAGAAGAAGATTGTTATTGCATATAGTGTATGTTAGGCTTTTATTGGTTTAAAGTCCATGTCAATAGTGTGAGTAGATTAGACATTTGATGCATCACCTCTAGTATAATAGGTTTAATTTTCATGCTATTCTTAACCCTTTTCATTCCCCAAGTTGTTAGTAGTAGGAATATGAGCTGAAATGATGCATTAAGGGGAGCTAGCCCCTAATATAGAGATCCACCCCCCAATAGGGATACCCACAACCCTGGGGTGGTTCCATTATTTCACTTGAATGAGGATAATCTTGTCCCATCTCATCATCAATTTCAAGTTCAAGTGACAATATAACCTTCTTAACTATCCAATTTTGTTCATTGTATAAGATCTAACTGAGTTGATTAAGCTTCTTCTAAGGAACCAATGCTCTGATACCAATTTTTTAAACACAAGTATTTATTGAAATAGGGGTGAATCAGTAGATTGATTAAATTAGTCCTTTAATATTTTTAATGAAAATTAAAAAGTATATGTAGAGATCAAAGACATACAAAAACAAACATAACACTCAATGTACATGGAAAACCCAATATGGGAAAAACCATAATGAGAATAGATGTTTGAATCTATTATTCTAAGCTAGTCTCAAAATCAAAACCTTAATGGTTACAATTTTTAAGGTCACTAACCCTAAGGAGACACCAATACCCTAATTGAATAGCACCTACTCTAAGGAAGCATAGACTCCCTAACTAAACACCAAATTATCTTTTTTGATGGCACCCACCAATTAGATCTATTGTGGATCTATAAATCTAGATTAAAAAATCATTCCAATTCTATGTTATAGACATGTTCTGTAACTACTCATTCTCTACACTTTTCTATTGCTCTCTTCCACTCTACCCCTTTGCCTTTATGCTTCTATATTTCTATGTGCAACATGATTACACACTTCATGTGTATCCTATGTAATGTATATGTATGCCCATTATATCTAGGTCTTGCTTATTCTCTATGTTCACACTTGATCATTGACACATCATGCTCCATTTTTGGACTCAGTTCATATTTCTTTAACGATAGGTTTTTTGTTTCTTGAATCCATGTACCACTATCATAATTCTCTAACTTATAATTTTTTTTATCATTTATCAGGCTCTAGTTTTGATACGCATGCCATTTTAATCAACTTGGATCAATTACAACAATCTATATTATTCTTTATGTCATGCATTATAGCTTACCTGAGTGTTCCATCATTTGACCAATGAGATGAACACATCTTTAAATATTGAACATTGATCCTAAGTTTCATTTCATGATTTGATAATTTGTATTCAAATGTATCAGCTTTAAAATACAACTATTATATCGAAATCTGACAGAATCATATACTCTGTTACATCTTTATGAGATTTTAAACTTTAACATTTCAACTTTAATATTCATCTGTTGATCTTTTGATCCAAGCTCCCATGTGCCATTAGATCTTTAAAAGTAACACAGACCTTAAATCTCTCTATTATTAAACATCAAGCTCTTGATCTCATCTCGTTACTTCTTGATACTTTGGAACACATACACACCATCGATCTCCTCAAAGTAACTCAGTATTTAACTTTTTAAACATCAAACACTTTGACATTTTTGACTCCACATGCTCTATTAATATTCATTGCATGATCACATACTCACCATTAGATCCTCTGATAGATTAATACACTCATTATATCTTTGTTTAACAATCTCCCATGAACTTGTCACCCTCACATGACTTTTGTACGTTATTGTAAATCTTTGTGCTTATGACACTTGGCATCCTCATGTTCATTCTACACATTGATATCAATTTTTGTGCTTATGATACTTGACATCATCACATTAATTTTTCACATTACTATCAGTCTCCACACTTTTGACACTTGGAATTCTCATATTGATCATTAATAATTTGAATTTAATATGTACCATTGATCTTTATCAGTACAAACAATTACTTACCATTAATCCTTGGAAGAAACTTGATCTTTAACATCATGTAAATGTGGTTAAGTATGGGAACCATTGAAATATACCTAAAAGGCTTACTTTACATAGATATTTATTTTTCCTCGATCAAATGCATGTTCTCAAATTTGTACAATACAAACTAGGCATAATACTAAACAAACCCATATGACCTTTTATTCCTAAAACCTTCATGCATGTGAGATATGTCATTACCAAAATACTCACTTGGCTCTACTTTAAACATAGATATTTAATGTATTTAAGCTCATATTGATTTCATTCCATCAATCTTCGATGTGATGAAATGTAGACCTTTAGATCTGCCTTTACTAATTGACTAAGTGTTAAAACTTAGTGCACTTTTGTCTAAGAGGCCAACTTTACACCTGCATAACTTTTATTGTGCTTAATTACATGTTTTGATATTTGAACCTTGTGATCACCTTACATATTAAAATCCATCTATATGATAAGTTTCTCCTGAAACCTTTACATTTTTGAGATATAGCACCATTAAAATGCCTACTCATATTATTCTACCATAGACCCAAAATGTCTAGATGAACAGAATGTATAACCAGATGAATTTCACTCATGTACACAAGCACTCCAATCATCCTTGACCTTTGATAGGACCCCTTACAAATCCTAAAATCATCATACCCATACCTAAACATCAATGACATCCATAATGATAATAATATCCCTTTTGACATCAATGACAATCACATTACCAACATTTTGATATTGAATGGATTGAAAACTTAGAGTTCATTTACATATTTAAAAATTCCCACAAATTATTATCTCAAGAAAAACTCTCGATAGTTGATTATAGGTGGATATCTACCTACTTACTACATTTGAGTTCCTTTAGAATTTCTATTCTCCCTATTCAAAAACATCTCAATGACTCTAATTCAAATGACGTTCAAAGTATGAAAACACTTCTCAATGCCCTAAAGTCTAAACTCCATAATCATAACTTGTTTAAGATAAACCTACAAGAGGTTTATTGTATGTGTTTGTATGCCTATTTGAGCATCTACTTAGGGATTTCATGACCTAAAATTTCTTCAAGAACTCTTTTAATGTTATGTCATGTCATGAGTCTTGAACCCCATGTTTCCACTAATCCATTCTCTCAAAACCAAACTCAATTTAATGTAGGTATTGATATGAGAATGACTATGTATGTTGTCTTGAGTTTATCATATTTTAGGTCTTCTAACCACTCTCAAACTTTTTCATTAGCTTGTTCTATTTTATTTTTACCTTAATAAATCCTCACTACCTTCATCTTTCATTACATTTCAAATCATCAATGTTTAATACAACTTTTTAGTGGATGGTTGTAGGTGTCTTGTAGGTAGCTTTAACTGTGTATAGGCTTCTTAGGTGACCTCTTAGATTCTTCTTCAATATCCCAATGACTTTAATTAATTGTGAATAATGTTTTAAGACCTTTTATATGAAATAAAAAATGCATCATGTATATAAATCATTCCTAGATTGGATAGGATAGAGCACACCTACACTTCCAATTGCAGACATACAATTTTTAAACTAGAGCATGACTAATGTGAGGATTTGATAAATCCAATTAGGGGATCACTTATCACAACACACCATGTGAGATAGGATCACAAAGACTACAGTCTAACATAATCACATAACAACCCTAAAAGAGGCATATGATTTAATATTTTAGTAATCTAATAAGAAGAAATTTAAATCTAATCTAGTGTGTACTAAAGCTTATGGCACAAAGTGAGGGTTAGAAACAAAATAAATAAACAACTAAACTAAACATGTATAGAAAACATAAACTCATGTCAATTTATATGAAATAATAATACATGGAAGACAAGAATACAAATGCACTATCTAGATACTCCTAAAAAGGAAGAATAAAGTTAGGAATACTTAACCCCTTGGCTAAGGTCCTTTGCAAGAGATTATTGTGGTATGTAAGGATAACTAAGATAAATCATCTCTAGGATACACAACATATCTAAGCATATAAAAGACATATCTAATGTATATTATACCCTACATATTTATTCCCTAAATAGAATAGCTAATAAGTAGATGTTCATTCACACCTATTTGCTTAATTCTTCATTCTTCTAAAATGGTAAGGAATGACCTTGTATATATTGTAGTATCTTACCCTAAAATATTTTGTGAATGTTGAATATGCTAGGTTGACCTGGTTGACCTAACACATTTTTAGGGATAACTCTTTAGGTTTTTGCTAGGTTAGCCAAAAGGCCAATAAACCAAAAGAGAGAGAAAAGTCCCTAAACTATGCTAGGTCAACCTAGTCAACCTAGCATAACTGACAAGTCAAAAGGGTGATAAGGTGAGAAATGAAGGATAAAACATTAAAAATAGTAGGAATAGGTAGAACTAAGAATAATAAGTTTGGGTTTAATGGTTTTAGGAGGCTAGAGTGTGGATGGGAAGTGGAAAAAGGAACAACAATCTTATGAAGCATCGATGGTTTGCCCATCCCCTTTTTGGTGCACCCCTTAAGGCATACACTCAAAGAGATTGAGACTCGATAGGTTCCTATAAGATAAAAAGTATCAATAATCAATAAAATTTAAAAATATTATGTGTATACATATGCCCCAGCCAAGCTCATCACATGTCATGTAAGTGCAACACAAGATGGTGCTTCAGAAGAAAACATGATAACACACAATACTGATGTTAATTATAGTGTAGTAAATAGAAAATAAGATAAATGAAAGAACTATATTGAAAAGCACATACCTTTAACTTACCTTAGTGCCATAGATAAATAAGTAGACTATAAGAAATGAAGGTGTCTAAATGTAGAGTACACTAGGTGAACCTATAGAAGTTAATGCAAAAAATAGACAAAAATCAATTGCTTTGGAAGATAGATATATGATAGTGGAAAATAATATCTACACCATCATGCTTCTCATGAAATTTATGGTTTTCAAAATGGATAAGTAGAAATAAAAATAGAGGCAAAACAAGGAATATGCCTAAAAATAAATGAAAGAATTAAGTTTCTAAGAGTGGTTTTATATAGGGAAAAAGAGAATTCATTTAGCATTTTAAATTGTGAAAGAGAGAAAAAATAGCTATGAGACTAAATATGTCTAGGATGTTAAGGGAATGACATGATAGATGAGGAGGACACCTAGAGGTAGCAGTAGGTGCACTATAGGTATGCAAATACAGAGCTCAAACTAGTTTTTGAATTTTTTATTAAATTAAGTGAATTATTGATAAAAAAAAAAATTTAAACATTTATATATGTCAAAATTGAGAAAACTTAGATTCTAAGGGTATAAAATAGAAATATTGGAAATGGGTTTGAATATTTTAGGAAGAAAGTGAATAAAATACACATTTTGGGGAAAATGTACTAGGTCAGTACACAGAATGCACTAGGTCGACTAGGTTGACCTAGTAGGATGAAATAGGGTAGAATCCATATGGTCAACCCAGTAGGTATAGGCCAAACTAGTGTAAAATGTAGGCTAAAAAGTTAGAATGAAGTGAGAAACTAGTTCGTAAGGGCTATAATGAAAACTCAGTACCAAAGAGGCTAATATAAGAGGGTTGACCTAGAATTTAAAGTCAACTATGACAAAAATAGGGAAATTTTGGTCAAACTAGGTTGGCCAAGGAATCAAAATAAGTATAAAATAGAATGCAAAAAGCTAAAAGAGGGATATAATGGCCTAAAATGACCAAAGGAGTGAAAGAGAGACCAAGAAAGTTAGAAATAAGATAAAATGAATAGAATGAATAAGGTAATAGTAATTAGACTTGTTTTTTAATTAAAAGTGTAAAATGTTGGCCCAAGTTATAGTGAAAATAATGAAGAAATTACATTATGTCAAAATATTTTCACACCAAAAATTATATTGTGTTGCTTCGAATCATTATTTACAAAGCATGTGAAAATCTTTATAGGCTTTTCATGAGTGGTTATGGGTTAAAACCAATTTTCTCATGAACCAACAATCTATTTAAAACAAATCATAAAAGTAAATTAAATACTAACTATTATAACTAAATATTAATCTAAAAATATAAAATAAACTAACTTTGTATCATTAAGTGACCTAACAAACTCCCGCTTGATCTAAGGGGGTATAGAAAGACTAGAGCAAAGAATTGTGAGTCATCCAAGTAGACTCTACCATAACTGCAACTGGTACATTATGCATCTTGACCTGATCCACACCTTGATCATCCTTACACTATATTATAACATGATCACACACTATCCAACTACATCTATCTTCACATATAATCTATCCAAGTGAATTCCATCTGTACTATGCATGGCACATCTCAAACTGATGCCCAACAATTGCCAACATCTCTTTTAGGCCATTACTTAGCAATAATAATGATAGAAAAACAATGTTGAATCGTATCACATATCACTAATGACTTATCAAAAAACCAATATGTAATATCTTCTCCCCCTATCAGGCAAGAGGTGAGAAGCTGTGTAACAAATAAACCAAGTACAAACCATTGAAATGCTCCACATGAAAGATCATAGAAATACTACATATATGAAATAAAAGTACACAAGCCAATATTCATATTCAATAACTAAACCCATACTCCAAGAGAATATCTAACTAGAGAAGGTAAAATATTCTCCAACGTTCGTGGATCCTCCAACCTCTAGTTTATTTTGTTTAGCCTATTATATCCTCATGGACCTGTAAACACCAAAATGTAATACCATCATCAAAGATAACAAAAGTGGTGGGACACATCATTAAACTCTTTTTTTGATGTACATAACACATTTTTACTGTTTGAGAAAAAATTGGGGTGTCAGATTCCATAAAAAATGCACCCAATTTCATTACAATGAGTAAAT
Organism: Torreya grandis; assembly: GCA_037957365.1. Classification (NCBI taxonomy): domain Eukaryota; kingdom Viridiplantae; phylum Streptophyta; class Pinopsida; order Cupressales; family Taxaceae; genus Torreya; species Torreya grandis. Next base: position 521,508 of record JARHVA010000522.1, on the reverse strand, counting down.
TATAAAGAGTTTATAAAAATTATATTTACGCATGCTAGAATCAAAATGTGTCTACACTGATCCTCTTAGAAATCCATTTCCATGAAAAATGAGTGGCCATATGAAGATTTTTGTCATTGTATGCAAAACATATGATAATTTAAAATTTTACTCCTCTGTTAAGCTAGGTAGACCCCCCCCCCCCTCAATGCTAATTAAATTTTTTTGACTAGTTTATGGGAGTTAAAATATCATATCAAGACATGATAGACCCCTCCTTAATTATACTCATTGAAAATATATCTGATTCTAGTTTCTAAAAAGGTGACTTTGGTAAAATAATATAATTGTGTTTTCAAAATATGGTAAAATTTGTCATGATAGATACAGATTTTCTTAGTTTTCACAATTAATTCAAATAACCTCTTTGCAAAAAATATATTTTTGGAACTTTTGAGGGTTGTACCCTTGACCTTTTTTTTCAAGTTACTTACAAAATCATTTTGACCAACCCCTCTATAATTAATTTTGATTTTTTTAAATTACACTATATTTTGTTGAATTTCCAAAATAAAAAAATAAACATGTGCATGTAAAAATTTGTTACCAAAATAATTCATGGGAAAGTGATATTGTTAAACTATAACTCCACTTAATTGGGTCCCTCCTTAATATTTCAAAGTGAAATATTAAAAATGAAAAAGGCAAATTGAGATCACTTTGCCATATTTTGTTTTAAATGTCATATCTCTATATGAAGCCATACTTCTATCAGAATTTGCCTCCCCCTCTTCCTTTATTTAAAAAAAAAAAAGATAATTCAATGTATACAAATTTATGTGACAAATTTAATCAATTTACAGCAGCAAAATTTCTCTCAAAACACCTTTCAAATCAAATTTCTCTGTTTGATAGCATTTGTAGGCCGTACCATTTTTTAGAGGTGAAAATAATGGAAAATCCTTAAAAAAAAATTAATAGTGAAAACTCTTTTAAAAATACTATAAAATAGTAATATTGAACATAAATTTCATATAAATATATTTATAGAACCATACTATTCATATTTTAGGCATTTTTGGGGGCCGTACTATGCAAAAAAATAATTAAAAAAACTGGTTATAAATGAGTATTTAGGTCATATAAAGTAGAGATTTACCTAAGTTTTAATCTATATATAATGAAAATATGGGACGTACTATTCCATTTTTTTAAATGTCTTTCAAAACCTTAAAGTCTTCACATATATTCTTTCTCTTCCATCCCATTCGTCTTCATGAAACTCTTCAAAATTTTCACCAATTTTTTTTAACTAGCTCTAATACCACTATTAATGCCAAGAATAGGAGGAATATCACAAAAATGTATTTAGGAATGTAATATAAAATATCATATTTTTTTTTGTACAAATGTAAGCTTATAAATCTTACGAAAGGGAGGAGGTGGTTACAAAACCAACCCATAAACAAAAGCTAAATAAAAATATAACAAATTAATTACTTTAGATCAAAAAAATTATCCCAACATAAAAAATATGTGTAAAAAATATATTTTGATTATACATGACATGGAATAACTAATACATCCTTTGTTATTTCTTGGTTGTAGAGATGGCCAAGATTCTAGAGGTTGGTGGACATGTCTTGGTTGCTAGATTTTTTTAGATAGATTGATAGATGGAGATTGAGCTAGACTGGTATCCATAAGTCTACGAGGTATATTTAAGATGTGAAATATCCCCCTCAACACTGACCTATTAGTCACGTTCCTAGGATGTTGGGAATGATTTACTAAAACCTTTAGATGGGAGCTGGGAAGGGATGTGATAGAGGTGGGTATCACACTAAAAGATGCCCATGCCATCCTTGGGTTACCCATAACAAGAGCACCAATGAACATAGGGATACCAGATGTCTTATAAGAGAGGAGATCCTTATCCATTTGGACTACAGGCTCAGAGATGATATTGAGAGTATGGAGAGTCAGTATGGATGACATGTATATATCATAAATTTTGAACCTCTAAAAGGTGGTGATAGGCCTTATGACATAGTGGGTGCTCTATCATAAGTTAGATGGTAAGGTACCACTATTTATGATAGCCTTGAGTAGGATGATGTTGGAGGAAGGAGTACTATATGATCTAGGCTTTATCATCTAGGTCTAGCTCATATATGATGTATTCAAGATGTTGGTCAGAGGGCAGAGGACTATGGGACTAATCATATTATTGACAACATGGATATATGAGAGATTCCCCATGTATTAACTGACTAGATTTCCCTATATAATTAATGATGGGTTACCTTATTTGCAGCTATGGTTGGAGGACCAAGTAGTATGGGCCATCCCCACTTGCTAGTATTACATTTAATGAGATGTGTAAACATCATCCAATAATCGTATGGGCATATAAAAGCTACATGGGTAAGATATCACATAGTTTCACCAACATTATAGAGGAAAGAGGTGATTAGACACTATATGTGGTGGAAAGAGCCACATATTTTGGCACAAGTGCTAGGAAAAATGGGCTTACCTCATCTGGTGACACTAATATTGATGTTTGACTAGTGGCCTTAACATGTGAGAGAGTCATGAGGGAAGAGGGGACTCAGACCACTAATAGTGAGGCTGATATTAAGGTCATGTTAAGAGAAACCATAGACTATATGGGCATGATAAGTGGTAAAGGAGGAGTTAAAGGAGGCAAAAATACTAGATGTACCACTACCATTCTGATAGTAAGATGAGTAGTTGCTACTGAGGACATGACAACAATGGAGATATGAGAGAGTGGAGACTATACATCCTAGATGAACCCATATATGATCTAAAGGAGATGATAGAAAGACCACTCAGATAGAGGTTGAGATGGACATGAGCCATGACAAATAGGTTTGAGCTGAGGAAGTGACCTATCGAGGAGGTATTAGGAGGCCATGCAAATAGGGAGACTATGTTAGGTGATTGTGTAGATGATGATATCATAGGATCGAAGATATAAATAGGTATGAATATGGTTGAATGATTTCTTAAATTTTTATTTGGCATTAGAGATATATAGTTAGATATTATAAGATATGATAGTGATCTAATATCCATCTAGTGTGATTTTTTAGGCATACATGAAGATGAGGACGAGAGATGGGGGTACCTAGTGAGGGGATCACTCCACGAAATCCTATATGAGACTCTATATCCATATGACCCCATGACACTAGAGGATCTGAGTGTACCATCTATCTTAGCTCAGGCAAGATGGTTCAAATTAGCTAGTAAATTAGTGAGGTAGATATAGGTGCAAAGAGATATGGTGCAACCACTAGTTGAGATGGGTGTAGTCAAAATATAGGCCTAGTAGTATTTGTTAAATGAGAGAGTTTCACATCTAGAGATAGTGATATAGATGATGTATTCATATACAATAATGTAGACTCAGTTGACACAGGCATATATAACAACCTCAATTGAGTTGGTGTAGGCATAGGTGCAAATAGCAGACCTAAAAGGATAGGTGGAGTGATTGGGATCTCATACTATCTCATTACAATGTAGTATTTGGAGGAGTCAAAATGAGGTCTCAAATGCAACATGGCTAGGCCACGAGATAGATAGGATGGATCCTAGCCCTAATGTTGGGGCTTTGTATATGGTTGTATATGTTGCATCAAACTCATGTTATATATATGATGTATCATTTTGGTTTATTGGTGTTGGTTGTGTATGTTATCTTTATGATGGTTGTGTTTGTTCATTATGGTTGAGGTTGTGGATGCTTTGGATATATTGATTTCTATTACATATATTTAGATTTGTTGTATATGTTGTAGGAAATATATGTGGTGTGGTTTCTTTTCTACCATTATGGAGTACACATGCATGGCTAAAATGAAATAGGAAAAAAAAGACTTGGAAAAATATAATCAATCAAAGAAATGCACAACACACTAGTTCTAGTTGGGAAATGTGTAATAAAAAAAAATGACTAAGTATAAAAATCCAAGAAAATGGCAAACAAGATGGTAAAAGGGGATTTATTTTTAAACCAATGTAAAAGATTTTTACACCAAATTAAAACAAGTAAAATCATTCTAAATATCACATTGGGAAGTATGTAAAACAATGTAATAAAATGGAAGGTATTTAAAAGGGCACAAATGGTAATAAAAAACAAATCAAAATTAAGTCAGTCAATTATACTTTTTCATGATGGGAAGTATAAAAGAAAAATAAAATTTGCAAAAAATTAGTTTTAAATTTATCATACTAATTCAAGCTATGAAGTATGAGAAATTCAAGAAATGGTCGTCATCTTACATGCACTCAAAAAATAAGAAGATAAAAAACAAAATAAAAATGAAGTAAGCATAAAACATACTAAATATCAAGATGGGAAGCATGTTAATGATGTGTAACCTCATAATCTATCGAATTTTATCTCATATTTGACACATGTAATTATGGATGATGATTTTGATTATTGGAAAATTTTGTGAGGGTTGGGTCCTATCCACGGTCTTACATTGCAACTCACAAAATCAAAACTGAAGGGGCACCAAATCAATATTGGTAAGTAGAAGGATAAGGTAATGGAAAATCTAGGAAGGAAAATATTGTAATTTGTGAGGGATGTCAGGTCCTATCCATGGTCTTACAAAGCAACTCACAAATGAAATCCCATGAGCAATGATCAGTAAGCAAAAAAATATTTCTCAAGAGGAAATATGAAGGAAAAGGAATTAAAAATGGAGTGTAATAATCAAGACTTATGCATCTTATGAAAAAACCTTAGGAGGCAAGAGGAATACTAAGGACATGAAAAGACACTAAGTAATTAGAGGTCGTCTATGTACAAAAGAAACCTTCTTGCTATAGACATAAATATTTGTAGGAAAATAGGTGTGCTACTAATATCCACACATGATGGTATATTAATACAAGGAAAAGTAAAATGGACCTACCTTCCCATAATGTGTTGCCCATTCCTCAGGCCCCTTAAAGAGTCATCGATCTACTATGAAGATTGTGTACTTGGGTGATAAAGTAGGTAGCACTAAAAGATTTTTTTATTCTCCTCTTATAATCTACTAGCCTACCACACCCCAAAGGACCTCAGCTTTAATGTGAGGCCAACTATGGAGTTTGAGATTAGACTAGAAGAAAGAGATGTGCTTTGAATCACATCTTTTAGTGTGATTTGACTTTTACGAATATTTAATATTTTTGAATTTTGATATCACTAAATTTTGTTTAAATGATTTGGATTTTAACTTTCTTTTAAAGGCTTTTTTTTAAGATTCCTCCTCCATATGGATTTGGAATAACCAATCATGAGAGAGATATTGATACACACGAATGAGATGTAGGCTAGGGATAAAAAAACCTAAGTATCCCAAGATAAAAGACTAACTAGAAAATTTAGACTTGATAATGAACTAATCATGTGATCTCAAGTCTTAACTATGTATATGCTTAGTTTATAGAAAAAGGAAGAAGGGAAAAAGGATATCCAAAGAAGGATCTATGAAGGAAATAGTAATGAGAAAAATCGCTTGCAAACTGATCACATGGTAATAGGAGATAGTAGCCAAAGGGAAGAGGGTAAATATAACCAAATCACCATGAAAACTATGTATGAAAAATAAATCTAAGAAATTAAACAATCATGAAGATACAAGAAAAGATTTTTGAGAAAAATTCTAAAGGAAAAGAAAGTAATGATAAGGGGAAAATAGAAATGATAAGGAAAAGACAAGTATATGTGAAATGTAAAATGATAACATAAGATAACTATAGTACAAAAAAAGGAGAAACATGATATAAGATAATAAATAATTTGACATAGTGACAAATGATATAATAAAAAATAAAAATAATATTGGATCACACATCCAATCCAAATATAAATGAGAAATCACCATGCATGTGCTCATAAATAGTAATAAATATGTCCACAAATCTATATGAAATTGTGATCAAATTACTGCTAAGGTCTCATCTATATTTAGTGAATACTAGGTAAATACTTCTTTTCTCATCTCCTTAACTAAAAAAGTAGGAATGTTCAAAGGATCATGTTGAGGAGGAAATCTAGGCAAAGGTTGGTCAGAAGAATGTGCAGAAACAATATCTATAAGAAAAGAAGGAATCATAGGTGGAGCAAGATCCATAGGTGAATGACTCACATGTAGAGAAGGATCCACATTTGAGAGAAGGTCCATAGGTGAGGGAGTCATAGGTGGAGGCATAAAAGGTGGTGAAGGGACCACAAGAGGTGATGTAACCATTGGAGGTGGAGACATTGGAGAAGAAGAAGGAACCTTCTTATGATAAAAACCTATGGGAGGAAAGGAATAAGGTCTAGGTATGGCTACAAGATGATATTTAATATGTTATTGAAGAATGTGGCAATGATCAGTGTGATGCATTCCACATAGGTTCCATATAAAATATACCTCACCATTATAGGGTAAAAATTTAGGAAGTACCTTTGGGGGAGGTATGGCTTTGTCTGATGATGGGGAATAAGGATGTAAAGTGTCAAGATATTGTCACAACTTACGATAATGGGTTGAAGAAAGATTATCTATCTGGTGGAAGCAAAAAATATGCTAGTGAGTGGTTTTAGGAGAACTCATGGAAGGAGTCAAAATAGGAGTGAAAGAAGTTAAAGAGGACTCATTGGCCCATTTGGTGTGTAAAGGATCCATCTTAGGTAGTGAAAGAAAACCATAATCAAGGAAGGGTGATGATGGGGAAGGAGTGTAACTAGAATCAATAAGAGAAGCAGTAGGATGAGAAGTAAGAAGAGGCTCAGCAACAATAAGAGAGGAAACAAGTTCAACTATAGTGGAAAAAGGAACATGCTTAACTATAGATATCCCTACTAAAGGAGAGGTAGGATTTGCATAAGGTCTAAGGAGGACTACCCTAGGTGTGGCAAAGCAATAAGGTCTGATCATAGCATGATCCAAGAGCATGGTCTTAGGTGTCTCTTTAGAAACTAGAGGTATTGATGCCATCTCTACCCTATGATAAAGAGGGAAAATACAATAATCAAGAACTATAAATGAAATAAAATGATGAGATTCACAAAAATACTCAATTAAAGAAGAATGGTAATGAACAATCTCAACATCATAATCCTAGACAAGGCCACCTAAAAGAAGATCATCTAAAGAATATCCATCATCATAATTTGGAGTATGAATATCAATGACATAGGTCAACATGGCCTTGTCATTAGAGAAAGATTAGTGAATAGAGTATCTAGTCTTGGTTAAGACAACATGAATGTCATCATAAGGAGGATTACAAGAATGAGGCTACAAGGAAGTAAGAAGCTACAAGATGAGGTGAGGTGAGAGATCAAAATTTTTGATATTTAAATTAATCTCATCAGGCTCATCATTATTAAAGTTTAAAAGGTTGAGAGGAATGTTACCAATGAGCTTAGGATGCCCATTATAACTTTTGTTTGAGTTGATAGGAAAATTGAGACATTGTGACTCATGGAATGGAACACTAGGTAAAGGTGAAAGAGTATGAATCTTGAATACATGATGATCTTGGAATTATTCAAAATTCATAGGGTTAGTGTCTCCTTGAATCCTATAAATGGTTCCATTATGAGGAAATTTTATGCATTAACAAGTAGAAGATGTGATAGCTCGCATTTGATGAGTCCACAATCTATCAAATAATATGTTATATGAAAGGGGAAAGTTAAAAATAATCACCTTCAAATGAATGGTGACAAGTGGGATATTAATGGGAAGCCACACACACCATAAATGATGAATTTTACTTCTATCATATCCTTGGCATGTGTTACGTGTAAATTGGAGATTACATTTGAAATAACCAAGATTTTTAATGAAATCAAGGTAAGCGACATAGGTGCCAAAACCCTCATCGATCAAGACTCACTTAACTCAAATATCACCCATTTGCATGGTAATAAATAATTAAGGATCATTTTCATGAAGCAAAATCTCATTTATAATCATATATGTGATAAGAAATCATAAGTAAAGAGAAATGTCTATAGTTTAATCAGTTTTAATGGACATATCTTCACATTGTTATAAATACTATCCTTAGATCTAGATAAAGTAGCCTCCCATCTTGCTAGAGGAGGGAGAGGGATATTCATCTTGAATACGAGTTGCATGAGGTGGTTTCTATGATGTGTATATGTCCTCATGAATTAAAGAAAAGGTATTTGGGATGGAATATTAGTAAGCTCCACAATGGGATCCCACTCATCATAACCCATAAGGATATTTTTAGATATAGGTGCATAATTATTAAGAAGATATTTTTAAGGTGGATCCGAAGAGTATTTAAACTTATTTCAATATGAATGAGAAGGTTTAGAATAAGGTTGTAAATAATTTGGTGATGAAGAAGTAGTTTGTTTAGATTGATCTTAAAGTTCAAAAAAGAAGTGTTAGTAGAAATTAGATTGTTATTAGTATTAGAAGATGATGGGAGAGAATTATCAATAGCATGGGATATGTCATACATGGGGGAATAATAAATTGTATCAACAAAATAAATAATATCTTCTTGCCCCAAATCATTTAAATGAGTTAGAGAAGAATCTTGCATAACACAAAATGTCTTATGGGATGGAGTATAGATAGGTTGTGAATCAATGAAAGCCACCACTCTTTGCATATTATCATGCTAATCACATTCTCTTTATAATTTGGTTCAACAAGACTTTATACATTATTTTTGGAAGAAGTAGGCTTGTCTTGAATTTCTTGGATTGGTTGATTATTAGGCAAGTGATCTTTATAGATAGCTAAATGAGCATTTGTTTGATTTAAGGCTTGAGTATTATAATTTAATTTATAATATTTGAAATCAAACTCATAGGCTTGTTAACACTTAAAAATAATTGAATCATGATTAAAATTTAGGCAAAGAATAAATTCCATGGCTAAATTTTAGATTTGTCTACAAGTCTAGTGAGAGTGACCCCAACTAAAATGAAACCAACAAAACTTATTAGGATAATACCATGATTTCATAGGTTAAATAGGGTCAAGATCTCATGGAAGAGGATTGGGTAGATGTTTAATCAATTTGGTTGAAGATAAAGGCTTATGAGCATTAATGTTATTTGTTGAGAAATGAGGATTTGTGTATTGTTGAGAAGGAGTTGATTCTAAAGAAGGGGTAAGAAATGTAACTTGAACATTGTGAATGGTTTCATATTAATTAGTAACACCATCATTGGTAATATTGTGGTTTATATTCTTTACTAATATGTAAGGAACTATGGAAGGATGGGGTGGCTTGAATTAACACATGAGGAAATCTTGTCTTTTGGCTTGATTGATAGCTTCCTCTAAGGTACATGGAGAAAGGTTAAAAACTTGATATTGTAATTTAGGAAATAAATAATTTATAAAGAGATTAAAGAGATTATAATCCACCATGTTATGTTCAAATTTATTTTATAAAGTCTTCCATCACTTAACAAAGGCTTGGGTAGTTTCTTTTTTGTTTGTTTGTAATTGATGAAATGTGCCAAAGTTCTCAACAAGATCACTAATTTGAAATTATTAAACTAAAGAATTTACTAAGTCCTATAAACTAGTAATAAAGTGTGTTCTAAGTTGATTGTACCAGTCCAATTCATCACCCTTGAGGGTTTTGGCTAAGCGTTTGGTAGCAGCAAAGGTATTAAACTTGACCTAATCCTTGTAAATATTTTCAAATGTCTTGAGATGAAGGGTAGAATTAGTTGATCCATTGTAATAAATTTTAGGTGTTATACCTCCAATGTTAATGTTAGCAATTTGGGTGGTAAGAGGTTCATTTTGTAAATTCTTGATGACTTTTTTGACTAATGGAGGTTGAGGAATGAGATTGCCTTGAGAATCTTGAAAAGGAGGAAGAGAAACACTTTGGTTATGTGTGCCCCAAGTCATTAGTTGAGGATTGGATTGAAGATTAAGAAGGTTGTTTAACATTTGCATAATTTGATTCATATTATGAGCTTGAAATGTGTTCATTTGATTGAGAGTTTACAAAAATAGTTTATGAGTTTTATTGGTGTTATTATAATAATTAGTATTGGTTTTTGTGTTTGTGTTATTGGATTAAGTACCATTATTAGTATTGATATGAGCTTGAGAAGAGCTATGAGAATTTGAGGCACTAGTTGTAAAATTTAGTTTTGAAATAAAAGATGGACTAGTAAATGGTTGAGAAGAAGAATCATGAGTGCCTTGAGTAGAAAAAGATGATCTAGTGGTAGGATTAAGTATAGTGGATCTTATGAGAGGCCCACTAGATATAAAACCTGCCATGTTAATTGAGATACTAGGCATTGAGGTAGAAGAAGTTAAAGAAGAAGATGTCATGACATAAGAAGAATTCAAGATTGAAGGAAGAGGTTGAGAAGCAAAGAAATTGGTACCCCCAAATATAGTTGAGAAACTAGGAGTAAGAGAATGAGGTTCTTTAAATTAATGGATAATCATGAGGTTATAAATGGTGGAATGATCCTTACCTCTATGTTGAGGGAATTTTGTTATAAATAAAAACATTTCAAGAGTATACTCTAACTCAATTTTATCCTCTAAGAGAATATGAGGGGTTTTCTGCAAAGGGGTATGAGGAATGGTCACATAGTTCATCATGTGGGTTGTAATATGAACATTACTAGCATTTATAAAAGGAGCCTTACTTTATCTATGGGAGACCCTATTATGACTGATGATTTCCATCATGTCTATCGATTGAAATTTAGTGTTATCACCAAACAAAAATATCATGATGAAAGGAAAATAAATAAAATGAGAAAACAAAGAATCAAAAAGTGACTGATAATAGTACTAGGTCAACCCGATTGACCTAGTGCAAAATAGGGACTGTAAAACCATACAGGGTCCACAATATTGACCCAGTTTCATGAAAAATGACTAATCAAAAGAGGTGAAGATGTTTTAAATAGTAGTAGGTCAATTAGGTTGACTTAGCACAGTGTACAAGATCTATAAAAGATACTAGGTTGATACACTTGGCCTAGCACAACAAATAGGGAAGAAAAGAAAACTAATAATAAGCTTTGAATTAAATCAAGATAATTGCATGTAAGAAAGTAGTAAGTAATGAAAGGGAAAAAAATATTTAATATAATTGACACTGTCTAATCCAATCGATGCACATAAAGCATAATCTTTCACTAATGCAAGATTTTTCACACACAATTGATCAAAGAGAAAGTAAACAACTTAAAATTAAAGCTAGCTACTTGGTCAAACTATAATGTTGATTAGATTATTAATAATGATTTTAAGTGCAAAGGGAGATTGTATATAAGCAAGGTACTAGATAGCAATCGATGGATAGTTTCAGGTAAGTTCAGGATAGAAGGAACTATAATGGTAATGATACAAGCTTGGTATTGGGGCCTACCCTCTCACTTCACACACCACAACAATAAGGATAATGGGTGCCTTTTTAAAATATATCATTAACCATACTTTATACTTGAATAGAGCATCAAGTTATCTTCCCCCTTGGTGATGAATCCAAGTAGGTTGGCCTAAATAGTCAAATGTTTAAATGTTTGTTGATATTTATGTGGTTTGGCCATGTGTGTAAAATAATAGAAATAATGTAACTAAGAGATTATTTCAAAATCCCCTAATTAGACTATGTGAGTTATTCTAAGCATAAAAACAACTAAAAGGAAATATGGGATTAACATATATGGTTTATTCCAAATTTGATACAAGGTATAGTTGAGAGACTATATGGACAATCATACAAAATAGGGTCAATAGGGTTGAACATGTATTGTGGAAGCAAAGTCTAAAAGTGAACTAGGTTAGTCAGGTAGACCTAGTTATTTCAAAAAACATAGAAAAAAAAATTAGGTTCATAGGGTCAACCTAGTTGAATGTGTGGAGGTAGTTTTGAAGACTATAAACTATGAAAGGAAAGTACAAAAATAAAAAGCTAAAGAGGAATAGAAATTGACCTAAATAGTTTAGAGATGAAAAAGGAGAATATTGCTTATCAAGAACCTTGGAGAAAACTATCAAAAACTTAAAAACTAGGATGAGCTAGTCGATCAAGCTATACAAGAAGTTGATAAAAAAGTGATAAAGATGCACTAGGTTGACTTGGTTGACCTAGTAGGTTGAACAAGAAGTCTAAAAACCTAAAAAAACTTATACTGGGTTGAGTTGGTCAATCCAGTTGTCTGAACAAAATTATGCAAGTTATGAAACATGTACTAGGTCAAGCTAGTTACCTATTCCTACAAACCTATGCATAGAGATAAATAATTGGGTCAATAGGGTTTATCCATCATAGTAAAGATATGATAAAAATAATGACAAGTAGAAATGAAATAAGTGAAATAAATCCTACAAGGGTTTCATTCATGTAAAATTCACCATAATGTATGCAATTATAAATGCATCATGTCCATAAATCAATCTTAGATCAGATGGGATAGAGCACACCTACACTTTTTATTGGGTGCATAAAATTGTTAAGAAAGAGTATGAACAATGTGATGATATTCTAAGCCTGATTAGGGGATCACTTGTAATAATACACCATGTGAAATGGGGTTCTAAAGCCTATAGTATAACACAATCACACAACAACCCTAAAATATTCTTATGATTTAATATTTCACTAATCTAATAACAATAAAAGTAAATCTAATCTAGTGTACACCAAAGTTTGTGGCACAAAGTGGGTGGTTAGAAATAAAACTAATAAACAACTAGACTAAACATGTATTTAAGACATATACTCAAATCAATGTATATGGAATCCTAATACATGGAAGATAAAAATACAAATACACTATCTATCTACTCTTACAAAGGAGGAATAAATTTAGGAATACTTACCTTTGAATATGAACCCATCAATCCTCAATCTCTCCCTTGGCCAAGGTGCTTTGCAATATTGTCATTATATGTAAGGATAACTAAGATAAATCAACTCTAGGATACACAACCTATCGAAGCATCTAAAAGCTTATCCACAAGATGAGATCAAAGCTCCAAAAAAAATTACAAACCTAAAGCTTTATTTCTCAAGTATAATGTTCAATAGGTAGATGTTAGTTCACACTTATTTACTTAATTATTCACTCTTCTCAAATGTTAAGGAATGACCTTGTATATATAGTAGTATCTTACCCTAAAATATTTTGAGAATGTCAGTTATGCTAGGTTGACATGGTTGACCTATCATGTTTTTCAGGGCTAACTCTCTAGGTCTATTTTAGGTTAGCTAAGAGACCAATAAACCAAAAGAGAGAAAAATTCCCTAAACTGTGCTAGGTTGACCTGGTCGACCTAGAACAATTGATAGGTCAAAAGGGTACTAAGGCAGGAAATGAAGGATAAAACATATAAAATGATAAGAATAGGTAGAAATAAGAATAATAATCTTGGGTTCAATGGTTTTAGGAGTCTATAATGTGGATGTCAAGTGGAAAAAGAAATGAAAAGATTATGAAGAACCAATGGTTTACCCATCCCTTTCTCGGTACACCCCTTAAGGCATGCACTTAGAGAGATTTAGACTCAATAGGTTCTTATAAGATATGAAGTGTAAATAATCAATAAAATTTAAAAAATATTGTGTATACACCTTACAATATATTTAATACCCCAAAATCTCATCAATCTTCTATTTAAGGTCAAATATTCAACATGCCTAACTATAAGAGTGCATTTGAGAACTGACTATGTATTTGGTCTTAAATTATGTTCCAAATAGGTCATTTATTTTCTAAAAGTATATGACCATCATCAATAACTAATTCTTACTATAATATTAGGTCCATATCATCTTCAAAGCATATTAAACTTCCACATCCATTATCTACATATGCAAAATCTTGTAGGTACATCATTTAGGATAGTTATCTTAGTTATTCAACCACCACTTAGCTCAATTGATATTGAAGATACTCATTTAATCGATGATATTTCATATTTAATCAATCACCTTGATGATGCTTTAGCAACCTTCAAAACACATAGATAACATGAATCTTCTTGAATTTGTAAACATATAAGATTCACAAGGTAATGACTATGCTTATGTTTGAAAGCTTGGAAAAGTGCAACCATATGACTACCAAGATTGAAATACTATTACCACCATTGGAAAAACACATAAAACATGAATAAAATCTTCCAATATCCTTGAATAACACTTTTCAAAACACTTAAATCATCCTATATGTAGAAACACATAGAAAATAATCCAAGATAGTGAATGAAGAATTGACCATTTGGAGTCTGTATGAAATACTTAAGTGATCAGTAAGATTATGATGGATTGATAAAATATTATAGGGAAATGGATAAATATTTAAATTCAAAAAATAACCTAAATAACTCAGAAACCCAAAAATTATTAGTCACTTGGAAACTTATCACAAAGGAGACTTTTCTCGCCAAAGGGCCATCCAAACATGATACCATGATGAATTAAATTATGCGAGGAATATAAAAACATATTATAACTCATTCCAACTAGTTTCAAGAATCCATGATCTCACACTTTACACTGGAGTTGTTTCAAACTCATCCTATGGGATTTTGAGTTCTCAAAATGTAGTTTGGTCTCTTAGTAATTGTTAATAAATATAAGAGCACCAATATAATTAACATTTCAATAAATTAGAAACCAAAGATGTCAAAAACTTTGGCCAAATTTTCATCCTAAATTCTAATTATACTACATGTACCATCTACATGAAGTTGGCCTTCACTAGCTTGTGAAGGGGATGATGAGAGAGAAATATTTTTGAAAATTTTGGACTTCAAACTTCTTCCCAAGATTGGTTCTAACTTGTATAATATGAAATAACATTATGAAGTCACTTTCACTTTCAATTGACTTTGAGAGTCTATATAACTCCCTCTAACTCCTCAAACAAGTGTTAAAAATAAACAATTTGAATTTTTATGATCCTCTGATAGGTTTGATATTTAATTAAATTATCCTATCCTTTTTTAATGTGTCATGTAAATATTTTGAAGTTAGTTAACTTTTAAAAACATCAATGTTAGCCAAAAACTAAATTTTCACTCATTTTTAACACCTTAAAGTTATCAAATGATCTTCAAACTTTATAAAACTTCATGAAACATTATGAAAAGGTGTTTGACACATATAATGACATTAATAAACCCATAATAACCTATGACACACCTTTACCATATATTATTTACTCATGACACCCCTAGATCACTATATGACCTTACCTTAATCTTTCCAAATATACCTTAATAAATGTTAATAAGGTATTTTGGACTCAACTAGGACCTCCTAAAACACCCAAGGTTTATTTTTTTACCTATAGGGGTCCTATTTTGACTTAGGGGTCAAAATTGGATAACACTTCCCTTGACAATGGCAACTAGAGAAATAATGCTCCCCATCCCATGAATCTCATAGACCTAACCTTAAATACTTAGTGTAGATTACACAATAATAGAGACCATACAGAAACCAACCATACTAAATTAATTATTACCACAAACATATTATAAAAATAGGTGGATAATATGGAGATTGTGCCTACTTCTGATGATAATTAGAACTAGAAAAGAGGGAGCCCATCAAAGGACTTTGTATTAAAGACTTATAAATTTCCATTTGAAGATGAAAATAAACCTCAGGATAACCTAGAGGAGGTCCATGATTTCAAATAGTTCCAAAGAAGGAATAATTACCAACTAATGAGTAATTTGGCCAATCCATTGACCTCCTTTACTCCCTTGAATAATACTTAGGTTCTACCTGCTATGATTTTAGGTAATAATCCTCCTCCACCCAAAGGATCTCCAACCTCTTATCCACCTCGAAACCATACCACATATACCTTGGATAATAAAAAACTAAGTAAGACCAAAATTAGTTAATATATCTTAAAATATCTGTAAAAAATGAAGGCCAACATAACTATGTTTGAGTTGACTCATATTTCTAACTAAAAGGAATTACTTTTGAAAGAGTTTTCTAGTAATAAAAGGGAAGGAATCTGCTAGTGTTTCTCATGCACATGTTTCTCTCTATAAGGAGAAAATTCAACCTCCTCCTTTATTCTTAATAGTCAGGATATTTGGTAAATAATTACATAACTTTTTGTTTTATTCAGGTATATTAGTGAATGTCATGCCTTACACAATTTTCTAATATTTAGGTTTGACACCTATGAAGTCAAACTAAAAGGTTGTCCAACTAGATAAAATAGAGGTAAATTTAGTTGGAGAGCTGATAATGTCTACATGTAATTGGATTCTTATTTGAGGGTTTAATAATTCATCAATATTGAAGTGGTGGATATCCTAGATGCTTATAGTATGTTGTTGAGTTGAGGTTGGTCAAGAACTCTAAATGGTTATGTGGTAATTGATTTCATCCATATGTGGATACCTTGGTGTGGTTTACCTAACCAAATTAGGATATAATGGGAATCCAAGGTGGTTCATATGATCGCTGAATATAATAAACCAAATGAGATCTTCTATGAGGAATATAAAATGGGAGTGTATTTAGTGAACAAAGAGAAAGGAATACACAATACCCTCTCTATTAACATGCTTAGTGTGAAGCAAAACCTAGAGATTGAATAGTTAGATCTTCTAGATGAAGCATAATTATGTGAAGAACCTAAGTTATTATCCTTCCCTTGCATTTTATATCTCAAGACATGGTGAATCAAATAGAAGTGAATAATATTTGTGTTCTTCATAAATAAATCAAATCTATAGCATGAATGGTAATTATGGTTTGAAGTCAACTATTAAACAAGAGGTAAATGTTGTAAAAATGTTGCCCCTCCCCAAAACACCAATTATAAAAATGGTATTATACTTATGGACATTGAAATTTTATGGTTTAAAGTCTAAAAATGGATGTGGTGTTGATGTGGAACTGATTAATCCAAGAGGAAATTCTTATTTAGTGGCCTGCCATCTATAGTTCATGTTGACCAAATTTGACCCCAAGTCAAATTTAGGTCACACCCTATAGGTTGAAACTTAATATAGGTATATAATGTTTGTCATGGTCTTATCATGTCTATAGTTGTCCTAAATATTCTCATATGGTCATATGTGCCCTTGTCTAGCATTATCCAAGTTTTGGTCTTAGGTTCACTTGTCTAGTCTTATAGCCAATCACAAATTCTTGGAGTGGTAAAATATGTTCAAATTTATAGTATATTATAATATAAATTCATTAAAAAATGTTATTTGGATGTCATTTATATCATATTATTATTATATAACCTTTATTTGGCTTTTATATTCAAAAAATCACAATTTAGCCACCTTTTAGCCCATGAAAAAGAGTTGGACGTGCCACCTCAAGGAGAGAACATTTAAAGAAGATTTGAAACTCCCCTAATTCCTGTAGACACTGAAATCGTGTCTACCCCCTAGGTCATCTTTCACCCTTGGCCCCCCTTGGCCCATGTCCTAACCCTTGTCCTAGCCCCCTCCATTTATCAAATTAAAATAATTAAATATTTGACCCTCTTCCACCTCACCCATGCCACCTTGGATCCCCTCCTTAGATGCCTCCACCTCTCTCCTATCCTTTATTGCCCAAATCTCCCCTTTATCCCTCCTCCCACATCCATTTATGCCTTCCTCGACCATTTTCCCACGGCCCCTTGACCTGGCAGCATGCAAAAATGAATAGAAGCTAATTTTAGCCTCTATCCCCATTCTTCGGCTACCGACATTGGTCATTATGCGGCCAACATCGGCAGTTCTACCAGCATCGACAGCCTTCAAGACCATTCTCTGCAACCATTCTCCCCCCCCATGAATAGAACTCTCTTGACACTTTTGCATTTGTATTTTCTTCTCCTCCTCCTCATACAACAACAACAACAGCTATAGGCACCTTGCAGGAACAGCTCTAAGCAATAGCTCCATTTCCAGGTCCTTCAACAGCTCTGACAACAGGTTTCTCCATTCTCCAACTAGCAAGCAAGAGGTAAGCACAGTGTTGTTTTCCATTTCATTTCTTATCTACATTTATCTATTTAGCTAACTACTACCTAAACCTTCCCTATCTGTCCTTGAGAGGCTGAAAAGCCTTCTCAGACCCCTGCCTCTCATTCATCCCCCTTTTGTGCTTCTAGTTCCAGCTAGTCACTTTCTCGACAGTCCCCTCTGCCCAACTAGTTCTGCACAAACCCTCAAACTACTCCTCAGACCCCAAATTGTCCCTCTGAATCCCACACAGACCCTCAGACCCTCAGACAAAGCCTCAGTCCATTCTGTAGACCAAGACTAGACCTGTAACTCATCCCTAACTATTGC
This sequence comes from Torreya grandis, assembly GCA_037957365.1. Lineage (NCBI taxonomy): Eukaryota > Viridiplantae > Streptophyta > Pinopsida > Cupressales > Taxaceae > Torreya > Torreya grandis. The sequence continues at coordinate 503,176 of JARHVA010000522.1, read as the reverse complement.
CCTAGCCAACCTCATCTGTTTCCCCTACCGACATCGACAGACTAATAGACATCGACTACCTTCCCTGACCGAAGCCAGCAATACCACCGACATCAACGACTGTGCAAAAGTAGATTGCTTCTAAAAGGTATGCATTTGCCTTAAGTTCTTTCTTTCTATTTTTCATCATTTATCACTTTCTATTTCTAATCGGTATTTTGTTTTTAATAGTGGACTGGCATCCTCCAAGAAGCCTTTGTGCTTCTAGGACCAAGCTCTTGCTTGGCAGTCCACCCTTTTGTCATCTAACATTTTTCGTGTTTTAGTGTCTTTCTCTTTCAAGTGTCATCCTCCACAACCAAAGAGGAGTTCTCACAACATCTAAATTCTGGTGCACACGTCTACAACCTGGGTATGTACAAACCCTCTTCTTTCTTCTTAGTTTCTCATCTTTCCTTTCTTGAATGTGAAAAGCAAATCTAGCACAGAAACATTCTGGCACACCCGGTGGGACCTTAGGGTCTCCCTTGGGTTCCTTTTATTTCTGTTCATATAGGTGCATTAGGTTTCTCCCTTTTCACCTCTTTCTTCTCTTCTAAATGACATCATAAGCAGGATTAAAAAGAACCTTTCTTTCTTTTCTTGCATTTCAAACTAGTCAAAAATCATATCCTTCAACCCTTTCTCAACTTTTTTTCATTCAAACTCACATTTCGACTTGGGGCTTAAAACACATTGCATATCATTTCTGCTTGCTTGCATTTCTTATTCCACACCTAGTAATTAACAAATCACATCATGAATTAATCGTAGTCCACTTGATGTTACACAACTGAACCACTTGCACTAAATCAAACATCAAACTTACCTGAGACAAGGCCCGACTGGGATTTCATCCCCCAGCGGATACCTTACCCATCCCAGTGATCCTATTTGGATTTCATCACCAAGGGGAAATCCCACTCTGTTCTCTGGTAGAGTCTAATCTCTAGGGAAAGTATATTTTGGCTAAGCGAGACCATCTTACCACTGGACTCGTGAAGTGAGGGGAGCTTGCTTCTTAGCGCCAGGCCATGTACGGAACCTAACCCAGACTTTTGAGCACCTAAACAAACCTGAAACCATCCATAGACTACCTCTTCTAGGACCCTTCTAACAGCTAACCTCCCCAAACATCACTTTTAGGCATAAGCCACATTAGCTTAATAATTTACTTCTAGGGATTTAACGCTTACGCTTTACTTGTGTTCTTCATCTTTTCTGTTCTTATCTGCTTGTTTGAGCTAGTGAGGATGTTCTTCTTTCTTTTTTCCAAAAACTCTCAAATCTTTTGGGTTTTTGGAAAACACAGTCACCGACATTGGTTTTACCACCGATGTCGGTAACCTTTTCTCACCGGCATCAGTTATCTGACTGACGTCGGCCATCTTTCTCATTGACATCAGTTTTTCAACTGACGTTGATCTTTGTCATAGTTCTTTTTTTTCAAAATAATAGCCTTAAAACCCACCCCTTTTTCTGCCAAAACCCCATTCTAAATTTCTAAAACTAAAAAAACACAGTTTCTAAAACTTGACCTTTCTTGCCTTGAATGGTTCTGACTCGTAGTCAAGTCAAGGCTCTAGTCAACCACGCGAGGCATCAACCGCTTTCGTCTACCCCATCCATAACCAGTCCTATAATGGAGTTCCACTCAGAGACTGAAAGAACTCCTACTCTCCCAACCCCACCCCAGACTCCTATTGTCCCAGAAGGGGACCAAGATTTCACATGATTCTTGGACCTCAACGTCAAAGCCTTGCAACACTATCTCGCACATAGCTGAATGCGAGACTCCTTAGGCAACCCAATCTATGGGATGTCGACTTCCTTAGTTGAGACAATGATCACATCAAAAACATCTACAATTCAACCTATAGACAATCAAGCCAACACCTCGACTAATAACCCAATCGTGTCCTACCTTCAAAATTTAGCCTCTCCTTCTAGACCTACCTCCATGGGCATTCTGGTACCCCCTCAACCTCAAACTACTCAACCAAATCCTACACCTTACCAAAACCTAGTGGTCTCTATCCCCCCTACTCTTGCACCTATCAACACAAGCGTAACTATCTACCCTTCAACAAGTGTGGCCACTCCTCAACCATCTTTAATGGCCCCTATCCAACTTGTGCCTACCAACCCCATAACAAAAGTGCCCTTGGCTTTAACTTCTACCCTGATAACTAGCTACCCATATGTTGCGTCTATGCAACCAACCATGTCATATGCCCCTCTTAATATCTTTCAAGCGCCTTATAATCTAGGAGGCACTCCACCCACCAATCCGTCAGTAGACATCATCAAAATGTTGATGGACAAGATGTCCAGCCTAGAGACCTCTATTTTTGGCTCATGCAATGCTCTCTCATATGAGAAAATTTGCAATGAGCCCATTCATCCTTCTGTCCCAATCAGGCCATATCCCAGCCAATGGGAACTTCCTAAATTTTCTCGCTTTCAAAGCAAGGAAGACCCACAACATCACTTACGGGCATTCAGACATGCCTCTTACCTTATTGCCCATGAAGATGCATTACTTTTACACACATTTCCTATGTCTCTCTCTGGTGTTGCGCTTGACTAGTAAAGCTCTCTTACCAGCCATTCCCTCTTCACATTCACACAGCTGGCCCAGCTCTTTCTTGATCACTTCTCCATCAACATCACCAAGAAGGTCTCGATCATAGACCTCTATTCTATCTGCCAATTTGAGGATGAATCCATAGCTGACTTCATTGCTCGCTGGAGAGGCCTCATCAATCAACTCTCTTTTTCCTTACCCCAACCTGAACTTATTGAACTTTTCTCCCAAGCCTACGCCAAACATATTTCTTCCACCTTACAGGTTCAGACCTTCTGCACCTTCGACAAAGCCTTCATGATGGCCCATAAACTTGAATTACGTGTCATCGAGGAGAATAAAGTCAAGTTGCAGAGCAAGAATCCCAACTCTAAGACCTATGACTCCTCTTCTTCTAAACCTTCATCATCCAATCCTAAGTCTAAAGCTTCAGCTAATGTTGTGGTTGTTAGACCTTCATCCTCTTTGCCTTCAACCAATCAGCCTGAGCCATCCACATCTCAGAGCACCACTCGCCAATTCCAGCAGAGATATGTATAATGACAGTATAATCCTCTCAAAGAATCATACACGTCTATGCTAGAAAAACTTGTTAAACAGGGGGTTCTCAATCTCCCCCAGGTCTGACCACCTCCACAATTTGATCCCTCGCATGCCATCCCTGTGTGGTATAGGGAAAATGACTTATGTAGCTACCACTGTGTTAAAGGACATGACATAAGAAATTGCAAGACCCTTAAAAACATAATCCAAGACATGCTTGAAAAGGGTGACCTCATCTTAGACAATCCTAATGCACCCCCTAATCAGGGCATCGACATCTTCAAGCAACCATTCCCCAATCATCCACCGACCCAAAAAAATGTCTAGAACTTGATTGACAACACTCATGAACACAACATTCAAACAGTCAATATGGTCTCACCCCTCATCTCTGACCAACCTCAAGAGGTTAATCCATCTATCAGTCCATCACGTGTAGACGAACCTCTTTCCCCGGTTAGTTCTCCGTCAACCTCTCTCATCTTGGAGGATGCCTCAACCTTACTAGCACCACCGGTCTCACCATCCTCCTTCCTACTGCCTATGGAGGACCTGACCCTTCCTACTCCTCGACCGGAAGTGGAGGGCACCATCATGCCTGCCCTTTACCTGCTTGAGGAGCCTCATTCTCTGGTTTCTTCTCCACCCAGGGAAGAACCTGCCTCTCCTTCGTCTCCAACCAAGGATGAGTCTATCACGACTTCATCATGCCATGGGTCCAAGACTGCCACACCCATCTCATCTTTAGCCCCACAACCATCAACATATTTTCAAGGACCCAAACCTCATCCAACATCTTCTCAACCATTTTCCCGACTAGTGGAGAAAATCGGACTTCTCCCTTTAAGGAAAGTGGAGCATCAAGGATTGTGGGAGCATCTTAAAGCTCTTCAACATGCCCATGCCTTCTCGTCTCATGCTACCAATCCTCCTAAGGCAAAATCTCCCAAGACTCTCAATAAAGACCAGACTCCCACTTCTAAACCCGCATCTACCCCATCTAAACCTATCAAGTCACTTGGCGTTCGCCCTGTCTATACCCTCACTCACCCGCAAGTGAAGGTGGACTTAGACCAGACCTCGACCAATAGTAGTCTTCCAACCAAGTCAAAGAAGATTTCCAGACCACAGAAGTGAATGCCTCTTCCCCCGTCACCATTACCCTCCATTTTGGGCCCCCATCCTTTGACCCTGACCAGAGTCCTTCCCACTCCGACCTCTAATCAAAACCAATTGCCTCCTTTGCTTCCTTTACCTACCTCCAGCCTACCCTCTCCTAAAAAGGTGGTACCTATCACGAAGAAAGTGCTGTCTCTGCCTGTCACCACGCCATCAACCCAAAAGGTGGCATAGAAACCTCCTCCAACTCTGCCTAAGCAAAAGTCACCAGCATCGCACACATTAACTAGCACGGACCCTTTAGTGGGCTCATACTTGTTGATATTGCACCAACTTTTGTAGACTTCTAGCATAACCCTTCCACCCATCAGGCCTTTCCAACCTCTCGAGTCCAAGCCCCCTGGTTTGACGACATGAAGATTTGCTTATACCATCATACGCCAGGACACGATACTGAGACTTGTTGTGCCCTCAAGGCCATCATTCGCCACTATATGGAGAAGGAAACTCTTCTCCTTGAGGACACTCTTGACTGACCCTCGACACCTTCCCATCCAACCTCTTCAACCACATCAACATCTCACCAGTAGGCCATGACCCCTTCTTCACCTCCTATCTTTGAAATCAATGCTATCCACATAACCACTAGGTCACAAAAGGACAAGGCAAAATAAAAAGCTGCCATTCCTTGGACCTACCCTTTCTTCAAACCACCTCTAGCAACCAAGCCTAAAATTTCTATCCTTGGCACATCTCAGCCTTCTTCTTCTTCCTCTTTCAAGCCGATTCATGACTCCATGTTGAAACAGCTTCACCAGATGCCTGTGAAGATGTCCCTTTATGACCTCATCCAAACCTCACCTCAGCATCATCAAGCCCTCATCTGAGCCTTGTAGGTGGCGGAGCTCCAACCTAAGGACCCCCAACCACTCACTACCCTCGTCTACTCTTTATCTCCTGTTGCCTCCATCACATTTAGCGATTCTGAGATTCCCACATCCAACACGAAAGATCAAGACACCGCCCTCTTCATCACTGCCTATGTTGATCAGACATGCATTAAATGCGTTATGATCAATAGAGGTGCTAGCATCAATATTATATCCACCCATGCCATTTGATCAGTTGGCTCTTCCCAAGAATTGCATCTCCAAAATTGACGCAATCTTGTGCTCCTTTAATGACACCACCACCACGACCATTAGCACAGTCATCCTTCACATTTGTGTTGGTCCATGCATAGTCCTAGAGCTCTTCTATATCATTGAAGGAGAGTTTCAATACAACATGCTGCTAGGCCGACCCTTGATCCATGCCATGGCTTGTGTCCCCTCCACCCTGCACCGTTGTGTGAAATTTGAGCACGATGGGCAAGTCCACACCATTCCCGCTGACCCATCACCTTTCAAAACTTGTAACACCACCTACCATCCAAATGATGTCCTCATTCCTATCAAACCATCAACCCCAGCACTGCCTCCATCCGCAGAAGCTTCAACTAGTTTGCAACCAGCGATCGCCCTCACCCCTCCTCTTCAAGCGATAACTAAAGACCCCATGGAAGACATCTTCTAACAACTTTCACTTGAGGAATATCACTTGCTGACCTTAGACATGTTCCAAACTCCACAAGAGTATGGATGCCTTCACCACAGCACCAGTTGTGACCGTCAAATTGGGATGGTCATGCCTTATGGTCCTCCTCACCTCTAAACCAACCTCATCTATGGGGGGTTCAATCAAGCTCCTACTGATGGCAACCCTCTCTCTTCACCCTAGCCATTCACATCAGACTTCTCATTTCCTGGCAACCCCACCTTTGCACACACTTACCTTTACAGGTGTGCATGGAAGGGTTTTGGTTTCAGACGTTATGAGCAAGGCTCCCATCAGCACATCGAGCCGCTCAACGATGATGATGCCAAGAAGCAGTATGGCCTAGGATACCATGACCCCACTCAGGGTCCTTCAAACCTTTGTCCCAAGCCAACCATTAACCAATCTCCTCTTAGCTTGCCCATTCCTCCCTCTTCACCTACGGAGTCGGTGGTTTCCATCCCTCTTAACTTTTTCAATGCCTAAGTGCCATTCACTTGAAAACCCCTGACCTATCAACCAAGTGGGGTACCCAGGTCTCTCCTCCTCATCTTCTCTCCATCTCATTTATCTAACCCATTAGTCATCCGCACTGGGTGTTAGACATTCTTCCTACCACCAAATGGCTGGGGGGAGTTTGACTTTATACTGCCTATTGTGACCTCGACCAAACATCAATCACACATCAACCATGACCTCAATCAATCATCAAACTAGACCTTGACCAAGCCTCGACCAAACATTGACCAAGTAATGACCAAAGCAACATTCACCAAACATTCAACCAAACCTTGACCAATCATCAACCTTAACCTCTTAATCATGACCAACACCAATCTTGACCCGACCATCAACCAGTCTTGACCGATCAACGACCATATCAACCAACCACATATCGACCAGCGTGTGACCAATATGGAGTGAAGTAAACGAGGCAAGTTTTCCCCTAACTAGCTTGGACCTTTCATCATCACGCACAAGTATGGGTCAAGGACTTATCGTCTGTCTTCTCTCGATAGACGGCCAAAACCTGAGCCTCTTAATGCCTTGCATCTGCGGCCAATCCACTGTTAGTCAAGTATTTGTCCACTTGACATTTAACTTGAGCTCGTCCCTTGAGCAATCCTCATCCTCTTAATCCTCATTCATTTAAACCCTATTCCCCTAAACAAATCCTCTATAACCCTTTTATGATGCATGGATGCTTTGTCCTAATAAAAGGGAGCCCTTGAACTTCTATAGTCTTGTCCATGACTCACAATTATGTCAAAAAATAAAATAAAGAAATAAAAATGTCAAAACATATCCAAGGTCACCAAATCAAATCAAAAGGTAGACTGCTCCCTTGAAGGACAGCTATACTATCATTGTTGTAGCTAATAGACTGCTCCCTCGAAGGATAGCTATTCAACCTTATATATAAAGCAAAAATATAGACCACTCCCTCAAAGGATGGCTATGATTAACTCTTGCTACAAACAACACTTTCTTAGAAGCTTCCCGCATCGATCAACTGCACAAATAACCACCAAACAAAATGACATCTCCATGTAGACTTCCCGCATTGATCAGTCTACACCAAAAAAAAAACGGGTCATGGACTGGGCTTGTAGTTGTCTCAGGGTCTCCTATAAAAAGGGGCAAGGTTATCTCTACTCTTAAAATGGGTTACCCTATCCTCCTCCTCTCATAACACCTGCTCAAGGGACTTTGAGCTCACTTTAATGTCAAAGTGATTTGATTACCATTCTAACACAACCATGGTCAACGACGCAATGCATGAATGGGGCACTTTGTTCTAACAACCCCTATCTATGCTGTCATTCTGGTCCTTGTCAATGAAAGGGCGATTATGTCTTTCACTTCCTTTACACTTTGGTCACATTCAAACTTCATCATTTGTCAAACCAACTCAACTCCAATCTCTTTTTAGACCACTCACATAGCCTATTCACACTAGTTTCTATGGATACCAATACACATGGAAACTATGGACTACACAATTTATGTTAAGCATAAACCAATACTTGCTGAAGCATAAATAAACCTCAATTCATTTTTATCATACATCCATCACAAATATGAAAAATTTCTAGGGATGAAAGACCCCTCAACCAATGTTATAGCCTACACCATTTGGAAAAGGCTGTAACATCTTTTTCTCCTCATCATTTCGACACACGACCAAACCAATCATCGACCAATCTTCTCAACTAGTCTGAACTACATTGGTCTGAGGCCCTCAGACTGGGGCTATGTAGGCAACACTCAAATGACATGACATCCTCTAAGGTTAGCTCGACCACCCTCATTTGTTCATCTCTCTGATGGACAAACCTTCTCTTCTTTGACCATGACCTTGACCTCGACCAAGACCAATCAACCACTTTGACCCTCTTCCTCCCTCTTTGGGAGAACTACATTGGCCTGAGGCCCTTAGGACAAGGGATATGTAGGCAGCACTCAGTTGACATGGGGTCTCCTGGGGTTAGCTCGGCCATCCTCTTCGTCACTTTCTTCCATCCCATTCTCTCGTGACCTGTCAATCATATCATAGTTAGTCACATATTTTCATAATCATTAGAATAATCATTTTCATCATGTCCATCCATAGTCATTAAACATCACCATTTAATCTAAAAATCATAACCATTCACATCAAACATCAACATTAATATCATTAATCATCATCATATAACCATTTCATTAAACATCACATTCATCATCACATTAGTCATTATAATAAAAAACATAGCATCATAGCATCATCATTATACACATATCAAAACATACATCAAATCAAAGTGCCATAAACATTAAACACATCCATAACATTTTCTCATAACTCATGTTAATGATCAAAATAATCTCATCATATATATCTCAAAGTTTTATACAATCGCACAATCTGTGCATCTCTCTCTCTCAAAAAAATCACATACATCTCACATCATCAACACATAGGCTAGTATATACATCATATCAAAATCTACCCTCAAGGCTGTGGCTGTGGTGGTGGCGGTGGCTGAGAAGACATTGTATCCTCTCCCCCCTCTGATCTGTGCCATCTACACAAATCTGTAGTAGTCGCCCATGACATAGACCACTGTCGGCTTAGCTCTACCCTCATATCTGAGTATCGTTGTATCTAAGGAAACCCCCTAACGGCTCCCTCATAATATGCGATCTCATCCAATACATTATTGTATCTAACTATAGATACAGTCTGTGGTGGACCCATCTGACCTATTGATGTCCCCTGTACTGCCCCCCTGTGACTATGCAAATGCTGGCTATACTGATGCTAACTGTCTTGGCCCCTGTGAAAATGCCGATTGTTGAGATGGCTGCTGCAATGGGCCTTGCCCTCCAAAACTCTGACCTACCACTACTGCTATGGCTAGTTATCCCTATAACAGAGTGACCTGTCCTATCAGAGTAGCGACCTGACCTATCATCTCTGTCACCTGTCTTGTCACCCCCACTAGTTACCCCTACAAAATCATGACCTATCCCTACAAAATGGTCACCTGAGCCTGTGCTGCGTCCCTCTCCTATCACGTTGTGTCCCTCTCCTCACAGGCTGTATCCTGCTCCCTGGTGACAGTGTGTAGATCTGGCTAGGGACACACCTGTACACCTATGTACTATCTTGTCCACCATGCTGTGTAGGCCTTTGTACACCCTGGGTCAGCTATCCCAGGTCCTACCAGTAACTCCTCAAAATTTGGCCCCTCTGTCTCCTCTGGCAGTGGGAGTGGTGCCTCTATATCATCTTGCCTGTACTACGGGAATGTGGGAGGTACATCTTGTAGCAGCCCATACTAGCACCACACTCTCTCTGCTGGGATCCTCTTGAGCTCATCAGCTCACCTACCTCTGACCCATTGCATGCTCTAAGTCCCGACCATCTACTCGCCCTGGTCTCTAAACACTGGATATACCAAGTATGGTCTCCAGATGATATCTACTAGAATTAGGGCCTCCAGTACTCCTCTGTAGTGGTCAATATCTCTGACCACTCTATCCACCCGCGTCTATGCCATCACCTCGCACCATCACCTGAATCTAACTCTGAAACTAGCCTGGATCACCACTAGGAGGCCGAGAGGTCGTGTAACCGTGATGTGCTCATAGGCCTAATAGTGTAGAAGGTGGCCTACACACAGACTATACCATCACTGTCGACTGATGCCCCATAGCTCTCTGTATACCTAGGCCAAAAAGATGAGAACCCAGGTGAACACTATCTACTGCTCCAGCATGTCCATCAAAACTTCAGTCATGGCGATCGGGAACCTACCTCCCTCCGCATTTGGCAACGCATAGACTGTGATGCCGATCATCATCAAGATCGCCAGCCGATGTGCACCCTCATTCACTACATACAGAGGCTCATAAGCAAAATTAGCTGAATGGTAGCTCATCTCTGTGATGTGCTCCCCAAATAGCATAACCATATGTATATCATGTGCCTCTCTCGAGCACGCATAGATGTCAGCTCTGTGTACTGGTAGCCACAAAATCTGGTACACGTCCTCAACTGTGACTATCATCTCACCCATGGGCAGGTGGAAGGTGTTGGTGGCACGGTCTCACCACTCAATTAATACCACCATGAGGCTCACATCCCTCACCACTTTGTAGTAGCGTCTCAACCCACCTAGCCCCACTATGCTCATTTGTGCCCAATCCTTGACTGTCACGCCTTTGTGCATCTGCATCAACAAAGTCAGGAGGTGATCTCGTAGCATCAGAGTCTACCTCACTTGCATCCATCAACAGTCAATCTCATGTTAAAATTGTTCTTACTCTTCTTATTTGACCAACCATTCTGACCATCTATGCCTAACCTGACACCTGAGAAGCCCTTGGCATAGCTTTGACCTTTCGACTTGACCATTTTCACCACCCTTTCTGACCAAGCAGCCACCAACATCAATTAGCATGCCAGTGATGACACTCACATAACCGACATTGGTCACTTAGTGACCGACATTGGCAAGTGAGTGACTGACATCGATCATTGGTCGGCTAACGTCGGTGAACCTGTCGACGTCGGCGACTAGTTTGGCCCTAGGGCCGAATGGGGTGAGCCCTAAATTTAGGGCTTCTCCATGTGGACTCCCCAACCCCCCCAAATCATTCCTAAATCATCCCTAATCTATACTAGACCCCTCACCCACCTTCCTAGCTACCCTCCCCCCTTAATTTCTGCCTAAAACAACTAAAATTTCAAAAAACAAATCAAAACAAAAATCAATCAAATAGGGCTCAGAGACCCTCCTACCTCGTCTCGACGTCGTCGGTGTGGTGGCACAATGGGTGCCATTGGTGGTGGACCTCCCACGGGTCCTCTACTCCCCTCTGCCATCTCTTCTGTGCCAATGACTCTATACACTCCTGTTGGCCCACATGCATCCCTACAATGTCCAATCGACTCCCTCTCTCCACCAATGTTCATCTGCCACCTCATACCACTCCTCGGTCAACTCTGGGTCAATTTTACTCAATCAAATCCAGAGCTCTTTTTTCTCTCAGTCAACAAGTAACAAATGACTTTTGGTGGGCCACCAATCCAGTTTTGTTAGATTTGGTAGGCCACTGATGTTGGCATTTTCATGCCCTAGGCAGCTGACGTCGGCTAATTTCTGCCAACATCGGTCCTTTTGGTCCACCAACATTAGTTTTGTCACCGATGTTGGTAGACTTCAAACCTCCTCATCACCTAAAATCATGCCCCCAATCCGTCAGCTCTCTAGTAGAAGTTATCTTAGACCCCTAGGGCACACTTAACATCACTTTTGCCTCCGTCCCTTGACCACCAAACCTTGGAGATCATGACCATCTCCTCTGACTCCGACCACTTCCACGATGAATTTGCCTTGGTTGTTTTTACATGTATGCTACCTCACGACTGGTTAGCAAAATTGTGTGCAGCCCATATTTATGACCTTCACAAGTATAGGATCACAAGCTGATTGATCCCCACTACTTGTGGCCTTTTCGTGTTCCCAAGAGCACTTCCTGAGCCTGAGATACCTGGAACATGATGACCATTGGAGCTTCAGCTTAGATTGAATAACCTGATCAGCTACAACCAAATGCTGGGGCCTAATTATTTCAATTTTGGCACTCTTTGACCTTGACCTATGACAATTTGACCTGACCATCTCGTGAAGTGGTATACACGCAATCATGACTATTACAACATTCTCACTCACCCTCTCTCTATCCATATCTCTATCAAATCGACACTCGATCGCAGGTTCCCTTCCCTCGACTCTCGCTTTGAGGGGGGAACACCTCATCCCATACCTGGGGCAACCAACTCCTATTTTTATCTTATAGTTCGTCAAGAACAACCAATAAGACAAAAAGGGGCAAATGTAGACACTGAAATCGTGTCTACCCCCTAGGTCATCTTTCACCCTTGGCCCCCCTTGGCCCATGTCCTAACCCTTGTCCTAGCCCCCTCCATTTATCAAATTAAAATAATTAAATATTTGGCCCTCTTCCACCTCACCCATGCCACCTTGGATCCCCTCCTTGGATGCCTCCACCTCTCTCCTAGCCTTTATTGCCCAAATCTCCCCTTTATCCCTCCTCCCATGTCCATTTATGCCTTCCTCGACTGTTTTCCCATGGCCCCTTGACCCAACAGCGTGCAAGAATGGACAGAGGCTAATTTTAGCCTCTGTCCCCATTCCTCGGTCATTGACGTTGATCATTATGCGGCTGATGTCAGTGGTTCTGTTGGCATCGGTAGCCTTCAAGACCATTCTCTGCAACCATTCTCCCCCCTGAAAATAGAACTCTCTTGACACTTTTGCATTCATATTTTCTTCTCCTCCTCCTCGTACAGCAACACTAGCAGCTACATGCACCTTGCAAAAATAGCTCCAAGTAACAGCTCCATTTGCAGGTCCTTCAATAGCTCTGACAATAGGTTTATCCATTCTCCAACCAGCAAGCAAGAGGTAAGCACAATGTTATTTTCCATTTCATTTCTTATCTGCATTTATCTATTTAGCTAACTATTTCCTAGACCTTCCCTATCTGTCCCTGAGAGGCTGAAAAGCCTTCTCAGACCCCTGCCTCTCATTCATCCCCCTTTTGTGCTTCTGGTTCCAGCCAGTCACTTTCCTGACAGTCCCCTCTGCCCAACTAGTTCTACACAAACCCTCAGACTACTCCTCAGACCCCAAACTATCCCTCTGAATCCCACACAGACCCTCAAACCCTCAAATGAAGCCTCAGTCCATTCTGTAAACCAAGACTAGACCTATAACTCATCCCTGACTATTGCCCTAGCCAACCTCATCTATTTCCCCTACCGACATCGGTAGACTAACAGACGTTGGCTACCTTCCCTGACCGCCACCGACAATACCATCGACATCGATGACTATGCAAAAGTAGATTGCTTCTAAACAGGTATGCATTTGCCTTAAGTTCTTTCTTTCTATTTTTCATCATTTATCACTTTCTATTTCTGATCGGTATTCTATTTTTAACAGTGGACTGGCATCCTCCAAGAAGCCTTTGTGCTTCTAGGACCAAGCTCTTGCTTGGCAGTCCACCCTTTTGTCATCTAACATTTTTCGTGTTTTAGTGTCTTTCTCTTTCAGGTGTCATCCTCCACAACCAAAGAGGAGTTCTCACAATGTCTGAATTTTGGTGCACACATCTACAACCCGGGTACATACAAACCCTCGTCCTTCTTAGTTTCTCATCTTTCCTTTCTTGAATGTGAAAATCAAATCTGGCATAGAAACAGTGCCATAAAAAAGTTAGAGATGGTTTATGAATAGTTATATTCTAGTAGAACATATATTTTAACACCTAATCTTGGAAAAAAGACACTTTTTGAACACTTGTATAGCCTTTTAAAATCATTTTCCAATTTAAAATAGTTTAGAAGTGTCCCTTAGGCTCCCTTAGACCATTTTACATATTTTAACCAACTTTCAAGTCTATTTGACACTCCAGACAACTTTTCTTCTCTATCACTGCCTTCACGAGCCCAAAAAGGCAAATTTGCATTGAATGGTATGACCAAGAGAAAGATTTAGGACCTAAAACTTTGTCCATTGTTAGTGGCCCAAGTAGTATTAAACTCAATGGAAATTTTTTGCATATTTTTGGCTTATTATTTATGAACAATCATTAAGAGTGACATTAGGTCATTATGGCCTATCCATCTGAGATGGGTCTATTTTTGCACCTATTTCTCTAGATCAAAAATTGATAGAGAGGAATTATTTATAGGGTAGTTTTTATAAGTCTTAGATATCCATGTCATGGTGTTTTCATTATTTGAATCATCTCCATGAAGTAATTTCACTTAAAGGAAGAATGTCTTAGTCTATAAGTTATTTTAGTGAATTATATTATAAGTCTTTGTTTTGTATTCATGATGGTAATTATAAGAGGTTCTCTAATTTTTCATAGATCATGGAAGCTCCCTTAGTTTCATGGTGTGCATGTTCTTTCTATGAATATGTGTTCGTCTCCATACTCATCTTGTATGCTTGTTTTTTAAGACATTATTAGTGTTTGAACAAGTCTACTAGAGCTTGATTAATAAATTAGGATCAGGTACTATTAATATATCATGGTTTAGGATCTTGATATCATATTGTGATATTAGAATCATGAGATATTTAATATAAGATCCTAAATGCACACTCTCTAATCAAGTCATAAGTGTTCCTCCATATACAGGCCTATACAAATTGTAAGGATAAGTGAGAGATGATCAGGGGTTATGGAGAGGCCCAATTCATGTCTCCATGAATTCAATGGTATATAAACACCTCAGTTTTACACCAAGTTTCTTCCAACTGACTATAGTCTCCAGTTCTTTACTCATAGGGATTATACATAAGAAGAATATGTATACAATTTATATACAACTATAAGGTGAGTTTGAGGTGATGAGAATCATGGTCATGAACCTCTATATACCATTGATAAATTTTTAGGAGGTATGAAGTAATTTAACAATGTTGACAAGTCTGAGAACTTAGGAAAGATGACCTTGTGTAGTCACTTACATTCAAATGAGACCTATAGGCCTCAAGCTTATAGTTCCTATCTTAGACCTAATCAATATAAAAATAACACCAATAAGGCTAAGATAATGGAATATTATCCAAGTATCCTAAGAGAGATGCAAACAAAGTCTAACTCCTTGAAGAGATACTAAGTCATTTATATAGTTGTTTAAGATCAATAAATTAACTACATAGTTTAAGGAGCACCTATAGGTTATATGTATGGATGGGAAAAATTGAAAAATAATTTAATAATGCTAAGAAGTCTATAGAACCTATATATAAAATGAAATAAACATTGTTGATCTTTCAAACATCATGGCATTGAAAGGACTTTAGGTCTTAAGAATCCTAACATAGTCGATACCCTAAGAGGCTACTTACATGCCTACTTTAGGGTCTATTCCTTCTCCAAGGCTAAGGAAAGAGAGCAGGGGCGTTAAGATATATTGGAAGGGATATTGAACTAAATTTGGGACCTATAAGTTCAAAATAATGGATAAAGATCATTAATGGTATGAAGGTAAAGTATCAAACCTAAACATGACAATCATAATCCTTGAGCACCACCTACAGGCCTACTTATAGGGGTGCTACATATATGAAAAGGAAAGCAAATTTAGGTGTTTAAGAAAACTTTGAGCTTAATATGAGGCTAAAACCAATTTAATGAACCCAAAATAGAATCAATGATGGAAGTTAAGGTCTAAAACACTCAATATAGTCAAGTAGCCATAAGGAAAATCACCTACAGGTGGCTTATGGAATAGTTGGTCTTAAGTATAGAAAAGGAGAGGGGTAGTGAGGTGTTTGAAGAAGTATCTTAAGCATAATTTAAATCCTCATGAAATTTCATTAACTAATAAATAATGTCAGTGAGGAAAGGATCAAAATATATACAAAACATAGCAAAGTGACCTTCTAACAGTCACCTACATGTTGAGAGAACTAGATAATGGAATAGTGCTAAGTCTAAAGAATGAATGGATAGAGGTGTGTTTTAAAAATTTAATAAAACCTATTGCAACTACAAACATGTCCATGGATTATTTAAGTGGTTTTAAATTCCATAAAATATGGCCCTAAACACACAATGCACAGTCAATGTCCTAAAAGGAGTACCTATAAACCTTTAGTGCAGAGAATTTCACCTTCAACCTAAATGAGAGGTAGAGTAAGAGTGTTTGAATAAGTATATAAAGAATAATTAAAAACCTTAGATATGTTCATGAACCATTAGTAAGTTATTGATGACATGGTGAAGGCCTAAAACCAAGCATGCAGTCAAAATACTCTAAACACTACCTACAAGCATACATGACTATGATTGATCCTAAGCCTAAAGTAAAAAATAGAGATGCATATAGGAGACACTAAGGTATATCTCAATTAATATGTGGTAACAATGCCATTTTTATACCAAATGAAAAAAAATGATAATTATTTAGTAATTTGAGTTCTACTCCTCATACATACTCATATTCAAACCTTGTACATGGTCATCACCTATAGTCTAGTCTTGATTGAATTTGAGTTTTTAGGGATCTATAAGAATGATCAAGGTTTCAAATTTGGTGAAATTGTTTTTCATGGGTTTAAAAATATATTCATTTAAATTTAAATGTCACATAAATAGTGGAGATACCCACTGTTTTATCTTAGACCCTGCTCACTCCTTTGACAAGGGCCAATCTTGAGACTTTGGGGTCCACTTGAGCTCAAAGGCAAAATTAGGTTATATAACTCATGGGGGGATCTTTAGGTAGTGAAAAATAATATATTTGGTCTCCCTAAATTCTCAATTTGTAACATAGTTCAATTTTTCATACAAGTACCCTTGAGGGCTAGCAAGAAAGAGATAGGCCTTAAACCACTAATACCCTGACCAATGTACCCTGAGCATAAAGATGGGTAATTAAGGATTAAAAGTAATTTATAATCATGGAGAAATATTTTTTATAGGTTTTATTATCCTATAAAAGTATTTATATGGATATTTGAAACCAAAACTCAATTTAGACCTATCTCATGCTCAAAAAATGCTAAGTAAGCCAACCAAAGAGAAACTTCATATGCTTACTCCATTGGTCACACTTTGAATGGGAGTATGATACATTTTAAATATTTTAATGTGTCTATAAATAATTTTTTAAAATTTTAATTATTTCATTTAATGATCTATTCTTTATGAACAATTGTTAAGACCCCAAATAGGCCTTAAACCTCTTTTAAACCCTGATAGTGACTAGTCATGGAAAAAAGACAAAAAATGCATCTATAATGACATATTTTTATCATAAAACATATTTTATGTTATTTAATATTTAACTATGTTACTTACATGTAATTTTATAATAATTTAAATTGTATGGATTTCAATAAATGCCCTATTTTTGCATGTTTTGGTGTTTTTTAGGTGTTATGGGAAGGGGAGAGCTTCCCAATCATGGAATGAGGTCATTTGGGAATTTTTATAGATAATAAGTCCCCAAAAAAATCATAATATATTAATTAGGATACCAAACCAAGCCCATTTTCTAAGGCAATCTCAAACAGGCACAAAATGAGACTAGGTGGTAAGGTCATTTCTTGGTTTACATACTTCCAAAGGGTCTCAAGACCCAAAATTTAGAATATATATTATATATGGAATATTTAAATTTAATAAAATGATTTTGGGTGATTTAAAATGTTTTTCATATGTCTGTAATAATAAAATAGGGTCCCAAGCAAGGAGGCATAATTGAGGCCTAATTCAAGAGAGAGAAAGGTAGAAACAATGAACTTCCACTCAGATTCTAAAGATGAAATTTGTCATGGAGATAAAATCACATAATGGGTTATATAATATTTGATTGGTTTCTGAATATCATCTATAAAACTTCCTACAAAATGATGTTTATAGGTTTTTAGGGTTACAAAGAAACTAAGCCTAGTGAAGGCTTAAGGAGCACAATGGGTTTTTAGGAGTTGTTCCAAGAATAAAAATTGAATGTTTCAGGAATTATAAAATATTTTAAAACCATTCATATTTTTTAAAATATTAATAAGATACACTTGATTTTTAGGCCACTTGGACCAAACTGGGTGTGGGAAATGAAGAGTTACAAGATGCCTATGCACATGAATGATGGAATGGCAGGCCAGAGAGTTTTAAGGAATGTAATATGTTTAATTAATTTTTTCATATAATTTAAAGGTTAATTCATAGATTTAAGTTCCATTTTTCACTCCTTTCATGCAAAGAAGGGTAGTTTTCAAGAGTTAGTCAAGGTGTTAAGCCAATTCGTAATCCCCACATCACTTAGAAGGTTGGATCTATTTTAGGAGTGAGACACATGGCCTTAAAGGTATATTAGACTATATAATAACCCCCATTCATGTTTTAAATCTCATGTACACTTTTAAATCTTCTTATACCATACTTCTCCCTCTCTCTCTTCACCATTATCTATATAAGCAACCACTTTTGGCTAAATTTATAACATACACACCTTGTATGCCAAAGCATTGATGGTTTTAATAATATATTTTCCTTTGAATAAATATTTTAAATATATTTTTGTGTTTATAACTTCTTATCTAAGTGTGTGAAGTAGTGCATAGTTGAATAACAAATGATAATCATCTATCCTTGTGTTCAGTTTACTCTTTCATGTTTTGTACAAGTAATCTACTTTCTAACATGTGACATGAAGTGTATTTAGTGTCATTTTATGTATATAAATTTAATTAATACCATTAGTATCTACAATCATACCTCTTGTTCATTCATCTTGAGAAATGTAATGCATATCATCTTCATGTTTGAAACACTTATGTTAGATCAATTTAGGATGTTGAAGTTAGTTTTGTGAGTCATATTTCATAGTGAAAGTATATGGTAGTCTAGTGGAGATAAAATTGGTGCATCACCTCTTTATATTAGGTTCATTTCATGTTCTCTCTATCTCTTATCATCCAAGCAATAAATTAGTATAGGTGATAAGCTATTAAATCTAGAGGTTTACCTATGTTATAGGCAATCCACAGGCCTATAGGTATTCCCATGTTTCAATAAATTTGGAGAAGGACTGAAATAACTCTCCAAGGGTGAAAAATTGAGTGACAATATCTCAATTTCACTAATTATGT
This sequence comes from Torreya grandis, assembly GCA_037957365.1. Taxonomy (NCBI): domain Eukaryota; kingdom Viridiplantae; phylum Streptophyta; class Pinopsida; order Cupressales; family Taxaceae; genus Torreya; species Torreya grandis. Next base: position 484,120 of record JARHVA010000522.1, on the reverse strand, counting down.
GGTTGTATATAAAGCATTGGTCCATGGTCTCTTATTCACTCTTAAAAAGAAATTAAATAATATAAAAGTATTAGGTGAATCTGAGTTGGTAGGTATACATGTGAGAATCAAATATATTTACAATTATAAATTATTATCAAAGTATAATAATGGATTTTTTAACTTTATCTAAGAATTTGATTCCTTTAACATTCAAAATTTGACTAGACACAATAATTATATATCATATGTGTTGGCCACTACTAGGATAACCTTAGAACCCATTGCCCATTCAAGAATGAGAAGGTTCTTAGTATATCTTGTCCATACCCCTTTAGTGCCAAATAATCTTAATAATATTCAAGTCTTAAATTATGACCATCATATATTATAGTTCATCACCAATGTGTGAAGTTTTCATAAATCAAATCATTGATGAGGATGGTCAATAAGACTTTAAATTGGACAAAGATGAGATGATGAACCTGAAGACAAATAACATACCCAAAGGAATGACCTCACTTTAAATGTTATTCTATATGATCTATTATAATAATAGGAATTATTCCACCCCTATCATGGTTATGTGACATGATTAGTGTAACTTGGGTGGTGAAAATTGTTATTGTCTAATTTTCATTTTTTACTTAAGTGTGAAAAGAAGAAACTAGTTAAGAAGGGTGTGTAGAAGTATACTTGTTGAATGTACACGTGTTAAATCCAATTTTTTGGAGAAATCCTATTTTTCTAGGGAAATATTACCTATAATAATAAATCACTACCAAAAAACTTGTTGGTTATACAAGTAGTTGGGTGGATTGCCTAGTGTGAGCTAGATCGTAGAAGCGAAAGCTTTTTAGGAGGATAGCAATCCACCTAATTTTAACATTTAAGTTTGTGAATAAAAATGAAAGATACCTAAATTTAAAACATAAAATAAATAAAATTAAAAACAAGTAAATAAAATAAAATAACTAAACTAAGACAAGAAATATAAGTGCTTTTAAAACAATGACTAAACATAGCAAGTAATGTTGAAAATTAGTGAAGACAAGGCTATGGTTTTGGTTTGGAAATTTAACAAGGGATTAAAGAAAGGTTTTTTTTTTTGGTTGATAAATGGTTAAGGTAATAAAAAGGTAAACATTAAAATGAGATAAATGGGTGAATGGTTAATGAGGTAATAAGGTAAGTAGTTAAGATGGAAAAAGGGGAAGAGGATAAGGAGGGTAAAAGTGACAAAGGTGTGAATGGATAGAAGATGACAAGGGAGAAAATGGATTGATATAATGAAATGATAAAGGGAGAAAATGGATAAGTGGGGATGAATATATTAAAAATCCAAGGGGATGATAAGATAAAATTGAACAAACAAAATCAAATGTTACCTTCCAAGCTTGAAGAAGAATGTTATTGTTGACAATGTTGTTGAAGATGTCTTGAGGTAATTTTGGCAGAGCTTCATTGCTTTGAATTATTTTCCTTCAAGATTTTTATGACCTAAAAAATCATGACCTCATTCAAATACTTGAAACAAGATGTTAATAACCAAATACTAACTTATAACTTAACCTTAGGTGAAGGAGAGGGATTATTTATAACATTTGTTATGAAGAATCATGCCAAAAGAGGGAATAGTAGAAGTATGAAGCCATTTTTGTTGGGATAAATATACTGGAAGCACACAATTGATTACCAAGCAACTTAACATGCAAAAATTAACCAGAATCAACAAGTAACTAGAATTCAGAAATAACACAGCATATGAGAGACAATACATAACTTGTATTAAAACACTTTCAGAAGGAAATATAACAAAGAAGGCTGCCACAGTTCTTCTTCCTTACACACCTCTAGGGCTCCCACACCTCTAGGGCATAAACAGTAAATATTCCCTCAAAGCTCTCTCCCTTAGGTCCCAACACCCAACTCAAACACAGAGTTGGTGTTCACCTTACACCTATGCTCCACGCACTCCACAAGTACACAAACATACTTCAAGTAAATCTCCCCTGAACTGCAACAACCTACAACCCAATAGACCTTACTTATGGAAGGAACTACCTTGCCTTCCTCTCTTGCTCTATCTGAGTACACACTATACTCTAAGTAGATCCCACCTAATTCTGCTCCCTATTGTGTTGTTGTCCTATCTGATCTTGCACACCTACAAATCAATCTGGTTCTGCACACTTGTGAACCTTGAACTTGCACACACATACACCTACAAATCAATGATCTTACTTACCATGTAGATCTCCTAAAGTAGCCATACTCACCTGATGACCAAGATCCTACACACATGAAGAATCTTGTTGACTCTCCAAAACTAGCAACCACCTTGGTACTGTTGTGGAACTAGGAGGAACACCCTTGCTCACCTCACACACAGAAGAAGCAAAATTTGCTCAACTCAAACTAGAACAACTTTCAATACAATCCATGATTCTATTATATAGATCTCATCCAAATAATAATTAGACATCCAATTACAATAATTAGATCCACAGCTCTTAGTCTAAAATTGGATCTCAACATGCAAACACTTGGTTCGTTAGCTAACTGCCCATAACATCCACAGTCTGAACTACACAGGTGACCGACATCAGTCCTTGTCTACTTGGGGGTGCCAATGCTGACCGAATTTTGATCGATGTCAGTTTCATTCTTGTCTGATACTGCCAATGTCGATTGGCCTGAGTGATGCCAGCATCTGTGACACTCTGCAAACCCTTCTACAACCTCCTCCATGTCTGCATCAGTGAAGCTTTTAGCTCCACAACCTAACAATCTCCCACTTGGAGATAAATAGCTGCATTGTACCTGTACTCATACCCCATCTAATCTATTTTCTGGCTTGTATCCCTCTTTAAGCTCAATCCTAAAGACAACCCACCACACAACCTGTGGTGCACCTCTTATCATCCGAGTACCCTGCCACATCTGAACCTATGAACCTATTTAGTGAATTCCTGACCCTAAATATCATGAATCCCTATTGTTGGTCCCTCTCAAATCCCTGAGAACCACTTCCTTGAATTGGCTCCTAACTCTCTGACAACACCCACTACTTGGGCAAACTTAGGTTTATACCAGACCTTATGTGATTTTGGACACTAAACTGTCCAGCCCTTAGTTTGCTTTGATTCTACATCCTAAACCTCACCAACACCTGATTCACATCAGCTCCCACTGGAGACAAAATCAACCTGTGATCTCCATGTCTCCCATGCCAAAGAATTTCATTACTCCAAACTCCTCATGACATGCCACTGAACTAATCTCACCCTTAGCTTAGCAAAACCCTATATGTACAAACTTGCTAGCTAGCATACCATCCACATACAGTAAAAAAATGATGTTGCAATCACCATCCCCCTGATAAGACAAAACACAGTAGTTACCCTGACATTGACTGAAGCCATGCTTCATCCTCCACCTGTCAATCCCTGTACCACTATCTTGTAGCTTCCTCAAGACCATATAACCTGGTCTTTCATCTCACGTGTCCATTCTCTCTATTCTTAAACTAAGGTATCCATTCATCTCTATGCTTTTCATACCTACTGGCAACCCTTCCAAGTCTCTGCTTGGTTTTGCATCATATACCTGCCATGCTCCCACTGTTTCTTAGATCCTTCCTGCTCTATAGTCAGCAACAAGTATAAAGAAGAGGAACAATGAATTTGAGGCTTACTTACCACCTTCAATCCTCCATATGGGCATTTGAGACTCCTTGACAACTTGTTGTCTGCCCAAAATCTGTTATAGTGACCAACCTCAGTCACCACACAGTGTGCATCCAACCGACGTCAGTTCCTGTGCCTATCCTGACTACCAACCCTACTGACGTCAGTGTCTCCTACTGTCGACGTCAGTCCTACTGGCCGATGTCAATCTTACCTACTACCAATGTTGGTTTTCTTGCTGACACCAATACCTATGTTTTCTTGTGAGTGATGAATTTTTACCCACGAGCTCCTTTGAATCAAGTCCCATGTCCAAACTGCCCTGCTCAAAAGTATCTAGCCCCATCCACTAGTCTCTATCTGTCATCTCCTCCAAGAACACCAAGGCTTTCCAGTTCTTAAGCCTGTCAAAGACATCTGACTTCCTCTTAAGAACATGCATCTCCTTCCTACTCATGTGACCAAGCCTACAAAGCCACGTCTCTATGACATAGAAAGAATCCGTAATATAAACAAGTAGATAAAGAGTACCTATTTTCTTACCACCAGCTAATTCAAGTGCATCCACTATGAGATTTCTTGTGCATCTCTCATCACCTAACTTTTTTGAATAAATTAGCCACATCTCCAAACCTGGGACCTACATGACCTCCTTTAACACCCATGTGTTGTCCGCCTACAATTTCAGCTTCACTTCCCCTTTGCCAATTCTTTGGCAAGGCTCACTAGCTCCTCTACCTGGGCTGCATAGAAAGAGGCAACATAATCTATTAACCAAGATTCAACTTTATCCAAGAAACCTCCCAGAGCATCTTGTGCCACAACACCTACAACATTTACTTCTTCAATTCCTTCTTGCTGATCTTCCACAAACCAACAATTTTCTTTTCCCTACTCTTTCTTTCCATAGGACCATAAGTGACCATCTGTGCTTTGGGATAAATATACCAGAAGCACACATTTGATTACCAAGCAACTTAACATGCAAAAATTAACCAGAATCAACAAGTAACTAGAATTCAGAAATAACATAGCATATGAGAGACAATACACAACTTGTATTAAAACTCTTTCAGAAGGAAATACAACAAAGAAGGCTGCCACAGTTCTTCTTCCTTACACACCACTAGGGCTCCCACACCTCTAGGGCATAAACATTAAATCTTCCCTCAAAGTTATCTCCCTTAGGTCCCAACACCCAACTTAAACACAAAGTTGGTGTTCACCTTACACCTGTGCTCCACACACTCCACAAGTGCTCCACGCACTCCACAAGTACACAAACGTACTTCAAGTAAATCTCCCCTAAACTGCAACAACCTGTAACCCAACAGACCTTACTTATGGAAGAAATCACCTTGCCTTCCTCTCTTGCTCTATCTGAGTACACACTATACTCCAAGTAGATCCCACCTGATTCTGCTCCTTGTTGTGTTGTCCTATCTAATCTTGCACACCTGAAAATCAATCTGGTTCTGCACACCTATGAACCTTGACCTTGCACACACATACACCTGTAGATCAATGATCTTACTTACCATGTAAATCTCCTAAAGTAGCCATACTCACCTAATGACCAAGATCCTACACACATGAAGAATCCTGCTGACTCTCCAAAACCAACACCCACCTTGGTACTGTTGTGGAACTAGGAGGAACACCCTTGCTCACCTCACACATAGAAGAAGGAAACTTTGCTCAACTAAAACTAGAATAACTTTCAATACAATCCATGAGTCTATTATATATATCTCATCCAAACAATAATTAGACATCCAATTACAATAATTAGATCCACAGCTCTCAGTCTAAATTTGGCTCTCAACATGCAAACACTTGGTTTGTTAGCTAACTACCCGTAACATCTGTAGTCCAAACCACACAGGTGACCGACGTCGGTCCCTATCTGCCTGGGGCGTGCCGACGCTGGCTGACTTCTGACCAACGTCGATTTCATTCTTGTTTGATACTATCGACATTGGTTGGCCTGACCAACACTGGCATCTGTGACACTCCGCAACCCTTCTGCAACCTCCTCCATGTCTGCATCAATGAAGCTTTTAGCTCCACAACCTAACAATTTTACATGTGGTGCATGAATTGTCAAAATATGAGGTTTGATTGATTCCCACCTTGATCATGGGTCTTCCATTTAGGTTGGTGTGTTCCCCACCTTTCACATGAATCCAATTTTTAATGGGAATCATGCACATGGGTTTAAATGAGGCCAAAGACAATTTACCACCCTTTTCTTCTTCATCCAAGAACTTAAAGAGATGGCACATAAAATGTGGCACCATTTTCCATGTGGGTGCATGAATGAATCAAAATATGAGGTTGGTGGGATTCCCACCTTGATCATGGGTCTCCCATTTGGGTTAAAAACTCAAAAATGGGTGCCTTTTGTCTTTTCTAAAGCACTAGATAGGTAGGTATCTAATTTTAAGGCCACTTTCATGTGTAAATAAAAAATACATGTTTAATAATGGCCCCTTAAGGTGAAATTTTCCATATTTCAAGGTGGGGCCCTTGTGATGCTTAAATGAGGTCATTAAGCACCTTGGGAAAGGGTACCAAGTGGGGTATGATGTCCCACATCAATCCACCTAAATTTTAAGCCATGTAACTTGCCATATCACCTCCCAAATCACCTTCCATGTCACTTGCCGTGTCATCATGAATAGTGATAGTGAATAGAAATTTTGAATAATACTTTCAAATAGATTTTTTGAATAGTATTATGTGAATAGGATAATAGCAATTTGGTTAGGTTAAGAGGGGTTTGTTAAGGGTTGATAAGGTTTAGGGGGACTTTAGGGTGTCTTGAGGCATTTTGTAATCAAAAATTGTAAGTGTGCAATTTTTTAGTGTCTACAAAAATGAAGTGGAGAATGTGATTTTAAGCACCACTTGTACCCCAAAAGAGAGCCAAATTTTTTCAAAAACTCTCAAATAATTTAGAGAAATAATAGCGTGGGGTTATTAATATCTCAATGTCTTCATCACTTCCATTTTGATGCACACTTTCCCCTTCAATCCATTTAGGCAAAGATAAAGGCTTATAAATCCACTTTTAGAGCCCCTGATTTTTAAATAAGTATAGAAACTAATGGAAGCAAGGATCATCTTCTTGGTGAGATATTCTATGTGGGTTTCAAACTTGATACCAATGAGGAAAATAGTATAGTAGATGATGAATGAGTAATAAAACATGATGATAGAGATTATTAACTAAGGATGAATAAATAAGAGGATGAATAACAAGATGAAGATGTGATGTTTGAAGAAAAAGGTGAGAATAGTTTAGAAGTAGATGATAGATGTAGTTTGAAGCTATAAAAAAGGGTATTGTTATAAGAAGAATAATTATGCAATGAAAAATGACACAATCATAGGTTACATGTAGGTTCAAGTGCAAAAAAATAAGGATAAGTCATAAGAAATAACCATTCACCGAAAGAGGACACAACCACATAGCCCAATCTTTTATATTCTAGTAGAAGTTTTTAGCCAAGTAGATAAGAAGGTAATAGTTGTGAAGGACCATTTTAAAATCATGTGAATTTTTAGGGTACCTAAATTCAAAAAATATTAATTTAAAAGGCTTTGAAGGCTATCAAGATTGCTTAAACTAAACTAAACAAAGAAGGAAGTGTAAAAAATCATAGTGCACACATGGACTCACTTAGTGCATAGAGTAGTACATAAGTAGGATCACCCAAAATTTAGCCTCCTTTGGTAATAGATACAAAATAGATTCTATTGACACCAATTTATATAATGGGTCATTCAAGAGGATTCATAAACCTATCAATTTATTATGGATCTATAGATCCTAAATAGTATTTGCTAACCTGTAAGAAGATGGTAAGCTAAGTCCACTGATGAAGCTATAAAAAGTATGAGTTAGTAGGGGCACTTTTTGGAATAGCACTTGAGTTCATATACTAGATATATGTTCAAAAATCAAGTCTAAAATATGTTAAGTACTAGCTTGTAACATAATTCAATATAAAGAAATGCACTAGTCAGACAATACATGACCTAAAGGAAATAAGGCAAAAGTCTGGAGAATCACTCTAAAATTATGACCAAAAATTTTGTGATGTGATGAATAAGTTATAATTTTATTTAACATAAAAAATGTAAAGCTACATGGCTCATCAAAGGATTTCACTCCATAATTAAGTTTACCACTATGTAGACTCAATATGATATAAAAGAAGATGATAGAGTTTTTACCTAGCATATTAAATAAATTAAATATTATGGAGAAGCTCTTGTTTCCAATTCCATGATTAAAAATACATTGTATACATCTATGAAGATAATGGATCAATACCATGAGGCAGGTAAGCCTAATTTAAATCTCTAGTGTATGGAGTATGCAAAGGAAAGACATCATAAGCATGATTGTCTAAAGATTAAGATATAATTATGTGAAATCTATCGAGTAGTGGGGCATACAACAACATAGTGCCATCTTCTATAATAATATGTTAATATCCCATAGAATTTGTATTGTAATTTTTGTAAGTCAAACAATCATGATGAAAATAATTGTAGGGCTTTGTAGGAACTCAATGAAAACATCATCAAAAGTGTATTCACCATTGCTATACAACAAATTTCTTTAACAAATAAGATGATTCTAAACCTGGAGGTCAATAAAGGTTGAGTGACACAAATAGGTCCACAATGGATTCCTAGTTTATCATAGTATTAGCCCCAAGGTCTAGATGGATGGACCCTTTTCCATTAAATTAGACACCTCCACCTCCTTAATAATAGTATGTAGCACTATAGAGCTCAGACATGATGCAGTAATAATAAATGAGTTAGACCCACTAGCTATGCAACAATAATTCATAATTAGAGATAATAACCAATAACACCAGTATTGAAACACTACATAGAAATAAGGATAATATATAGGTAGATATCAGTCCAATAGAGGAGGTTCTCAAGGTAGATACATAGGAGGATACCAAGGAGTTAGAGGAAACAACTATCGGTGGCCTCTTCTATAATTCTACCTATATAGAGAGTACAATCATGTATAATGGAGTTGCCTTATAAATCGTTAAAGATAGTCTCACTATGCATACTATAGAATATTTGACCAGAATGACATAGAAGATTGTCCTATCTTAGAGAAGCAAATAAAGGACAAGGCCATTCAGAATGTGAATATGGCAAGTGTGTAGCCTAAATAAAATGCATTCTTAAATGTTATTACATGACAACACATAGAAAAAGGTTAGCCTCCACTTGAGACACCTCAAGATTAGGGAATCTAAAAAGAAAGATATGATAAATAGCTAGACCCATATATAGAAAAGGTCCTTATGTATGAAAATTCATAGATGTTAAAAAACATCCAACATCAAGATACTATTGAAAGATATGTTGTAGCAATATATTCCCAAATGTATGGCTAGATCATGTGCATTATGTGTCAAGAGGGAGTTATCACTATGTTGATAGATCTTCTAAAACTCTTAAACATATTTTACAATGAAGACATATCATATAACATCACAAAACTACTACATAATTTATTGGAGTATGCACAATGTGGACAATATAAGATAGAAAAGATGGTCTAGTATGTCAAAATAAATAATCCTTAGGATGTTGATGCATGAATTAACATTGAGGTTCTTGGTTACGAGATTCCAAATATTGTCTTTGATTTTGGTAGCACAATCAACATGATTCCCTGGTCTACATGGGAAGTCATTATATGACTAATTTTGAGTTACATCCTAATAACTTTGAGCTTAGTTGATTATGTTAGGGTTGAGCCTATTGGTAGATTAAAATATGTGGAGATTAAATTTTTAGAATTGACACTACAAGCTGACTTTAAAGTCATCAACATGAAGACTAAAACAATGTATTACTCTACACTAATAGGCATATGATGGTCATATGACTATCAACATAATGCATAATCAATTAGAGGCACACAAAGGAGATAAGGTTGTTGTCATCCATTTGAACAGAGTGCACAAACCTTACATAATTCTAGATAAACTAGATACTCCATGCATTATCTAAGAAACCAATTGGATAAAGGTGAACTCAAAGAAAAATCCAAAAGCTATGTGCGTAGCTAAGTGTAACTTCTTATATGAGCATACCAAACCTCAAGTAAAATCACTTCTCACTCAAACATTTAAGAGAAGATAATAATGAAGGCCCAAACCCATAGTTATGTAGCAATTAGAAAACTAGTTTTTTATAGAATATTGTGCATCTATGTCTATAAAATCCCCTAGTTAGTTAAAAGTTGACTTCCTCTATCAAGATGATGATTACATGCAGGACTACATAGAGCTGATTAGAGAAGGAAATTTACCTTGGGAAATAATTTTATCTATCAATAAAAACTTAGACACACACCTTATTAAATGGACCTAAGGGGATCATGAAATTTAATTGATGAGAATGGTCTTTGTGCATGAGTGAAAAATTACTATGTACTATGAAACTAAGGATATCAATGACTTCATTCTAAATTTACAAGTTCATATACCTATCATCTGTTAGTAGGTTAATGATCTAAACTATGATTTAAATGGATTTTCCATGACATGGTGGGTGATTTATTAAAATGACCAGCTCAAGTAGGATGTGCAAGCCTTTAGTAACCTTGGCTTAAAGGCATTCAGGTGCTTGAGGGGAAACTGGGTATCTAGTTGAGGGGCATAGGTTTAGTTTTACACTTAGTCACAAGGATCATTGTGAGGCATAGGGTCTTACCCATACATAAATAATTTCATATATTAGGTGTGGGAGTACTCATAAACTACAAGCACATCATAGATTAGTTAGGTTAAAATATTGCAATATCTCAATATACATATTATATACTTAGGCATTAAATCTATTAAACATTTCATAAAGCTTTCATCATTAATAGAGTTCATAAAAATTACATAAATATTACTAATAACTAAGCAAATGCTCATCTTAAACTATCAAAGGCCCAGAAGGTCATAGGAAATCTTGGGAATTATAATGGGTAGCAATAAGGGCATCTTGAAATACTCTAGGCCTAATAATGAACATAGTTTCTAGAACCAATCTCCTAGGGTTTCACTACTCCAATTATTTCCTCTTTTTCTAACTAAACTCCCTCTACTTTTATACTACCTTAGGGCATCTCGGTACCTTAGGAATGGAGCATGTTGATTGGTTATTTGGAGCTAGAGGTACTCATTCCACTAGATCCACTATGATGTCTTTAATGAGCCATCATTATCCCATGTGCTTGCTTCCCAATGATGATTGAGACAAAAAGGTGTTATTTAGTTGCCTACTAGGTGGTGCCACTCGATGATTAAACATCAATCATGACAAGTGATTACCTCATGCCCAAGTATCCTCTATATTATAATGGATCTTATACTTAGATTTTGGGCTCAAACATTACCCCATAAAAAATTATTAGTCTATCTTCGAAACAATCTTCCACCATTTTAGGTGTATAAAACTCAGGTGCATGCTCCTAAAGTTCTACTATTAAGTCCTCAAATCCCTAGATTGTTATTTTTATTTATTTTACAATGTTTTATATTTGTATGGAGGTAGCACTAAGGGTGATCACATCATTTTTATCCATCTCATTATACAATGCTTGTAACCTTTCCTTAACCTTGGTTATGCTTCCATTGAGGATCTCTCCTTGCTCATAGCCTTTATTTGTAATGCATGGAAGATTTTTTATAGGTTATACTATTAGGTCTTGATCTTGGTGCTCAAAGTGTTGACCTCTACCATAATATGAGCATGCTCAGCCCTACTCATAGTGTACGTATGTGCCATCAATACATCATTATCTACTTTTGCCTTTTTAAAGCATGCATCAATAACTAACACTTGGATGTAGATGTTTAAAATGATTGCATCAACTTATTCTCTACCCTTTTTTAGCTTCATGAATAAGTATTCCACCTATTTGAGTTTTACAATCATCTCTTGATTTATGCTAGTGAAAAAGTCCTATTATCACATAAGATTTCACTTGTCTTGATTTTTTAGCTTGTTGTGAAAGTGCCTAATTTTACAATGAAAAACCCTCCAAAGTTGTGGGAGCTTAGAAATTTGAGGTTAATCTCTAAATAAGGATGGCTTCCTTTCACTAAATTTGATGTAAAATGATAAAATACCAATTTTGTGGAAATCTCACTCTTTAGTGCTTTTTGATCCTAAACTAGGGTTTTGATAGCAAAAAGGGTTGAATAATTGAAATTTGTAGAAAAAATTAAAATATGGTGATTGCATCAAATATTTTATAGTGGATTTGAATACTTGCTTGACAAAAACAATAGAGAAAAAAATATATTGAATATATTTAAGCATAGCCTCATGGAAATTCAAAAATGAGAGGTAGTATTTTAGTTATTTTTCACAAAATGGAAAAGGATATTTATTCCAAACAATATTATCAAGAGGGTAAAAATAACATAGATGAATTTTTTGAAGACTGAAGTAAAAGACAAAGCTTCCACAAATAATCAAATAAGTTTCACACACAGAGAGATTGCATAACATAAGAGAGACAAATATTCAACTTTATTTCTCTCCAAAGGTTACATCTTATAATAAATACATTCAAAATGTATAAAATATAACTAACAACAAAAAGATAGGTTGGGCCACGAGCTCTACCCATTTTTATACAAAATATGTCATAGAAGATATGTAGTTGTTGAAACTCAAACACCCAGTAAAAAAGGTCATGTAGATCTAAAAACCCTCATGAAAGAGAGACAAGATCTTTTATTTCTAGTATTTGTAAACTTGTGGAATAGCTATAACATGGCATGCATGATTTGGGAGTGATCCTAGGCATAACATGGTATGGTATGGCATAGCTGGAACAAAAAATCTCCATTTAACACTTCCTTATTTCATAGTGGCTTAAAATAGAATCCTCATGAAAAAAGAGGTGCCCAAAAGAAAACTTGACCTTTCTAAATAAAATATATCTTTGAAACTAATTACAAGTTTCTTTTCATGCAAACCCTAGTGTGCAAAACCTAAGTGAGACTTTTAAAACTTTTTATGTTTTTACCACTTTTGCCAAAATAAACCATACAATTTAAACTTCATGACTTTACACCTTTTTAACAATTCACATTAATCAAAAATGGAAAGTGCAATTCGCACTTGTGTTTTTTGCAAATTTCACATCATAAAAAAATATAAAATGTAAAAAATGTGCCTTTATCTTTCTCAAAAAGTGTTATAAAAATATTGTTGTACTTTTGCAATTACAATGTGTAATGTCTTGAAATGAAATTACAAATAATCATAACATTTGAAAATATTTAAAAGAGATAGAAAATTAATTAATGCCTATAATTTCCTCATCTTTCTTATCTTTTTTATCCTATAGTTTCTCAATATATGTATCAAAGGATTTAAAAATCTATTGAATTTTCTCTCTATCTAGCCTATAATACCATATGTTGGAGGCTACACAATCTACCTAGACATCAAACAAGTCTCTTATGAAGGTTCTTATGCCCTACATTTTAGTCCTCATCTAATCAATTGCTTTCTCATAATTGATAAACCTATGGATGAAACTTAGGGCAAAGACTATGTCCTTTTCAGACTCTTCCACTATTATTTCAAAATTATTTTGAATTTATTTGACTGAAGGAGATTATGCGTATCCACAAGTTGCCTAAAAAACTCCAATAATTCCCATTTATCACTTATATATTAGGTAAGTGTTTAGGGACAACATCTAAATCCATCTTCCTTGATGTAAGAGTAGGTGGGGAGCTATATGAAGAAATAACCCTTCTTTGTAATCTCATCTTTTGCTACTTGGGAGAACCTTGTTTTCCCAAGCTCTTGATAAAACATAATAATGATGTTATACATAAAATCATCATTAACTCTCTTGAAAAAATTTATACTAGCCTATATCATGAGATCAGGGTAGTAGTTATAGACTCTAGTTTTTTCTTTAAGAACTATATTTATGCTTGGGAACAATCTTCCTTTGTCCAAGATATAGAAAATATATGATGTCATATAAAACTTATTTGTCATTTACACCTCCATCAACTAGTTATGGAGGGAATCACTTATTAATTTATCCCAATGTATCTATTATTTATTATCTCTAATGATCTATATATACTTGTATATATAGTATTGATAACACTTGGCATCAAGATTGCCAGTGACTCTGTGTAGCAATGTTATAATATCTTCCACCTCCTCTATGAAATTAGATCTATACATAGTCTTGGGCAATCTAATAAAGGAATTCTTGGGAGTCTTGAGCTATTGCTTATTAATTATCTTCTAACATCATCTTTTTATCTTCATAAGGATTTTCAAATGTCTATAGAGTTATATCCAAATAATTCTCAAACTCAAGAATTGCAAACACTGTGTTGATGAAGTCAAGGTCAAGATCAAGAATGATCAACCTCACATGCTAGTTGTTCTTCTTCTTTGTCTCAACTAGTGGGTTATACTAGGACCCCATCGAGGCCATGTGGTTAACATATTTATTTTTTTCCCTTGGTACTACATGAATATTCAAAGTAGTGAAATCTTCTAACAGGTCCGAAACCCTATGTTTGTAAGATCTCAATAAATTATTTTTGGTTACACTTTTTTATCTAATTTGGTGAATGATGAGCTCGTTATCACCAAATATTTGAAAAATCTTGATTACTCTATCTTTGGCCAATTGAAGGCCTTGAATTAAGGCTTTGTATTCATCTACATTGTTAGTATAGTTGAATTAAAGTCTAAATAAGTAGAAGTAGCTCTCCTTCTGTGGAGAGATCAATTCAATTCCTACACCTTCACCATTTCTTCTTCTCAAGACATCAAAAAATAACTACCACATCCCTTGAAGATCTTTGATTGGTTTGACTAAATTAAATATAATTTCATCTTTATCATGAATGTAATATGTCCCTAACCTTATTTCCTACACATAGTCATAATGATCAAATTATAGGGTTGATCCCCATTCATTCAAATGAGTGTCTAGAATTTCTTCTATAGGTGTTACATTCTCCTAAGCCATTTCTTCCTCTTCTTGATCTTGTAATGTAAAATTCATTTCTATGGGAGGAATATGATTATATGCTTCTAAATGATATTTTACAATTGGTTCAACTCTTATCATTACTCTAGTTCCATATCTTATTCTAAGTAGCATGTGAGACCAATCTACAGATAGATATCCTCCCATCTTTGCAATGAAATCTCTTGAAATTCAAATGAAAAATAAGGGGCAATATCTATGACTGAGATATCTTGAACGATTGATAGGCTTTGGCAAGCATGAATAGTGAGGTTCAATCCCTTTATGGTTCCTAATATTTGAACATTAGTCCCATCTAGTTGCACTACTCCCTTATTAATACGTGTGTATTTTATTCCCAAAGTATTAGCTATTTTCTTAGCCATTACTGAGCTACTAGCCCTTGAATCTACCATGAAAACATGTACCAGATGCTTCCCTATTATAAGTGAAAGATATAAGGTAGAAAGCTTACCATTTTTACCTATTTTACTATCATCTTGAGGCTGACATAGATTTGTTTTAGGTGTAGGCCCCTTGGATAGAACCTTTTCTAATATTTGGAAATTCCTCGGAGCCACTTGTAGTAAGTCCCTTTGTGATGGTATAGATAGTGCTTCCCACATAGTGACATTAAAACTAGTTTTATTCATTTTATTAAATATTTCAAAAGGGATATTACAAACCTTTGTTGGTGCTTTTACAAGGGCTACATACTCTTTTACAAGATTTGGAGTGGTCACATTTACTTTGAATTGATATGTAGTTACAAAGGGTGGCCTTTGCACTGTGTTTCTCTTCATTGGTTCTATTATAGGTTTAGAAGTTAAAGCTTGCTCTACCCCAAGGGGCTAATCAACTTATATTGGTCTTTTCGTTGAATGTTTATTAGCTGTTATATGACCTCTACCATTAAAAAATGCTTCTCCTTAGCTTATCCCACCAAAATCATCCTCCTGCTAGTTTAGAAGAGTTTCTTCACTTTGAGCAAGTTATTTTGTGTCTGCTTATTTGGAAGTAGATTATTCTTATTTTTATTGCATTCTTGCTATGCCTTACACCATCAAGGCTTGACTGATTACATGATTTGGACAAGTGTTCTAATTATGGGGATGATTGCAAGGATAACACCACTCGTACTCTTGATCCAAATTATTTTGAACAAGGAAAATGGATTTAGAATATCTTGGTACTAGTAAAGCATGAGCATTTGGTGGTCTTGGCCATGAATTATGTCCTTGTTATTGGTTTTCACCTTGATATGGCTACCTATTCCCTTGGTATGCAGGGTTAAATGGTTAAAAAGGTTTGTAGTTTTGGGTTTGTTACCTTTTCATTGCCACTAACTCATTTCCAAAGCTCTTAAGTAATGAACTTACCTCATATAAATTATCTGAAGGTGTAGGATTCGAATCAAGTACCTTGCTCCTAGTGGGAATTAGATCAAGTATAGTTGGAGGAATAGGGGTTATTTATAGAAATAGAGGCATTGGTGGCTTTGGAGCAATTTTCTTGACTTGGATTAAATAATTTTATACCCTTATTGCAATATCATAAGCTATAGGAAGTCTGGTACCACCCATTGACTGAATCATTACAGCTATATCACTATTAAGGGCTTTCAGGTAACACAAGAAAGTGTTATTTATGATGGGTTTAACCAAGATCAAAATTCTATTCTAAGTCCTTTGGAAATGATAATTAAAGTCTATCATTTTCTCATGAGGATATCTTTAAATAGTAGTTAACTATTTGACCAAGGAAAGGTGGTTACTCTTATCCTCAAAATGGGTGCACATCATAGCTCCTAACTCATTTCAAACTCAGATTGAGGTGGGAATAAGGAATCTATACCATTGTAAAGCTTTCCCCTTAAAAGATGAGACAATAAGTCTAATTGTAACATTGTTTTAGATCATGTTATGGATTGAATAGAGGTTAGAAATATCTTGTATGTGTTTTAAAGTAGTGGTAAAGGTTTCACCAGCAAAATATGGTAGGAATTTTAAGGTTGAGATTGGTATATCATCATTCTAGATCAAAATGAGTGGATTGGATGTATTGAAAGCTATTAAAATATGTTTTTTAGCCATTATGGAAGGTATAACACTAATAGCAGTTAACAAAGGCGATGGAAATAAAACTATAGGGTATACCTTAGGCTGAGAGGTGACTAATTTTGATCTCATTTTAAATATAAATGAAAATTCTAAAATATCTACCCTCTTACCTTTAGTAAATTATCATGTTTGTTTGCTTAGCATACGTCATCTTGAAATTGTGAGTTTGTAAGCTAGTGGAGTTTCCAAGTGATTTTATATCTGCAAGAAACTCATATAATGATACTAAGAATAATATCAATTTTTATGTAATTTTAGGTCCCATTGAGCATTCTAAAAACTATTATCACATAGGATTGAACCTATCTTAATTATATATCTTATTGTGCAAGTGCCTAATAATATAATGGAAAAACCTCCAAAGCCATGGGACCTTGGCAATTTGAGGTTAGTCTCTAGAGAATAACATCTTCCTTTCACTAAATTTAATGCAAATTGATAAAATACCAATTTTTCATAAATCTCACTCTTTAGTGCTTTTTGATCCTAAACTAAGGTTTTGATGGGGAAAAGGGTTGAAGAATTGAAATTTGTAGAAAAATTAAAAATATGGTGATTGTACCAAATATTTTATAGTGGATATGAATGCTTGCTTGACAAACATAATATAGTAGAAAATAGATTGAATCTATTTAAGCACAGACTCATGTAAATTTGGAAATCAAATTTATTATTTTAGCTATTTTTCACAAAAGGGAAAAGGATATTTATTCTAAACAATATTATCAAGAGGGTAAAAATACCACAAATTAATTTTCTTGAGACTAAAATAAAAGACAAAGCTTCCACAAATAATCAAATAACTTATAAACATGCAAAGATTCCACAACATAATAGAGGCAAATATTCAACTTTATTTCTCTCCAAAGGTTATAGCTTGTAATAAATACATTCAAAATGCAAAAAAGTTAACTAAAATCAAAACAATAAGGCCATGAGGTCTGCCTATTTTTATACAAAATATGTCATAGAAGACATGTAGTTATTGAAACTCAAACACCCAATAAATAAGACCATACAAATCTAAAAACCCTCATGTAAGAAAGGTGAGATCTTATATTTATGACATTTCTAAACTTGTGGAACAACTGTAACATGGTGTGCATGAGTTGGGATTGATTTTGGGCATAACATGGCATGGTATGGTGTATTTGGAATTAAATATCTCCATGCAAATTTTCCTTATCTAATAATGTTTGAAAATAGATTCCTCATTTCAAAAGAGGCACCCAAAGTAAAACTTGATGTTTCTAAATAAAATATAACTTTTAAAAATAATTCCAAATTTCTTTTCATGCAAACCCTAGCATGTAAAATCTTAAGTGATACTTTTACAAATATTTAAGTCTTTATCACTTTTGCAAAATTAAATCATGAAATTTATACTTCATGACTTTATGCCTTTTTAACAATTCACATTAATCAAAAATGGAAAGTGCAATTTACACTTTGTGATTTTTGAAATTTTCACATTATTAAAAAATATAAAGTGTAAAAAAATATGTCTTTCTCTTTCTCAAAAATAGTTATAAAAAATATAGTTGTACTTTTGTAATTACAATGTGAAATGTCTTGAAATGAAATTAGAAATGATCATAACATTTGAAAATATTCAAAAGAGAGGGAAAATTAATTAATGTCCTTAATTTTCTCAAATTTATTATCATTCTCAGCCTATAGCTTCTTTGTATATGTATCAAAGGATTTGAAAATCTCTTAAATTTGCTCCATATCCAACCCATAATAATAGATGTTAGAGGCTGCATAGTCTACCTGGACATCAAATAGTTCTATTCTAAAGGTTATAATTCAATGCATTTTAGTCCTCATCTAATCAATTACTTCCTCATACTTGATAAACCTATGGATGGAACTTAGGACAAATACTATGTCCTTTACAGACTCCTCAACTATTGTTTTGAAATTATTCTAAATTTGTTCTGCCTAAAGGAGATTGTGAGTATCCACAAGTTGTCTAACCAACTCCAATAATTCCCATTTATCACTTACATACCAATGAAGTGTGTAGGGATAACCACTAAATCTGACTACTGTGATGTAGGAGTAGGTGGGGAACTGTATGAATAAGGAACCCCATTTGGTAATCTCATCTTTTGCTACTTGGGTGAAACTTATTTTATAAAAATCTTGATCAAACATAATAATGATGTTGTAAATGAAAGCATCATTAATAATCTTAAATTTTTGTCTACTAGCCTATAATGTGAGATCAAGGTAGTAGTCATAAACTCTAATTATCTCTTTAGGAACTGTATTGAGGCCTTGAAATAATCTTTCTTTGACCAAGATATAAAAAATATATGATGTCATATAAAACTTATTTATCATTTACACCTCCATCAATTGGTTTTGAAAGGAATCACTTATTAATTAATCCCAATGTATCTATTATTTATTTTCTCTAATGATCCAGATATACTGGCACATCCAATCTTGATAACACTTGGCATCAGGATTACTAGTGACTCTGTGTAGTAGTGTTATAATATCTCCCACCTCCTTTATGAAATCAGATCTATACATAGTCTTAGTCAATCTGGTGGAGGAATGCTTGGGAGTCTTGAATAATTGATTGTTAATTATCTTCTGACATTCATCCTTATTCTCTTCATAAAAAATTTCATATGTCTATAGAGTTATATCCAAATAAATCTAAAACTTTGGAATTGCAAAAATTGTGTTGATGAAGTCAAGGTCAAGATCTAGAACCTTCTCCCCTTTCTCATTAAAGACTTGTCTTTTATCAATATCACAATGTTGGGCCATTGCAAGGATAAACTCAAGGATTTAAATAGATGGAGAGAAGGTTGCAGCTTATGGTAAACTAGAGTCATAGATACTATGGATCCAGTTGCTTTTGAAATATGTACCTATCCTAGTCCAAAAATATCCTAGGTCAATGTGACCTAAATATATGTCTTTTATCTTTTCCATTTTGGACTCCAAACAAGAATTCACTCTAGGGCCTTTAAATTTGAACTTCATTTCCTTCGGATGGATGAAAACTAAAGTTACTACTTTCAAGAAACCAACTATGAAATTTGCCAAGATCTACAGGTGTCTAGATCAGTTGTATTCTTTAACAAAATTTGGAGGTACTTGAGGCACACCTAGTGTCCACAGTGATTTAAGGCTATTATATTTCTAATAAAAGTGGGAGGTATTTAGGATAGGTCCACCTTCCATGATGCACTAGGCATCTATGGGGGTCGAAGGTGCTTTAGGCATGTGAGACCACTAATGGAAGTGGAAGGTACTTGATGCACATCCACTCTCCATGGTGTTGGGGAATATTTTTAAGGAATATTCTCTAGTTTTTTAATAGGAAGTATATGCTTGGGAATATTCAATTTGAGGAAGCTCTAATTTTGAAGGTGAAAATTCTAGAGGGAAAATAAAGTGGATTGTCTCTAGTGATGTTGTAGGATTTTGGAATGAGAAAACCCTATGGAATATTTGAAAACCTAGAATGACCTTAGACACATGATTTTTACATAAAATTACCCTCTCAAATCAAAACCATAACCACTAACCCTAAGAGAACCTCAATCTAAAAAACTTCCAAGAAAAGTCAAATGAATAAGAAAAGCTTCAAAATGAAATATAATGGTGGAAAAACATGAGGAAAGTACCATTTTTAGGCGTAGGTGATGTGGTTTAAAGCTTTTCAATCATGGATTAAAGTACAAGTTCACATTTTCACATACATCAGGGTTTAACAGCGAGGGCATAGGTGACTAAAGCTCAAAACACACTTAGCAATTTCAAAAGATAAATAAAAAACCTTAATTTACCTATTTAAATAGCAAAAACCTATAATTAATGCAAGCTCAAGTGGTTGGTGGTGGAGGTTTGACCTACTTGAAGCAAGTCCACTCTCTATAAGAAGGCTTGGTTTAACAAGAAGTAGGACTCAATGTGCACTTTGCATGTTGAAAATGTGTAGTGTGCACTTTAGGTTATGCTTTTTATAGGAGCAGACTTGGTGAGTTGGAAAATTTTGGACCTTCTTGAAGTAATTCCACTCTCTTATAATAAGATGATTGGTTTTGGTATAAAATATAAATCATAGGGTACTTTGTACATTTTCAACATGCAAAGTGTAATCTAGGTTCTATGTTTTGTAGTCCATAGTTAATAAGTGTTTGGTGGAGTGTAGAGACTATGATGCACTTTGCATGTTTACAAATGTGCAATATGCACCTAAGTTTCTACGTTCCATGAAACGGGGTACTAAAGATTTGATAGGATCTAGATCATGTTGTGCACCTTACACATTGTGAAAACATACAAAGTGCATATTGAGTTTTAAATCTTATCATATGGGTACATGGCAAGATACAGAGCCTACCATGAATTTTTCACATTAAAGAACTTGTAAAGTGCATGGTGAGTTCTTGATTTTTCTGGTTTTTGGTTTTAGTGCTTCAAAGGATTCGAAGCCTACAAATTAATTTGCATAAGTGCAAATTTCATCTAGATTTTTGGATTCTACAAGGTAAAGGGAAAGATGGGTTTTTTGAAGGATTCATGGTTTTTTATATAAAATAGGGGTATCCCTTAGGGTGTTATATGTAATGAGATAGTTTTGAGAAAAATCTCAATAGGTCTTCCTCTTTTTTTGGCATTGATTGTGCGTTAAACCTTGGGAGCATCTTCACCACTAGTGTACACACCTTATTGACCTCTAAAAAATCTGAAGTGTTGATGCCATCTAGGAGGGATAGTTTGGCTTATTCCATGCACTTGACCAATTTATAAAATTTTAATCTTATGGCCTTATTCTTTTCCTCTTCCTCTATAATGATCTTCCAACTTGAGACTCTAACATTGTTGATGACATTCTTACATGCTATCTCAGAAGCCATTTGGAGGAGGTTGTTTGCTCACCTTACTAGATTCATTGTGTGAGAGTTGATAAGAAGTGATTCCTACCATTATTTTGGTTGGTCTACATTGAGGATCACCTTTTATGGTACCTTGAATTTAAGATCATCCATATAACTATCAAAGGTGAAGGATAGTTTCTAGCATGTTAGTATCGTGGTAGATCCAGGGGTATGTACTCCATCATGTAATAGTCTTTATCCATGAACCCATTGTATTCTTTCTCTCATAGGCTCAACTCAACTTCCTCTTCTTAGATGGCCAACTCCATATACTCCAGCTCTTGTTCATCAGAGCTAGTGCCTTATTTAACACTTTCCTCTAATGCATCTTGTTTTTCCGATTGGGTTTCTTCCTTGGACTAATCCTCTAAGTCTACTTCTTCCTTCTCTTTAATGTTAGCTTCACCCCCCTGCATCCACTATATTTCAACTATACTCTTTATTTGCTTCTATAAGGCACCAATATCACCATCCTTGTCTCCAAGCACCCTTTCACTACTTGGGCACACTTATGGTGTGGCTTCTTCCCCTATGATGGTGAGGGTACTAGATGACTATGTTGTTTTGTCCTTTATGGGTTCTATACTTATGGCAACCCTCTTTTCTTCCATTTCTCTCCTAGCTTTCTCTTTTTAGCTTTCTTTATCTTTGCCTTCCTCTTTTTCATGATCATGGCTATCTTTTCCTCGTTGGCCCTTATCTCCTTAAGCTCAACTTTGTCGATCTCTACTTTGGTCATGCCCTTAAAATTCATCACCTCATTTTTTTGATGTAACTCTGGAACCACTTTTATATGGTCCTTACTAAGGCCCATTTTTTCCATCAATGCATCTTCTCCTCATATTGTAGAAGTTATGTCATGGGTTCTATATTCAGGGTACTTGATAGTTCTACTTCCCTAAGAATGATAGTAGTGATTCCTTAGAGATCCTCATGAATTTATTTAGTGCTAGGCTCTTCCTCTATTTCTTATTCTTAGATCATATAAACTTTCATTCCTCATCTTTCTTCGTCTTCTTCTTGTGCCCACTGCACTTTTACTTCATCTTGCACATCCAACTCTACCAATTTTATTATGGGCATTACCAATGGCCTCTTGGACTTCTTATTTTTCTTCTTTTTAGCTTGGATAAGGTAATTCCTATCATGAAGACCACATGCTTCTTCTTTGGTGTAAATGAGGTAACTTCATCTTCAGAGGAAATCTTCAATCAAAGGTGCTCTTGTATTTCCTCTAGGGTTTCTACCGTCTTCTTCTAAGGGGATTTACTCAATGCCATTGGTGCTAACTTTCCTTCTTTACTGACCTAAATGGGGAGGTCATCATCTTTGTCCATGGGCATTCCCTTCTTCTTTAGCTTCATCTCATAAAAGAGCCTATGAATGTGCCCAAGGATGACTTCTCTTTCAAGGGAATAGTTGTTGGTACCATTTGAATTGTCTTCCTCATCTTTGTTTTTTTTTCCCTTGGGTGCACATATTAGTGACTCAACCTATATATTGTTACATCTATAATATTTAATAGGATATACACCTACTGCACATTGGGTATTCTTCATAGCACCTCTATGAATTTCTTGGATGAAAATACATTATATAGTTTTAGCCAACCAGAGTGATTTATATCTACAAGTGCCAATTGAATGATGTAGAAGTGATCCATAACAAATAAATTTTCCATTACAAATAAACTCTAAGGGAATTTCTCTAAGATGCACCATTATTATTTGAAAGATTCAATATATTGGGTGGACCATCCCATTACTCAAGATTTATACTTTAGGGTGAAGGTAGGGGCAAGTGTAATTTTGGTATTTTAGTGCCAAGGAATTATTATTTACTGGTAAGAATCATAGGTTGTCTTCATCACCATCAGGCATGTTGATCTCTTCCATCATAATCAAGATCAACATGGAACCCCATTAGAAGTTATCTTTCACCATGTGACATTTGAGCACATAATTTATCATGTCTTCTACAATGAACCTAATTATGTTGAATTTCATCCCCTGCACCATGTGGTAAGAAATGAACAATTAGGTCTTTGTCACATCTTCCCACCAACTGCCTAAGCATAATTTGGAACTCACCAAATGTATAGCTAACCTGATCCTAAGATAGTTCATGTCCTTGATCAGGAATGTGAAGCCTCCTTTGTAGTAACCTAGGAGCTTCCCAACCCTTTTAAATTCAATGTCATCTACCATAATCTAGTAGATGTTTGTGTTAGAGCTTTGGAGTATGGTGATTTAGATGATGAGGTTTATAGATAGCATCATGTGCCTCCCTACAAAGTAGAATCCATCCTTATGGATGCATGAGAGGAGGAACTACACAAGTTCCTCTAGATTTATAAAACTTGGTAACTCATAGAGTTGAATCACACCTATGGTCATTAGTTTTTCCTAGATAGAAACATTGAATAGTGTTATGTCTTGTGGAGTCTTTTCCCTTGTGTCTACCATCTAGTATTGCACTAGGTCATTCACATTGCTAGAGGTTTGCTAGTTATACTCTTTTAGGTGTCAATTATGCATGAAGGATACCTATCTTTCTCCCATCAAAACCTATTTAGGAAACTACACTCCCAGTATAACATCTTTTAAAGCACCTCTAGATTGATTTGGGTGATGCTCACCCCTTCTACTAGTGATGCTACTATTTTTACAACAATAGATTCTATTGTTAATCATGCTCTCTTGGCATCTTTTTATGCTTGCTATGGGCCTAAAGTCATCCAATTTTCCCCCATTCTAAATATATTAGTGTTAAAATATGGTCTATTTATCTTTCCAAAGCATTTAATCTTTATTTCTACTTCACACAGTCATGAGGTCTATGATTGTATATTCATCTCTTGAGCTTCATGTGATACAAATGGAGGCCCCAACATTACTTTAGTTTTTAGCTACTTGGTTCTCTCCCAATTTGTGCCCCTTTCTTTCCTATACCAATCTCATAGGGAATCTAATTAGTTTCTCTCCATAATCACTCAATTTTGGTGTCTAGGGGTGCTTAAGTTCTCACAATAGTAGGGTCTCCTTGGTTCAGCTCTCTAGTTCATTAGTTTTGCTCTAGTTGTCAATTCAAAATTTAATTAACATAAGGTATGTAACTAGACATAATTAGTTATTTATTGATTTATAGATATATTCTCATCTACCACCATAATTGTGGTTGATTAATGACATGGTGGTGCCTAAACTCCTTAGGATTCACTATGCCCTATAAAATATATAAAAATCTTCTATTATTTGTCAATTCAATGTGGATCTTTATACCTATACCACCACCTCATTAAATTTTTCTAATGACTTTTTAGTGAAGTGATGTGTAGTTCAAATGGTCACTTCCTACCTCACTTTGGGTGGATGTTAAATTTTTCTAATTATCATCTCCTCCACTTTGTTCACTTGGTATGACCTTTACCTTCAATATGGTAACTTGGACATAGTGCCTCACATGTAAATGATTTAGTCTCCTCAGTCCCATTTACTTTTCAAATTATGCTTCTATTTCAAGTGTACTTATCTATCTTAGTTAATTTTAGTGTGATTTTATCTTAGTTCCTTATCCTTTTATACCCCATAAAAATCCCTTGTGTTAGCCCTCCAACGTGGCATTCCTATCTGATCTCTTGTGCATGATAATGTTGTGTATCTTCACTCTATCTTGTGTCACTCTCTTATTTCACATTTTTTCTAAATCTAGTGAGTTTCATGCACCTATAAACTTAAGTTGGTACTATGCTTGAAATCACCAAAATAGCCCTTCTACAAGACTAAAGTTTCCTCACTTCTTGAATCTTGCACATGAAGATCTCCTTGCCACCATAAGCTTGACTATAATAGCTTATGCATCATTCTGTATCCTACATAATGGCCTCTTATTATCCCCTCATTTGTCTCATATATGATAGAGTATCTCCTATTCTCCAACACACATCAACACATAACTTCATCTCAACCTATTTTATATAATTTCCCACTAATGAGATGAAAAGGGGTGGCATGAACTACGAGCTATTTATTTTATTTTGTTGTCATTTCTTGGGTCATAGATATAGATGTTATAAAGGTGAATATATCTATAAATTCCTTAGGGGTAAATG
This sequence comes from Torreya grandis, assembly GCA_037957365.1. Taxonomy (NCBI): domain Eukaryota; kingdom Viridiplantae; phylum Streptophyta; class Pinopsida; order Cupressales; family Taxaceae; genus Torreya; species Torreya grandis. The sequence continues at coordinate 458,237 of JARHVA010000522.1, read as the reverse complement.
CATTATATAAAGTTGTGCATCTGGCATATCATCCTCAATTGGTACTATTGCATCGCTAGAGTCTCTATAGGACATATAGTATAGGCCCAAGTTTTATTTTCTTGATTTGATGGGAATGAACAAGAATTATTGAAATAGAATTATCCATCTATAGATTCACCCATGGAGAATGAGATTATTCATGGGCTATTTAAGTACCTCATGATCTATGAAGAAGATGAATGGGGTCACCAATAAATATTGTCTAAATTTTTCCATGGTGAGTGCCTCATGCTCAATTTTAGTATAGTTCTTCTCTACCTTTGTTAGATTTATACTAGTGAAAGATATGGGATGATCCATTTTGCCTTCACCAAAATGCACCAAGATTATACCAATAGTAGAGCCAAAAGTGTCAACATGGATGTGGAATGGGGTCATCCAATTAGGAAATTATAATATATACATGTTATCCAATATGAGATTTAGGGTCTTAAAGGCATCCTCTTGTTATTTACCCTAGTAGAATGGGTTATCCTTCCACAAGAGCTCTTATAACAGTGCCAAAATATTTGCACATCTCCTTATAAATTTTCTATAATATCCATAGTGGCCAAGAAATGTGTGAACATCTTTCTATATGGAAGGGTTCTGAAGCTTAATGATGATCGTAATCTTCATTAGATCAATGAGAAAACCATCCTTACAGATGATGTGCCTAAGTAGGGTTCCAAATAGTGTTGAAAATATGAACTTCTTGAAGTTTAAAGATATCTAAATCTACCTATGCCTCTCAAGAATTAGGTGTAGGTTGTCACAATGGTCCTTGATGAAACCATACACCATCTAGTCATCTAGGTAAACCTAAAGGAACTTTTGGGTGAAGTCTTTGAATGTAGTGATCACCACTCTAGAGAACATGGCTAACATGTTCTTGAGTCTAAAGGGCATCACATTATAATAAATAGAGCCCTATTCAGTTGTAAATGTTATTTTGGGCTTGTCCTCCTCCTTAATCTAGACTTGGTGGTATCTAGAGAACCCATTAGTGAAGGTGTAGATATCACAGCGTAGATGCCTTCCAAGACTTCATTAGTGAATGAAGTTGGGAAGGGGTCATTGACACAAGTGGCATTAAACATTCTATAATAAATGTAAATACAAATTTACCCATGCTTATTAATGCCTATACCCACTTAGACTTTTACATAGGGTAAATGACCCATGTATCCATTATTGCATCGATCTCCATTTTGACCTTGGCATAGAAGTTAGGATTCATTCTATAGGGATAATGTTTTACCAGTCTTGTAACATCAATTATATTTATGCTTATCTTCCAAAAGTATGGATGGGTGCCCTTCACATCCTAATAAGTCTTGGGGAATAAGTCTTAGAATTCTTTCATGAGATTTATGATGCATGCCAGCTCTACATAATACCAATAGTTCCCTAGAGTAGCCATGTTTGGCTCTCCTTCTATGATGACGTCTAGTTTGATGGTCTTTAGTGGTGTATAATATGGTTCATTCTTATTCTGGTGTGAGTCCTCAACTTACTAAGTTCCCTCAATTATCTTTACATGAATATGTGGGGTCTTATTCATTGAGAGTGTTATCATCTACTTGGCATATGATTTTTCTTTTGGTGGTTAGCATTTTCCAACAGCACTCCTAAGTTTCATCATATTCTTTGCTTAAGTCATTATTGATCATTTATTAATCAAATAAAGCCAAGAGATCCATCCATTTTTCCTTAAACATGTCTTTCAGGCACTCCTCGAGGATGTTGATGTCCTTAAACACTGCCCTTCTAATTTCTTGTAATGGCTGAACCAATGTTCTATGAGGAAAAGGAGAAGGTATGCACAAACTTCTCCTTAAGGGCATCCCAATAAATTATCTCTCAACGTATCTTGTTAACCATATATCATGTTTACACCAATGTATTTAGAGTCTTATAATAGGTGTGCACCCATAAGTTCTTTGGGGTAGTCATGCCATAGTCAATCCACATCTCTTTGCATAGGTACACATGCACCATGGGATCAGAGCTACCAGAGTATGTTGATATATCCATAGTTTTGCTACTCCTCCTAGATATAGTATAAATGGCCATTTCTACCTCTATCTAGGTCAGCAAGTTAGACTTTTTCATTTCCCCCTAATGCATGGTAGTACTTCTCAAGGTATACACTAGTGTGCCCATTCTATCTATCTCTTTGGGGATGCACAATTCAAGATCATGGATATACTTTTCAACTAGGTTTTTCCTTTAAAATTTTGAGATTTTTGTAAGCTTGCCTTTTCTCAAGTGGAGTACCTTATTTCCTTTCTCCTCATGACATGGGACCCATTATTTTAGAGTGTGATCAATCTAGACCTAGCCAATCCTCATGGGCTTTGACACCCTCACATGTACCAAGTAGCATTTATAACTAGTGACTTCATAAGCCTATTCAACCCATAATTTTCAAGTGATATCATTGGTATCCAAGGTTGATTACCCATCCTCCCAAGAGAGAAATCTTTGATCAGAAAGGTTGAGATTCTTGATGCCTTACACCATGATGTTATATATATGGTTGATCTCATCATCTAGATAAATGCTCTCCACATAGGCGGTCCTTGGTCACTTGAAAGGGGAATCAGTACCCTTTCCTTACCATTTTTGAAGGTCATATATCACTTTTTGAAGTGCATATATGCATAGTTGGCATAATACCATGGTCTTCCTAGAAATTCTAGATAGTTATCCTATTTAGCCAACTCAATTACCTCAAAGTTATCATCAAATTCAACACCCATAATATCTACAATGGTACACTTTAGAATTTCAATCGACTATGCTTGAGTCTTGTTGGCCATGAAGAATACATAGAGATAAGGTTTTAAGGCTAGACTACCCATCTTTTCCCATACATTCTTGGTTAGGATATTAACCTCAATGCCTATGTCAATAAGGAACTTAAAAATATACCATCTATCAATGGTGGGATTCACCTAGAGTTCTTGGTCATACTCTATGTTCTATGTATGCCTGACTTCTTATGCCCTTTCTATGCAAGACATGATGAATTCCACTAACTATTGTCCTATATGTTCTACAATAAAGTTCTTTAATAAGGTCAACATCCCTTTTATTTGTACGAGGTGCAATATTTCAATCAAATCTTACACTTCAGCCTCTTAGCCATCCTACTTTTTATAAGAGGCAGTATCCTATACCTCTAGGTCTTGCACTAGTTGAAGTTCTCCTTGCAGGTTCTAGATCACACTCATGGCTTGTTATAATACATCTTTTTGGCATATAGGGTATGGATAAGGCACATATTTGGGTTTTGGCTACATAATTCACTTAGTGTGGCTTGACATCCCATATTCAAGGGTAACTTTGGTATTAGTATAACTAATAGTTGAGTGGTGAGTCCACTTCGAGTAGTCGCCTACTCTTTGATTGACTTTGTGTAGGTTGGATCTACCTTTGGAGCCCATTTCACATCATTAGATTCATACCTAATCATGCTTAAACCCTTATCAGCTCCCATCCTACCTTGGGTCAAATTTTTGTATAAGTTAGGGCATTCCTTAACCTTGTATGTTCTTTGATAATACCCACACATTAAATGTATAAGGTAGTCCTAGTAATGGTGCTTGATTAAACGACACTTATAACATGATCATGGTGGGAAACATCCTCTACCACATTTACCACCTTACCTTCTAACACCTCTATGCATCGCATATCCTACATTCTATTGGCCATAACCCTCATTTCCTTGGGGTCCTTTCCCTCTTATTGTTTTCATTCCTTGCCATGTGCCTTTCCCCATGTTCTCACACATATAATCAATTACATATCAATCAGTCATGTTATGCATATACGCATCACATAATTAGTAAAATATTTTTATGCTAACTTGATTGGCATGTTATAATAAAGTGTAGTTGAAAAAATAATGCACCTCACAACAAACTTCATAAATAAAGAGATGTGTACACATATTTTTTTGAGGATAATTATTTATATTATATCCCTTCATCTCATAATATATGCACCACAACATGTTTTGAACATCTTGTGATGAACTACCAATTATCATTTGTACTTGAGAGGCCATATATACAATTTTCACCTCCATGAATGGGCTAATTCCTATATTGATACTCCCCACCACCTCGTCTTTGAGCACAGCTTCAAGCACTTCTCAAGGGTCTATAAATGTTTTCATAGATAGCACACTGTAAGTAGTATTATAAATCCTCTAAAAAAGCATTACTTATGTTGAGAGGGTTGAATATCTTAAGGGAGCTTGGAAAGGAAAGTCTCGAATCTAGCATCATACAAGTACACTCTCTATGATAATCCCTAGTTGATCTATTTAATCATGGTGATGTTTTTTTGTTCAAACATAGGTATATCAAAATCCTTTAAGAATCTTCCTTTAGGGTGTCATAATCAACCATAGCTTGGTTAGGATCAAACTTCCTATACTAATTATGGGCATGATCAAGCAAGGTTATTTCAAACTAGGTTTCCTTGCACTTAGATTGGGTTATTACCTAAGGGTGCCATTATAATTCACATTTGAGCACATACTCTATGACATTCTCCATTCCTCAATACTCAAGTTGATACATGGACATCTCATAATAAATCGAGGGTAAGGGAGTAGCTAGTGGCTAAGGCACTAGTCCTGCTAGTACTTATCCTAGTGTTGGTCCTCTAAGGCCTCCAACTACTAGGCTAGGAACTAGTATTGTGGTTAATTCTAACACTAAAGAAGATGATGGAACTGTATTAATGACTAGTGGTGTAGGGCCACAACCTCTAGAATATTTCCCAAGCTATGTAGCCAACATTAGTAGGGTTAGGGTGCTTATACTCACATTCTATCTAGTCAAGCTAGAGCCTTGAGGTCTAGAGTATATCTTCACTTACCTCTTCATAGTGGATAACTTGTTTAATATACAGTTCTAGTCCAAATCTAAAAAATGGTAAAAGTCTAAGTTTACAATGGGGTTAGTTATCAATCTTTTATCTTCTTATGGGGGATCTATTACATGAGTTCATGTTTTAGGTTCAAAGGGGGTAAGTGTATTCAATGCATTTCCAATGGTTAATTTATATAGGAATCTTGAGCATTCCCCTTGCAATTGTGGAGATTATTCTATGGATTTAAGGGTTCTTTCCTCTAGACACTACTACCATTCAAGAGATCCTTCCCCATGCCCTTCTCACTTGCTACGTGTCCTCTCAACAATTTTATGTTCTATATCTTCCATCATCTTATAATTTCTTTTTTCATAAGCCCATCTCTTAAGGTCTTGGGTGTCAATCTTCTCCTCCCCTTCCATTGTGACTCACCTACATGTCCCCTTCTTCCTCATTGTGCTACTCATACATGAGAGGACTTTAGCCTTCCATCCTCATAGTCTCAAAACCATAATCCACCACTAACTTATTGAGTTTAGCTCCAAATTCTTTTACAAACATAACTCTAGGTTTTTACAAGAATCAATATTTTGCTTCTTCAAGGTAAGAGTACATTGATACTATGAATTCAAGCATGTAGTTATTCAGTTCCCCTTTTCACCATTTATCTATGGCTCTAATCCAAGTGGCATCTAAATTTTTAAGCCTCTCTAGGTGATATTCTATCCAGTCGAGGCATTGTCTATAAATTCAACTTCTATGTGTCACATAGGTAGCCAACCATCAATATACTTACTCTGGTGGTTCATAAAATAAAACCTCATATAGGGCATCATAAAATTGGTCTATACCCAATTCCTTAGGTTATGTCCTCTACAAGTTGTATGCCTCAGTGTAAATTTATCTTCCACTCATTCCATGTAGTGTTCAATGTTCTCAAGGGAGATTTAAAGCATTATCCTAATGTACCATTAAAATAACAAAATTCAATAGTCTTGACAATGAAACCAAAATATTGTAGAAAAGTAGGTGTTATGGTTATGGGCGTAATTAGACACTTGTCTAGCTATACAGGTTAGATTAGACTTTTCTAATGGGGTATAAGCCTTGACTAATCCTATGGTGCTTAGAATTTGACACTCAACTTTGTTGACATCACTTCACATAAGCTGCAAGCCCTATGTTCTCACCCAAAGTGTAACAAAGAAGGGATCAAAGTTTATATTGGGATAGTTACGTCATGACACAACTCTATCCTTTGGGTACTTTGGTTAGTACTATGATGGTTATGTTTTTATGAGTGAAAGCTATCTTAGATGGGGGAAAACCAACTATTTATTAGGTGTGAGTGGATGTGAGTTAGTTTAATATTTCATGGGCACAAGCCTTTGGTAACCTTGGCTAAATAGCATTTAGGTGCTTGAGGGGTAATTGGGTATCTAGTTTAAGGGTGTAGGCATAAGTTTGTACTTATTCATAGGGATCATTACAAGGTGCAGGGACTTACCCATACTTAAATAATTTCCTATATCGGGCATGGGAGTCCTCATGAGCTACATGCACACCATAGATAAGTTAGGTTAGAAGCTCACAAGAGCTCAACATACATACTATAGACTTAAGAATTCAATTCATTAAACATTTCAAAAATCTTTCATCATTAACATAGTTCAACAACATTACATATATATTACTCAGAACTGAACAAATGCTCATCTTGAGCTATCAAATTCCATCATGATATCATTCTATAATTAGTGAAATCATGTATGTGCCATTTTTTGTTCTAACTATGTTTCTAATAGAATAACAAATTCAAAGATAGAATTAGTGAAATCATTTTAATTTTTTTGAAATTATTTATGTGCCATTTTCTATTCTAATTGTATTTTATGTAGAATAGAAATTTTAGATTTAAAATTAGTGAAATTGTTCTAAAAAATTACAAAATCATTGTGGCAAAAATTAAGACCTAAAAAAACTTCTTTCCAAACTCCTCACTAGTTCAAAACCATATTTTTCAAACTTCTAATCATTTGTGTGGTAGATCCTATATACACATAATATTTTCAAACTTTATCAATTAACGATGCTTTCTATCTTGTAGGAACCCGTTGAGTCTTAATCTCTCTAAGTGTATACCCTAAGGGGAGTATCGAGAAAGGGGTGAGTAGATCATTAGTTCTTCATAGGATTATTATCCCTTATTGCCACTTATTACCAATCCAACCAGTTCCTAAAATCATTCACCTAATCTTTGTCTCCCCTTTTTCACACTCCTCTAGTCTTTTACCACCTTCATTAGCCCTTTTCCTAACCTAAAACCTTTTTTGATACTTTACATGACTATGTTGGTTATATTTACCATGTACTCTTATTGGAAAAAATTATTTAGGGTCAAGGTTAGATCTTGGCCGACCAAGCCCGTGACCTAGTGAGTTTTTATCAATAACTATGTTAGGTCAACTGGGTCAACCCTATCAGTCAAAAGAAGGGTTTATGGTTATATTTACCTATATAAACACATACATATTTTAATTATTAGAGAGACATCAAGAGTTATTATTCATTTGTATATCTTTACAATATGCTCTTCCATCATTCTACTTGAGGATTCTTAGCATAGGGTTTATACTTGGAGAGGAATCTAGTCTTATGGAGAAGTATTGGATGCTTTGGTCTTTTTTAGTGATCCTAACAAACCACAACAACCTCTTGTGAAGCACCTTTGGCCAAGATAGAGATTGAGACTTGACAATTTTGTCTTCCAAGTGAGTATATCTAATTTTCATCCTCCTTTTAGTAGATATAAGTAGAATAAATAATGGCTTTTGAATAATATTACTCTTTTTATCCATTATATTAGATTATGACTTATACATAGCTTAATTAAGATTCTCTTATGCATGTTTACTTTTGTTTGTTTACTAACCCTCACTTTTTTCCATAAGCTTTAGTGATCACTAGATTAGATTTCTTTAATTTACTTATTAATATAGTGAATATGAAAATATAAGACTTAGTTAGGTTTATTACATTATTTTTCTTGACTAGAAGCTTTGGAACCCTCCCTAGTGATCTTGTTATGGTAAGAGATATTATAATTAGGTCTAGTAGATCCATATTGGTCATGTTCCTGATTATCTAATGTATCTCCAATTAGAAGTATAAATAAGATCTATCTTCTCTGAGATAGGATTAATTTATAGATCTGATGCAGTTTTGATTGCATACATTCTAGTGACCTTGACGTGAATCTAATCCTTACTGGTTTTCTTTCATGTTTTTTATTTCAATCACTTTATTATTTTTATATATTTTTGATACTAGGTTGACTAGAAAAGTATAGTTTCTAACTTCCATGCATAGGTTTAACACATAGTTGCATCAAAATAGCTTGGTTCTTTATGTATAGGTCTTCATCAAATATAGTTACTAGATCAAATAGGTCAACATAGTACTCTTATTCATTTCTATATAACAGACTATGTCAAACAAGTCAACTTAATCTCTTATTCAGCCCCATAATAGAAAACTAAATTATTTAAGTCAACTTAGAATCATAGTGAGCTTCCAGATAACAAACCAGGTTGACTAGGCCAATATAGTCATTTTAAATAGGCTTCAACAAATAGGGAATTATAGAACTAGGTCGACCCAATTGACATAGTTGGTAGAACTTGAAAGAAACATTCAAGGCACTTCAATAGAAATTTCACAATCTTTAGCATCTTCCAACCCACCAAGGTTCATTTCTTTCTCTCTCTTTCAATTCAGTTCTTCCTTATAGTTCTATTTTATGAAGTGTGTAGTCTTTAAAATTGAAACCATATAGAAAAATAGGTTGACGTGAATGTCTTAGTTCTATATTTTGTGTTCTATTTGAAAGACTTGGTTGACCTAGTCAACTTAGTTCTTAAGTATTCTTGCTTATATAATACATTAGCGACCTTATTGACTCTATTTTATAATGTTTGCATACACTATCATCTAAAATTATTCTGTACTATGATTAAATTTGGAATTAAAAACTATATACTAGTATATAGCTCATACTTTCATTTTCAAGTTTATTTGCATGCTTAGAGTAGCTCACATAATCTAACTAGATGGCTTTTAAATAGATTATTTAGTTGCATTATTTTAATCTTTCTTTCACATATTATCAAATCACATAACTTCAAAATGCATTTAAACATTTGTCTACCCAAGGCCTACCTACTTGGATTTCATCACCAGGGGGGAAGTCAACTTGGTTTTTTGGCCAAGTATAAACATTTGATTAATGGCATATTTTATAAAATCACCTGACACCCTTATCATTTTAAGATTATGGAGTGAAGGGTTAGGCCCCAATATGAATCTAGTACCATTGCCAACATAGATCCCTTTCAACCTAAACATCCTAAAACCATCTATAGATTACTTATTAGTTCCCTACTTTTAGCCAACTTCCCTATCACACTTAAAATAACACTTTATAATAATCTAACAATGCTCAAGATGACCAATTAGTTAACATTTACTTTTCAATTCATTGCTTGATCTTTGCTCATTATATGTTGTATTATAAAAACATGCATTGGCCAATGTTGGTGTAAGGTTTTATGTTGTGTGCCAATTGGTTCATTCTTATTTATCCCATTGTTTGTGTGTTTGCTTCCATGTCTTACTTTAAAATTACATTGAAAAATATTTTCCTATTTTCAATACACTGTCATTCTTCTTGACATAGGCTTTTATAGATTCTTTTTCATCCTTCTTGGAGTAATAAGTAAACCTAATCAACTCTATGTCCCTTTTTCTAGTTAGGTTACAGTACTAGGTTGACCTAGTTGACCCTATATCCTTATTAGACTATATTTTTCCTAGTTTATAGTACTAGGTTGACCTAGTTGACTCTGCACTCTTATTGTTATCATGTCTATCTGACTCAGTTCTCTATTTCTCTTTCCTAAGAATTCTATTCATTTTTACACATCATCATGATGTACCCTATTAGGATCTTCTTGGAAAACTTGAATCCATTTAGAAACTATATGCCATATTTATTTCTCCCTCTCAAAATTAATGTGGGAGCAATTGACACTATAATGTGGGAACAATTGACACAAGTCAATCTATCAATCTCTTGAGTAATTCACCTTCAAACAATCCTCCCATAATATTAATTTGGAGAGTTTTCCTAAAAACACCAACCCACCAATTGATATGATTCAAATTCTTGCACAAATCATATAAAAAATAAACACAATGAAAACTTCTAACACATCTCAAATGATGCAGTTATAATGTCTTTTGATCAATATGACTAATCAACCTCCGACTCTCAATCCTCAATCCAATCCAAATTTTATTCCTCCACCTCTTAGAGATGCCTCAAGAAATGATATTCCTCAACCTATTATGAATAATAAAATGCTTAAACATATCCAAGACAAGTCTTTATCTCCTTTCATCATGTCCATTGATATTGGCAATATATCTCCAACTATCAAGTATGATGGGACTAAAGACCATATGTCCTTTCTCAAAGCCTTTGGCAATCTTTATAAAGAGTGGATCCAAACTAATACTTTTTCCACAACTAAACTTAAAGTTAAAACCTTCATTGGCCATGTATTGGAATGGTAAAACCAACTTCCCCAACATTCCATTTGGAAAAATGAAGATTTATTAAATCTTTTAATCTAAGATTTTCAACATAATTATCTTCTCAAAAAATTTCTTATCCATTTCATCAATGCTAAAAAAACTCCCACCGAATCAGCTCATGATTTTATCATATGATGGAAATATCTGGCCCAAAAATTTGACCATAACATGACTGATTATAATTTTTTTAAACTCTTTATAATTAATTTAACTCCTTCACTTCAATATAAGGTTTGAACTCTTTCTCCTCAAACACTTAATGAATATCTTGACCAAGCTCAATGTAAATAATTTATCATGAAGCAATTCAAACCTAATACCAAATTTGTTAAAGGATATTTTCAAACTTCTACCAATACTATCATTGATAATACTCCTCAAACCAAAAAAGGAGTTGCCAAAGATGACACTCACCTATCTTCTCACATACCACTAATTTTGCATCAAATGAAATAATTCTTACTAACCTCTAAACCATTTACTTATTCTAATAATCTTCATAAATAGTATTACCCTAAATAATTTTATCAATTCCATGCCAACATTGGTCACTCCCATGAAACTTGTAGAGGACTTACTAAATTTTTTATCTCGTACATGCTTGGTGATTCTTTTAATAATGAAGCGATGATCAACCTTCATTGTCAAGAGTAAAACACCACTTCTAAAAAATGATAAACTTCCAAAGCTTCTTCCTTTAATAACCAAAATATATTTCCACGTCTAATAATCAACAAACTACCATGGATGTTTGTATTATAAATGCCAACTATGACCAATATTACAACAATTATCAATATTTTTACATAGATAATGTTGATTATCATCATAAAATAGCTCACAAAGATCTTATAACAAAACCTAAAAAACCATCTTTGGAAGAAAAACTTATCAAAGATACTAAAACCACTCTTTTCGCTTCAAAATCCCATGAGGAGCCACCTCTTTTTTCCAAACCCCTAATAACTTCTATTCCCTTAAAATATACCTTGCCTTCTAAAACTTGTAATAGTTCTTCTTCTCAATCCCATTGAAACTTTATCGAAGAACTTAACTTCATGCCTTGAAAAATTCCACTTATGGAGTTAGTTTTTACTTCCTCTTATCATTGCAAGTTCCTTATGCAACAATTACAATAAATTGAGGATCCATCTTTTATAGTTGAAGAACCATCCTCTATTGAGCCTCAACCTACCAACGTGCATATGATTAAAACTATTTGTCCTTCTTCTAAGTCTTTTATTAAATTTCTTGAAGAGGACATGATTAATGATGAGATCATTTTCCACATTGATGATCCACCAATATTCATTAAAATAATAATTAATACTACCCTTATCCATAAAGTTTTAGTTGATGAAGGGTCTGGTATTAATGTCACATCTTTGTGGCTCATACAACAACTTGGATATAATAAGGATCATCTCAAGCAAACCCACCTTACATGTCATGGATTTGATAAAACTAATAAAAATCCACTTAGTTATATTTGTCTTCCCCTAACAATTGGATCTAAGACCTTTCAAACTAAACTTATGGTCCTTGATTTGCCTCTATCCTATAACATACTCCTTGGTCACCCTTGGAATCATAGAATGAGGGACATTGTTTCTACTGATATCCAATACATCAAATTATTACATAATGGAAAATGATATAAACATGAATATGATCCCAAACCTTAGATTATTAAACTTTCTAGTCTAAATTCTCAACATCGCATCCCTACCATTCTTAAAATTAATAGTGCTCCTTTACCTTAGTTCATCAACATTTATCCAGACTTAAAGGTCACTCTTTATAATTTGGATGATGATGAACCTAATGAATTGTAACATGCTTTCAACACTAATAATATACCTCCTTATATATCAGAGTGTATTCCTCCTTATTTATTACCTCATGATCGTATTATACCTCTTATTGATGAGATCATTGATTTTCATCCTCCATGTAATGCTTCAAAACCTTCTTACCTAGAAGATGCCTTCACCTACAATGACTATGGAGTGTTCAAATTATTCCATGACCCTCTCATCATGTCTCCATGAAAGTATAGTAACATTCAAATTTGAACTTCTAATACTCCCCCTAGACCTCAAGCATGTACCATTTCTCCAACCCATGATGATAATTACATCATGCCCCAAGCTCAATATCAAGACTTAGATGTTCAATATTATCAAAAAACCTTAGCTCAAATACATGATTTCAACCAGATGTTCATACCATTTCAATGGATCATTAATTAGATTCTAAAGGTCATGTACCTCTTATTAATTCTCCACTTCTTGATACTCCTTGGGTGGTAGAACAACTTTTACCTTATAAACCTATAGATATTATTGCATCTTATCTACCACCTACAGATCCCATCATTACATCTGATTCTTCCCCCATAAACTAAAATAATGATATACCAATCCCTTTTGATCCATCTATGCCTCCTACTTGTTAGATTATACTAGATTCCAAGGCCATAAATGTCCATCAAATACATTCTAAATATGATTACCATGGTAATTAAATTCTTGATCTTAAATTAGATGTTGAGTATTATGGTCCTCTTCCTACTTTTCCTAGTGATGAACCTATTCTTGAACTACTTCATGCCTGAGAACCTCAACTTCCTTAGCAACATCATAAACATGGGAATTTCAAAAATAATGCCCTTTATTTCAACAACTTCATCTCTAGCATTGATCCTAAAGATAATCCAATTTTTTCTTTACCTAAAACACCATACCACTTATAAGATTGTAATTATATGTTTATTAAAGAAAATACTCATATTAAATATGTTACTCTATCATGCCCTCGACCTATTACCATCTCTCATGGACTTCACCTACTAAACATGATAACTTTAGTTTATTTTTTGATAAATATCATGAGATATTTGACTGGTCCTATGAGGACATGCTTGGTATTAACCTTAGCATTGTGGTTCAAAATATCATTACTTATCATGACACCAAATCTATGCATCAAAAGCAACAAAAATTTCCACCTGAAGTTTCCATGTTATGTCATAAATAAATTATCAAATTTTTTGAGGCTAATTTTATCAAACTAGTGGACTAATCTAGATGGGTTTCTAACATAGTTCTTATTCAAAAATGAGTAACCATGGTCATTCACATTTACATTGATTTTTGTAATCTCAATATTGCTTATCCCAAGGACAATTTCCCTCTACCTTTAATAGATACTATTGTCAATTCCATAATTGTCTATGAAATATTATCTCTTATGGATGGTTTCTTAGGTTATAACTAGATTCACATTACCCCTGAAGACTAGCATAAGACAATTTTTACCATGGAATGGGGCACATATTTTTATGTTAAAATGACCTTTGGACTAAAATGCCAAAACTACTTGAAAATGAGTAATGACTCATATATTACATGATCTTATCCACAAAATTGTAGAAACCTATGTGGATGTCCTCATTACTAAGTCTAAGTGTCACAAGACTCATCTTTTTTATCATGCCATCATCTTTGACAGTCTTTTTAAATATAGAGCTAGACTAAATCCTTAAAAAGGTGCCCTTGATGTCACATCCGGTAAATTTTTAGGATTATTAATCTCTCTCCAAGGCAATCAATGTTGATCCTTATAAGATTAGTTCTATTATTAAGATTCTCATCCCTCAATCCATTTTACATATTTTCTCTTATCTTGATAAAATTATGGTAATTAGATGATTCATCCCTGAAATGGCTTATCGTATCTTTTTTTACTATTTTTGGGAAACTAAGGTTTAATTTCCTAATTAGTAAAGGGGTCTAGATTAATCTAGAAAATATGTGAATATAGTATGTCTAAATTAACCTACTAATTTGCTAAATCTAGATTTGATCAATTAATTACTAAAAATAGAAAACAAGGGGATAGAGAGTAAACTTAGCTGATTTTTGGATTGAGATAGAATATTTTTGAACTACAAATTACTGAGCTAACTAGGCAGACTATTAGAAATAAGACCTAGCCGTCTATTTTTTTCTTGGATAGTAGCATAAAAAACTAGACACTTTGGGGTCTAGTATTATTGTCTTATTTATTGGTGTTATAGTTATTTTGATCTAATTCTTATGAACTTTTTGTGTTTTGTTTTGACACTTCAAGAGGCTCTATGTCTGGAATCTTAGGTCTCAATCATCTGTGAAGCTTCATGAGCAACTGATTCTATCCTTAAGGGTCCTAGTTACTCCTTAGGCTTGACAAGTGGTCTTGAATCAATTGGAGAAAGGGGTTAGTGTGTGTTATGAATTGAATGTACGATCACACCCCATATGTGGGCACGCTACCTACAAACCAATACTCTAAGGAAGGATCAAGTCCAATGTAGTTCTCCAAAATTGAATGTGTATTATGCAATCATGTGTCTGCAATGCAAGTATTATGTGAATCTAGGCAAGCTTGAGATGACTCATGACTTGTGTGAGATCTTGAGTAGGTTAGAAATAATAGTGGCTAGATGTATGTAGAGAATAGGAATATTTACTTGAGTGTGCTTAGTGTATTTCTATCTTATGTCTTTTGAATGATTTCCAACCCTACTAAATGACCCTTGAATAGGATTTTATATGGAAATTGATGATCCTAGGTTAGATTAATTCATGTTAGGATGACAAGGAAAAAGATAAAGATCTAGGTGAATTTGACTATTTGAGGCTAAGAGTGTCTTGGACAATAGCACTAGAAAGTAGTCACCGTAGGGTCCACCACTATAGTTCAACTTATGGCACTATTATCCAAGGGGATAGGGACCTTAGGGGGTAGATATGTGCCTAGGAGAGGGGTCTAAAGTAGTTGGGGCTGATTTAGGAAGGCTTCAAGTGACTAGAAAGTAGTGAAAACATGCCTAGTGGGTTGTGTAAGCACATAGGAAAGACCTATGGTTTGGATGTCACAAGTCATGCTCAAGTTATAACAATTGCATTGATTTATTTTAAGTATGTAGCTAAGTAAAATACTAGGATAAAGGACAAAAATAGAAGCATACCTAAACTTACCTATGAGGCTAAGACCAAGAAGTTGTGTGATGTTAGATTTGTGCATGGAGAGAGCATGTTGTACTATGTGAATCTATAAACAATGAAAATGAAAGTAGATTAGTTCTTACTAGATATGTTATATCTAAAATAATAATGTATAAATTTGGGTAAAGATAGAGAAAGGAAGAGAAAGGAATGAATACACCTCATCAAGTATGTGAATCAATACAAAACCTATTATGCTATTGGGTTGTGTTGAGTAATGCTAGATGAATACTAAACTAAAAGTTATATCAATGGATGAGTTGAGTGATCAATCCCATAGAGGGTGGCTTAGAAATGAAAATGAAGGCACTTTGGGTCCATCATCACCAACTATGTGAAGTTAACAAATCATGTGTGTGTTAATTAATGTTTAGACTATGTGTCTAATCCCTCTGAATTAGTGGCTCAAGAATGCAAAGGTTAGTTAGACCTTTGGCTCCATTGTTGCCACGTAATGTGAAGCTAAATAGAAAGATATTGGTATAAATTGAATGTCATATGATATGGCTCATGAAGCCCATGAACATGTTGTAATCTAATAATGTTGGCATGGATAGCTGAATGTAAGTAGAACTAGGCCAGTCTTGGCCACTTTAAAATATGGAGATTAGAACTCATATAAAAAGCCCCTCCAAAAATGGAATCAACTGAAGAACTTGGGTACTCAAGAAGCAAATTTGTATGAAATTTTACTTGAAAGTGAGGCCAACCACTTGCAGATGGATTAAGGCATGTAATTAATAGGAATATGCAAAAAAATGTACTGAACTCACAAAAGAGAAAGGCCCATGTTCTATGCACATTACCCCCAATAATTAGTGTCTAACACATAGAATCTAAACTAAAAGTTGTATCAATTTCCATATCTAAATTGTAATTAAAAACCCTCATATTTTTCATGATGCCCCCTATATCTAGATTTTCTAAGCAAAAAAGTACTTTAAAATATTGGATTCTAGATTGTACTATTATGGAAAAACTATGACTAAACTCACCCCTCTACCTAATTTTGGAAAAAATGGAAACTCTACTATATGGACACTAGCACTAGAAATTAGATAGTTTGGGGTCCAGCACTATAGTCCCATTTTTGGTGCTATTATCCATATCCAAAATTAAAAATTGGACTATGTTCTTTGTTGTCTCCCTGATCTGGCCTACCTATCCTGAATTATAGAATCTAGACTAAACTTTTTGAAACTACATTTTTGATCTATAGGAGCTCTAATCTCTTTGACAAATCCACTATTTGTTTCCCCCTCTTCTGAGGGTAGGAATGAAAACCCTGCAATGATGGCCCTCAGAATAAGAATCCCTACAAGTGTGTTAAGTTATGAAAATTTTTGATATAGCATTGATATTCATCATATCAAGATATAACAAAGTTTTAAAGAGAGATTTTTAGATCCACAAGGGTATGCCTAGATAGATATAACAATGTAATAGCATGCACATAGAAGAAAACTAGAATGTGATATGTTAGTTGTTAGTTATTAGTGGCATGGAGGGATGGAGCATGATGTCCATCATGAAATCTAAGAAGTAAGGGAAATGCAAGATTGGAATCATGGCATTTCACACCAAAATAAATGATCAACCAAATAAACATACAAATCAAGAATAAAGAAACACACAAGGATGGTCAAGGGGCCAAATAAGAATGCAAGGCACATAAGGCATGTTCAAACATCACATACACACACAAATGGAATAAGAAAAGATTGGCACAAGGGACATAAGCACATAAAAAGGCACACACAAAGGACATTGGAAAATTTCCAAAGGCAAACACATATAGACAAGATCAAAGGACATTTGGCAAATGTCTTAAAATGCAAATAATAAGTAAATAGGAATTGGAAAATGTAAACACATCTAGCTAACCAAAGTAAAGAGTAGAAGAATGTAAAGTACTAGAGGAGGTAAATATGCATCTAACTATAAAAAGTGATAAGCAAGAGTATACAATATATGTAATACAAGACTAATGTATATGCTATGAAATACAAAAGAGTGATAAATGTTAATGGATGTAAATGTAATATCTATGTAATAAAGTAAGGAACATACTAAAACAAGATGTCTAAAGTGTGTAGTATAATAATGACATAACCTAGATGGTGTAGTCATGTAGAGTGTGCCCCTAGTGGGTAGATGTATCAATATGTAACTGGAATGTAGACATAAGATACCCCCTTGATGGGTAGAGTAGAGTAATCAAGGATCTGGATGCACTGCACACACTCAAATAAGATCAAGTAAAGCATGGTAATATACATAAATAGATAAAAAAAGTACATATAATAGTGTAATGTAAGTCTTACATAGTGTTTTAGTAATGTAAGAACATATATGATGCATATAATTGACATGTTTTTATATTTTTTTGAAGTTTGTATTGTTTTTGTATTTTTGGAATAAGCTATGTACAATCAAGTAGAAGAGAACTATATGTAATCAATGTGAGAAAGGAAAGTATGTACAAACATAACATCATAGTATAATAGATACTAGGCTAGGGGTGGGAAATGATCTTGAGATGGAGGCTACTGGTGTAAACAAAAGGAAGAATGGATTATGGATGTCATCAAATGCATTGAGATCATCATTAGTATCATCATATTGTGGAAATTTTGTGTTCATGTTGTCATCAACTCAAAGATAAACTGAAGGTTTTTCTAGTGGTGGAGATGTTACTATTGCTCTTCGTCATTTAGCCTTATTGGTGAGTGATTTCATTAGAAGTAGTGCTAGTGTTGTTGGTGGAGATATGATTTGAATAATGCCTCAATTTTTTAGTTTAACCAATCACTATTGTAAAGTTGTACATGATTTGGTATCACGACTAGTGATCCTATAAAAAAGTTAAAATGGCTTACATTCCTTTTATGATAATCTATTGATAGATCTATGTCATATTGTAGGAAGCTTGATTAATTTCTGATTAACTAACATTTGTAGAAAAATCTATGGTCAATGTTGTGTACTACTTGCCTAGATATGAATGACTATCCTTTTCATTATAGAAGTGACCATGTTAACTATAGGATGCTTAATAAGTTCTCGAAAATCATCTTGATATTCTCTTGGGCCAACTAGTGTAAAGTTTAATCCACATAGATAATCATCTGTGAGTGTGGGTGTTGTATCATTATCATCTGAGGTAGCTTGGGAATCTATATCAACATTATGTATGTAAGATAACTCTAAATTTACCACAAGGGGTAACTATGATATATAAGTCTCAGTAACTATAGTAGGAGAATGTGATGATATTGGGAGAGTATCTATATTATTTTGAGGGGATATATCTATGGGAGTAATTGGTATTATTGGAATGGCTGTTGGTGATGGCATAAGTGTATTAGTGGTTTTTATTGTGACTACTAGAGTGACTAGAGCTATTATAATTGGCTGAGAAGTTGGAGTTTGATAAACATGATATGTGCTAGTTTTTACCACCTCATGTGTATGTATTTTATCTAGAGGACTATGATCAGGAGGTGATTACATAGTAAGATAAGGTGTCTCATCCAGTGAAATAGTTGAAGATGAATCTGTAACTCAGTAGTATCTAAATGGTTGATTATCTATGGGACATGTGTAGAGATATCCATCATGAATGAATTTGACACATCGGTGTAGAGCAAAAGGAATGGCTTTCATAGTGTGTATCCATGGTCATCCAAGTAAAATATTATAATAGAGAGGACTAGGCATAACCTAAAATTAGGTAGTAAGGTATTTTTGCCCTATTATGATATCCAATACAATAGTACCCAATATTTGTCATGGTATATCATCAAACCCTTTAATGGTCTTTTATGGTTACTATATGGATGCCATATCTACACCCATAGCCTATAAGAATGTGATATTGCATATATTTATTCTGGTGCCACTATCAACTAGAACTCTCTTTACTTCACTAGTTTTAATTTGAATTTGTATGAATAGTGGTAAATTTTGATCAATAACTATCTGAGATGGTGTGTCATCTTTATCAAAAGAAATGGTATCTTTGATAATTTTTAGTGTATTAACCTAGATGCAAAATAAGTAGGATCAGAGTTAGCTGGCATGGATGTCTGAGTGAGTGCCTAATAAATAATGTCCTTAAACACATTACTTTTTTGGATCTACTCTAACATTAATAGTTTTGATGGAGTATTGCACAACTGATCCACAATATCATTGTCTTTATTTCATTTGATTATGTAATAGGCCTAGGTCAAGGATGAGATGGATTAGGTGGATTGTGGGGTTCTTGGGTGGGTGGAAGAGGGATAATGGCATGTCAAGTAACATATCTAACCACATTATCCATTATCTATATAGTATTAGTAGTGTGTGTAGGAGGAAAGCATAGAAAATCTGTAGGGCAGGGAAGTGGGGTAATGGTAGGTCTAGTAATATATATAACCACATTATCCCCTATTTGTATAGGATTAGTATTGTGTGTGGTAGGAGAGCATAGATAATAAATAGGGTGAGTAGGTGGAGGGATGAAGGGTTCCAATTGGGATCTCTAGCGATGGGTAGTAAACTATGGAATGGTAAAATTAACTATGCAATAGTAGTCATTATGGAAGATAGGGCAAGAAGTGTCTTAACACATGTAACAATAGTTTGTTGAATATCATTCCATACTATAAAAATCAAACATGTAAATTAAAGAATGAAACATTTTACTAACATGTGATAAACATCATCATTCATATACATGATAGGGTCTATTATAGTTTCCTTATTATTTTCAAGAAATGTAAGAAACATTTGTAAATAAGTATCATTTTTGCAATTTGGTTATGTATGTAAGGTGATACCTCAAAATGAAATAGGACCTAATGTGTACACCTAGGGATTTTTTAGGAATATTATTTTCATAATACTATGAACTTTTGAATTTGAAAATGACTATCTAATTTTAATAGTCAATCAAAATTTGGAGAAAATAAGAGGAATATTCTAGAAAAGGACTAGAAATTAAGTGATGTAACTAGGGTTTGAAATGATTTTTTTGAAATCAATGAAATAATTTGAAAATTTTGTTGACAATTAGTATATTTGACTTAAAATATATTAGTAAAAATCTGAAAATGTTTCTAACATTAGCAGAATATTTTTCCTAGTGGTCTAGAAGTGGTTTCATGCAAAAAGGACCTAATATGTGGAAACTAGGGTTTTAGTGAATTGTTGAACATATTTCACTTAAATTTTTAGTTTAATGTTTTTTAAATTCTATAAAAATGATAAAAATATGGTAAAAAATCAAAAATAATATCCCTAGGGTTTTTATGGTTTTTGTGTGAAGAATCAAAGTAAATCAGGTTCACCAAATGTTTTACTATTTTTGGGAAACTAAGGTTTAATTTCCTAATTAGTAAATGGGTCTAGATTAATCTATAAAATATGTGAATATATTATTTATAAATTAACCTACTAATTTTATAAATCTATATTTGATCAATTAATTACTAAAAATAACAAACAAGGGGATTGAGATAGAGGATTCTAGAACTACAAATTACTAAGCTGATTGGGTAGACTATCAAAAATAGGACCCAAAAGCCTAACTTTTACCTAGATAGTAGCATAAAAAACTATAAACTTTGGGTTCCATCACTATAGTCCTATTTTTGTAACTATATTCCCTTTGACCTACTTCTTCTGAGCTTTCTAGGTTCTATTTTGATACTTCAAGAGGCTCTATGTCTAGAATCTCAAGTCTTGATCATCCACAAAGATTTGTGTGTAATTTATTATATCCTCTAGGGTCCTATTTACTCCTTAGGCTTGAAAAGTGGTCTTAATTCAACTAAAAAATGGGTTAGTGTGTATTATGCACTAAACATATTATCACACCCCATGTGTGGGCATGTTGCCTACATACTAATACTTCAAGGAGGGATCAAGGCTAATGTAGTTCTCCCAAATTGAATGTGTATTTTTAAATATTATGTATGTAATTAAATATTGATATGACTCATGACTTGTGTGGGAGCTTTTGTATGCTATAAATAGTAGTGCCTGGTTGTATGTAGAAAAAAGGAAGATTTGCTTGAGTGTGTTTAGTGTATTTCTAGCTTATGGCTTTTAAATGATTTCCAACCCTTATAAATGACAATTGAATAGGATTTTATAGGTAAAATAATGATCTTGGGATAGATTAATTCATGTTAGGTTGACAAATAAAAAGATAAGGATCTAAATAAATTTGACCGTTTGAGGCTAAGAGTGACTTGGATAATAACGTTGGAAAGTGGACACCCTAGCGTCCAACGCTATAATAAAACTTATGTATCTATTTTACAAGTGGATAAGGACCTTAGGGGATAAATATATATTATTGGGAGAGGGATCTAGGGTAGCTGGGGCTGATTCAAGAAGGCTTTAAGTGATTGGGAAGTAGTGAAAACATGTCTAGTGGGTTGTGTAAGCAAGCAGGAAAGACCTATGGATTGGATGTCACAAGTCATGCTCAAGTTGTATAAATTGAATTTTTATGTGATTACATATCAATTCCATCAATTATATTATTAATAAAGTTAATTCTTGATAATGGATGAACCCTTTTCAAAAAGCATTTGATAACATGAAATAATCATTACTTCACCCACATATGCTTCATCCTCCTTAAAATGATCAACCTTTGATCCTCTATACCTCTTTCACACCCATATTATTTGGGGTAATTATTTCCCAAAAATATGATATGAGAAGATAGTATTCCATCTACTATATCAACTGAGGCCTCATTGATTATGATAAAAATTGCACAAAATTCAAATGTTATTTCCTCTCTATATATTTTGTAGATGAAAAACTTTGACATTATATGTTTTATCATACCACTTATGTTATCATTCATTGAAATACCTTCATCACTTCTATAAATATTTTCTTCTTTAATATATAATTATAAAATGAATGGTCCCCTTTATGGAATTTAATCTCTGAATGATTAATCAAAAACCTGTCAAAGGATAAATCATAACTGATCAACTCATAATAGCTCTTGTGCCTACTATCAATCACCTTCAAGATAGTCTTCCCAACGATAATATTATCTATATTTAAGGTCTCAAAAAATCCATATATCTAAAGTATTATTTCCATAACTTCACTACTGATCTTGAAGCAAGTGATCTCGATGAATCTACTATCCTCCCTAATATTACTAAACCAAAAGTAGTTATCAAAGAACTTCTTAAAATTAATGTCAATTTACATGAGAATACTTGGAAATTTCCTTTTTATGGTAATAAATTCCTTCAAGGGTCTGGGGTAGGTTGTATTCTTACAATTTCTCTGGGAAAAATCATCTTATTATCTTTTAACTTAACATTTAATGTCACTAACAATATGGCAAAGTATGAAGCTTTAATCTTATGCATGAAAGATGCTCTTGATTTAGATATCCAATATCTACATGCCTTAGGTGATTCCTATCTCATTTATCATCAAGTCAATGGTTATTACCAATACAAAATTGAAAATATCATTTTTTGTCAAATTGTAACTACTCTCACCAAATATTTCATCTCTTTCACTATCAAGCCTATCCCTTGAGATCAAAATTCTATTTCTGATTCCCTTGCTTCTTCAGCATCTCTTTTTCATTCACACCAAGTTCTTATCAATCCCACTTTTCTTATCCAAATAATAAAATCTCCATACTCTATTACACCACATGATTCACTAATCTGCCACATTGAGGTTTTCACCATTTGATAAAGCCCATGGTACAAAGACATCATTCAATCTCTAGAACACCAAACTTATCCTCCCAACCTAGATTATTATGAAAATACTGACATTCATAACATAATATTTTAAGTATGTATTTTGATATAACATCCACTATTATCATAATGTTGAAGTTACCTTGTTCTGCTATGCTATGTAAGATGAGGTGCTTCCTCTTCTTGAACAAGAAAATGAAGGAATTTTTAGTGGACACTATAGTAGACATACTCCAACCCAAAAATACTTATATGTGGGATAATTTTATCCCACTCTAGAAAAGGAGACAATCAAATTTTATAAAAAGTGTACTCCTTGAGAACTTCATGATGATTTAATTCATTCACCTCCATTCGAGCTTTACACTATTAAATTTCTTAGGCCATTATTCATGTGGGGATTATATCTCATTAGTAAATTACCTCAATCTTAAGATAGGCATGTCTTTATAATCACATCCACTAAATATTATACCAAGTGGGTTGAGGATATGCCACTTGTTAATGCCACTAGTACCACCATATCTAATTTAATCCTTAATAAAATCATTTTCCACTTTGGTGTCCCTCATACTATCATTTTTAACAATGGTGGTAATTTCAAAAACAAATATGTCAAATAAATCTATGATAAATTTAAAATTAATCACAAATTTTTGACACCTTATCATACATAATGTAATGGCAAAGATGAGGCCACCAACAAAATTCTTAATAAAATTTTCCAAAAGATAATTCTTGACTTATGCACAGATTGGCATCTTCATCTCTATCCTACTCTCTGGGCCTATCACACTAGCATATGTATTGCCACTAAGGCAATGACATTCTCCCTAGTCTATGGTTTTGAGTCAGTCCTTCCATTAGAAGTTGAAATTCCCTCTCTCCATATATATATATCTTTATGGTATCGTACCCAATGAAGAATTACATTAAGTTTTCCTTCATTCTCGCAATCTCCTTGATGAACACCATCTTTCTAATTTGCAACATAATCACCAATATAAAGCTGGTATTACAAAATAACATAACACACATGTCAAAGTTCACACATTTAATGTTGGTGTTCTTATCCTTAAACTAGACTGCACTCATGACAAAGAAGGTAAATATGCCCAAAAGTGGTGGGTCCCTTATTTAGTCAAATATATTCTTAGTCTAAGTACCTATCACTTCAAACTGATGAAGGCCATGTTTTCAAAGAGCCCACCAATGTTTAATTCCTCAAGAAATATTTTGCCTAAATCCTTCCCTTATTTTCATGCTTTCTATATGTTATCTATCTAATAGTTTTATAGGATACTTACATGAGTATCACCCTATATAGAAATTCTCTCTTTTCACAAACCTTAGACCTTCCTTTTTGGGTCTTTTGATTTCCTTTCTTCTCATGAGTTATATTTTAAAACTATGGATAGGACTCGGTCTTCCACATAATTTACTTTTATCATCTTTATTTCCACACTTTTTACACACTTTTTTTCACCCCTTAGGTTTCTCTTTTGTAAGTTACAGTGTAAGACCATGGATAGGACCTCACTTTCCTCACAAATACCATATTTTTCTTATCCCATTTATTTTTCCAATACTTATTAGCACCCTCATGGATCTCCATTTTATGATTTATAATGTAATACCATGGATAGGACTTGGCTTTCCTCATAAAATCACCATCTTTTCATTCCTTTTCTAGAATGTGTTTGCAATGGTTATGGTTTTTTTATCCTTGTTCTCAACTTTTGATTTTGCTTATTTTGATAGATGGAACTTGCAAAACCATATGTGTTAGCATGTTTTCCTACATGTCCCTCATTATTATGATAAGGAATCACACTTTAATGTCATTATATCCCTTTTTCATCCTCTGTCACATTTTTATGATTTAAAGTAATTCAAATTGTTTCATGTTTCATTCCTC
This sequence comes from Torreya grandis, assembly GCA_037957365.1. Taxonomy (NCBI): domain Eukaryota; kingdom Viridiplantae; phylum Streptophyta; class Pinopsida; order Cupressales; family Taxaceae; genus Torreya; species Torreya grandis. The sequence goes on along the minus strand of JARHVA010000522.1, from coordinate 432,954 downwards.
TTGATTTCTTTTCATTTCACTTCACATTACATAAAACAAGTTCAAAATCAAGATAGCACTTTTATTTTACCTAATTTTATGAGACTCTTAGACACCATGCTCTCTGAGTTCTCTCTCTTAATAACCAAGTCCCAAGTATTTTAATGAAAGTCATCTTTAGCACCCATATTTGGTTTTATGAATCCATATGGAGGATGAATATAAAAAGCCATCAACAAAGTTAAAATCCAAATCATTTGAAACAAAAGGAAACATACAAATCTCAAAAGTAAATATCACACCCCAAAAACATGATTTCAATCACATTCCCTATCTCCAATTGAAGATCAAACTCCAAATTTGGTCTCAAAATGGAGCCAAGGTCTATTAGGATGTGGTAGGCTAGTAGATTAGAAATGGAGAATTCAACAAACTCCATGGTACTACTTACTTTCTCGCATAAGTACCCAAACTTCACAATAAACCAATGAATCTATAAGGGGTCCTAAAAAATAGGGAACATGTTGTGGTTAGATAGGTACATTTTACTTTTAATGAATATGGCCTTCATGGGATGCTCTAAAAAATTCATTTATTTACCTAAGACTTGTGTGACTAGGAGAAGTTCTTTAGAGTCCTTAAGGTAGAAAGTCCTCTTATTAAGAAAAACCTAATTTATGTGTAATAAATTTTATAAAGAGTTCATATACCTTGGTTTTTGAATTCATTCTCCACTCCACCCATTTTATTTCCCCCCTTTATAGGCATGTGTGATTCTAAATCTATTTTACCTCTTATATACTTCCTTCTTGACATCTTAAAAACATGTGAGCACTACTTTGTTTCAATTTTATCTATCCTTACAACAAAACAATATGTTTGAGAAACTATGGATTATTTTCTTTACACCATGGCTCTATATTTCTATCTATTCCTTGATTTATTTTACCATTTGTCATTGTTGTACCACACTTTTTGTGGACACATGAGTTTATTTCTACTTTCATGTACTTTTTCCATTGTTGAGTGAGGTTGACTTGTTACTTATCACTCACCAATGTTGTTTTCCCTTTTATTCACCTTTTCCATTGATTCCTCAATATTTTTTTACCATTTTTGCTTGTCCATATTTGTTTAAGGATTGTTATGTATTTTACATTTATGTTTGATTACCATTCTTATTGATATGTATCCTTGATTTGACTTGGTGAGATTGCCTTTCTTACTTAAGGTTTACTTATTTAAATTTTTTATTCTTTAGTAACCTTGGTTTTTTGGTTACTCAATTTACTCTAAAGTTTTGACTTGGTTATTTAGTCTAACATATCACTTTTCACCCTAACTTTCCAAATTTCTAAGTACATCTCATCCACATAACACCAGTTATTTTGGCTTTCTTTCATTTGTTTATTTTTGCTCTTTATTTTTATATTCTTGGGTTTGTCAAAAGTAGTCTATGTGCCCTCTACAATCAAAAATAAAAACATAATAGACAACCATCTAGTGATAAAGGTATGTCAAGATACGCATACATTTATTTTTTATTTATTTTTCTTTTAGTCATTTGTTTTTAGTTATTTTATGCTTTAAAATACTGCAACTTCTTTTTTATCCTCACTATTATGTGCTACCATGTTATTTAGCTAAGCCCCATACATTATTTCACCTATTTGACATGTGATGAGATTTTAATGGCGCATATGTATACACAATATTTTCTAATTTTATCAATTATTGATGCTTTTTATCTTATAAGAACTAATTGAGTCTCAATATCTCTGAGTGCATGCCCTAAAAAAACACTAAGAAATGGGTGGGCAGACCATTGGTGATTTTTGGGATTGTTATCCCTTATTTCCACTCATTACCAATCCAAATATCTCCTGAAAACATTCCCCTAAGCTTTGTATCCTCTTTTTCACACTCCTCTAGTTTTTTACCACCTTCATTAGCCCTTTTCCTAACCTAAAACCTCTTTTGATAGTTTACATGACTATGTCAATGATGTCGACCTTGTAATCTTATTGATGAAACTTATTTAGGGTCTATGTCAGATCTTGGCTAACCTTGTCCATGACGAAGTGATTTTTTATCACTAATGATACTAGGTTGACTAGGTCAACCCTATTAGCCAAAACTTTTAGAAAGGTTTAGGGTTAGATCTACATATATAAACATATCAATTTATCCATTATTATAGATACATGAAAAGTTATTATTCATTTGTTCTTATTTAGAATCAACTCTTCCACCATTCTACTTGAGGTGTCTTAGCTTAGGGTTTCTACTTGGAGAAGAATATAGTCTTGTGGAGAAGTCTTGGATGCTTTGGCCTTTCTTAGTGATCCTTAGAAAACAACACCAATTTCTTGTGAATCATATTTGGCCAAGGGAGAGATTGAGTCTTGATGGATTCATATTTTAGATAAGTATCTCTAATTTTGTTCCTCTCTTTAGTAGATAGAAGTAGCATAAGTAATGCCTTTCGAATAATATTACTCTTCTTCTCTATTGCATTAGAGTCTTACCTATGCATAACTTAATTAGTATCCTCTTATGAATGTTTAATTTTATTTGTTTAATTAACCCCACTTTGTGCACAAGCTTTGCTGAGCAATAGATTATATTTCTTTGCTTTACTTGTTATTGTAGAGATCGAATCCAAAGATAGTTAGAATAAGCATTAGTCATGAAAACTCAATAAAATGCATAATAACATAACTAGATAAGCTAACTCCTTCAATGGGGTTTGTCAAATGATAATTAAGAGCTAATTAAGGAAGGAACATACATAATACCTTCCCAAGAGCATCCCATCACCCAATGTGGCTCAAAGCATGATTTTCCCCTTGATTTGGTGCTCAAGTATTCATCAATGATATAATGCAAAGATCCTCCATCATCTCTTATGCACCAATGAAACTAGGCTCATGATATTTGAATCAAATGTATGCCTATATTGAATCTATCATATTGCAAATTAAGCATAATAATGCTACATAAAGAAAGGTTATGGATAAAATTCTTCATAATAAGTTTACATAAATAAAGCTTAAAATGGTGGTCTTGGCTCTCCTATTTATAAATTTTTGAGACTGACTAGAATCAACCATGACCATTCATCTTGATATCAATATGTGTGGCCATGAATTAATTCAATTTTATAATTAATATCCATAAATATTTGGAAGGAAGGGGCATTAAAGAGGCATTGGAGGCCTTAAAACTTATATTTGTGGCATTTAAGGCTTATTGATGCCAACCCATAAATGATGTCATTTGATGATGCAGATATTAAGAATCAATTTCCAATTAAAAAATATTCAATAACTTCCATGGATTTTCCACATAATCTCTTAATTTGGATTAATTTACCGAAGTGAGATTAATCAAAATTTATGTAATTCTTTAGAAATTGGTTTCACACTATTAACCAAACTGGTTAGAATGTCATATTACTATATCATAATTTAATTAGAGTGGAATTAGAATAATATTTTAGGTGTGTACTGACTAATATCCCATTTAGGACATTGTTGATACAAAATAACATATGCACATGTTGTGTGCTTCTGAATTAGAAAAATTCAGTGATTTAATGGTCAACTTGCATTTTCATCATTTTGACTCGAAATGATTTAAGAAAAAATAATAATAATATAAAATACATTTCCCATTTAGGGATACATTAGCTTAAATTATCACTTGTAAATGACAATCTCCAACTATTTAGCGCATTTACGTGACTTTGGCCCAAAATTGTGTATTTTCACAAATTTTAAGTAAGATTGACAATTTCAACACAATGGTGTTAGGAATTAGATGTCTATATTTTCCCCTCTTTGAGAAGGCATAATAAGACATTTAAGTGAATAAATGTCTTTTCAAAAAAAATAGTAGTCAAGAAGAAGTTGGAAGGAAATGACCCATGATGCCCCTTCAAGATGGCATACAAGGATGAAAGAGAAGGATGGACTCTCAAAAAGAGAGAGAAATAGTGAAATTAACCTATGGGATATATTAAATCCAAATGAGATAATGGTTACATGCATTGATTCTCAATTATCAAAATATAATTAGAATATAATAATCCCCAAGGATGGGGGAAGGGGAAGGATACAATCCAAAAATATAAGTGACACAATTTGAGCACACCCAAAGCTAGAATGCAACTTATGTGCTTAGGAAATAATCAATCCTGAGACAAGTTACACACTAAAGTATTACTATAATGATCATAAAAGTCTACACATCTTGGATTTAGAATAAAAATGAAAGCATTTCTCTAGAGAAGAAATAATAATGGTGCTCTAGTAGAGCAAATTTGATCGATTGATAAAGAAAATTTTCCCAAGTAGGGCTGATTTTGATCACTAATAATTAATTGGGCCCTATTAGGGCTGATTTAAATTTATGAATTATTCAAATATTGTGCCTCTACATGGAAAATTAGCAAGCAAATCTCAAGGATATAACCTAGTGCATATATTAAATATGAGTGGGTGCAAACATAGAATCGATGGTCTAATGACTAAAATAACCACATAAAACTAGGCATACATGGATGCACAAAGTAATGAAAGAGATGAAAATAAGAATAAAGATAGATGATCTAACCTGAGATACATCATGTATCCAAGCACTACCTACATAGTCTATATGGACCTCAAGCCATTTTAGTTCACCTAGAAGAAAGAGAAGATGAAATAAGAAATGAATAATAGATGAAAATAAACCATTGTTTAATTAAACTCATTGTGTGTGTGAAGAGATTCATGTCTTCCATAGAGTTAGGTAAAATATAACCATTGATTCATTAGTGCCTAGTTTCATTAGTGTACTTGAGAGCTGATCATCAGAGCTTCATTGATTTTGAGACATGGATCCAAAGCACATGGTGCTTTCTATAGCAAAATGAAATTATGTATCATAAGTATGAGTAAATTATAATGACATTTCATTTAAATTATGATTAGCTAGTTTAAATGTGAATACTTATAACTAAGGAAAATGATAATAAATACCAATATCAGAGTTACAACTATTTACATTTAAACAAAAAATAAAGACATAAATAAAGAATAACAAGACATAAATGAACCTAACTTAAAATCAAGATACAAATAATTAGGATTTAAGAAAGAAAAAAATGTACAAAAGTGAATCAAGAACAACTTAATAAACACCATGAAATCAATATATGAATAATCAAGATCCATATGTATTATCAAGGAGTTATTAGAAAAAGAAAACAAAAGAACAAGACCAAATAGTATCTTAAAAGACCAAGAAGAAACAACCAAGGAAAAGAAAGGAAAAAACAACAAAATAAAATAAAAGGAGAGAAAATAAAACACAAATAAAAATCAAATAAACACACAAAAATAGGATATTAGTGACAATGCTAATGTGGTTTGAAAATAATTGTTTAGGTATGTGTAGTAGAGGCATTACTTTATACAACAGTGTAACAAGAACAAGGACACAAAGTTGCCCCCATCGAATAGGGACACAACTCAGAATCAAATTAGGTAAAAATAAGAAAAATAAGGAGGTGGTCAAGCTGACTCTAGATATACAAGAGATGTGGATGTTACCTACATAGTTCTATAGACATGAGATCTAACATGAACTTTAGGATAAATGTAGTTTTCCCTAGAAAAGGGATAGAAGAAAAGTGATGATAATAAAACATGATATTATGTTGTAGATTAAATAAATAAAATGGGCTCACAAAATGGAAATAACATTCAAATTAGTGCTTGTAAAATGGAAAGAGCATAGGATGTGTAGAATAAACAAAAGTGTAAGACAATGTTTTTATTCCTTTTGTCGATCATTTTCTAATTTTTTATGCTTTTAGATTTAATGAAATATTGATAAAATGTCTAAGGAATTACTTAGCTGAGGAGATGCATGTCTATAGGTAAGAGTTTAAATAATATCTAAATTGACTATAATAGTTCTCATGGATTTAAACAATGGCATATGGAACCAACTAATAGAGGAGATGTGTGTCCAAGAGTAGAAGTTCCAATAATAGCTAAATCCAATTACAATGTCCCATGCTCTCAAATCAATGAGAATGAGATCCTACTAAGGTAACAATTCCTACTAAATAATAGTAAAATAATAATAGAATAATACATATCACTTTTCTAATTTGAAGAACCATCCAACAAGCAAAAACCATGAGCTGACATATACACATTCACTTATCTACAAGAAGTTGTAAAATATTATCCATGCGAAAGTGATTTTTAAAACTAGCATTTAATGTGTTCATAATGCTTATGAGTCAAAATTATGATCATAATTTGTAAAAGGATAAGGTATGTATAGGTTATAATAGCCTAGGGTATGAAAAGAATGTGGTTCTAAACACAATGGTCCAGAATGACTAGGGTCAAAAAGAAGATGGTCTAGGGAGGGATAAAAAGTTTGAATATAAATGATCTAAAGTTCTAATAGTCTAAATCTTCCAACTATCTAGAGTCAAAAAATAATATGGTTCTCATAATAATGGTCCAAGGTAGGTCAAAATGAATATGGTCCATGAGAGGATAGTCCAGGATATAATGGTAAGATAGAATAACTTTAGCACAAGTTGCCCTAAGTAAGGGGTCTTATTGATAATGGTTAAAATGGATATCAAGTATATAATAGCTTGAGATGAACAATGTCCATGGGATATATAATTTATTTACCACTAGGAGTAGCCAGGTGGTATGCCCTCGATCTATAATTTGTTGTGATCATATGTAGGCCTAGCCAATTGGGTTGAAACTTAACCTTTTTCTTGTGTTTAGAATTTGTGTTCTTATGGTTCTCTTTCAAGACCAAATCACCAATCTCAAACTCCTAAGGGAGAATTCACTTATTTTATCTTCTTTGCAATTTGTTATGATAGGGTTGTAAGTTTTCTAGGGTAACCAAATTCTTACAATCAATGAGTTCTAGTTATTGCAACCTTGAGACTCTATAATCTTCATCATCTTCAATATTCTTCAAAGATAATTGTAATGAAGTTAGTTCAATCTCAATAGGATAATAGATTTTTTGCCATAAACAATGGATTATGGAGTGGCTCCTATGGGTGTTCGGTGACTAGTGTGATAAGCCTTGGCAAGAAAATTTTGTAAGAGTTAATTAAGATCAGTGTCATTGACAATCTTCTTCAATATGGTTACAATGGTAGCCTCATCTTGTTTTTTTCCTTAAGGTTTATATGGTGTGGATTTATTTTGATTAATTTTTATTTTTTCATAAATTTATTTAAAATATTTATTTAAAAATGATCCACCCTTATCAGATATAATACATGATGGGATACCATATGGACAGATGATATGGTATGTATAAACTTGGCAATCTACCCATCAGTGATATAAGTGAGAGGAATGACCTAAATACACTTATTAAAATACTCAGTAGGAGTTAAAATATGTTTATGGCCATCTAAATATGTTGGATGAATTTTCTTGATGAGATCGAGGCCCCAAGTAGAAAACAACCATGGTGTAGTGATCAACTATAATGTCAAGGAACATACATGTATCAAAATTCTATGCTTTTGACAAGGAACACACTTCCTTACATAATTTAAAGAATTTTAATCTATTTTTGGCCAATAATAACCTATTTTAAGGAAATATTTATCTAATACTACACCATTAGTGTAGTCCCCACACATTCCTTCATGAACCTCCTTAAGCACTAGCTTGGATTATCCTGAAGATAAATAATGAAGTAGTGTTCCATCATAGCCTTTATGATAAAGTGTATTGAAAAAGAGGGTATAATGAGATATGTGATAAAGGAATAATTTTTTATAGTTGTTGGGAACGTCATGTGGAAAAATGTGATCATGTAAATAATTATAAAAGTCTTGAAACCAAGGTAGTTCAAGTGGGGAATTGGGACTAGCAATGGTGCATATCCTTTATAAATTTGGTAAGATATGAGTAGGCTATAAAAAAAATTCAATAAGAAACTAACACGCTTTAATATTTCTATCAAACTCTATCATGGACCCAAATTTTGACATTACATCAATAGATCTATTTTTAGCCCTTGATAGTTGTTTAAACTTTAGAGATTTAAAATGAGCTTTGAGATTATCCATAATATGTTTGTAAGGTAAAATTTTTTAATCTCTAGTTTGATAATGATATGTGGTTTTATTGATAATCAATTGGGAATCACCATAGATTATTCAATGAGAGATATCCCACTACATCATAAGATCAAGTCTAACAAGTGCTTCATACTCAACCATATTGTTATTACAATGAAAATTAATGTTAAAAATTTGGGAATCAGATCCCATTATGGTGTAATCAACAATATATTAGATCCAAATCCTTGAGAAGTGAAGGAACCATCAAAATATATATTCCATTTTTTAGGTTCATATTGTACTTCTTCCACTGTCATAATAGAATCATCTAGAAAGTCAAATCTGAGTGGTTGAGTGTCTATAATAAGGGATTCTACAAGATGATCAACAATAACTTACCCCATGATCATTTATTTATTATGATAATCAACATAAAACTTGATTAAGAGAATGACCCATTTATCCATGCAACCTGTGAGAGTTGTTTTGGATAGTAAAAAAATTGAGAAGATCCACCTTAGCAATAACAATGGTTTTTTTGTTCAACATATAATGTCACAAATTTTGGGAAGTGAAGACGATATCTAAACATTCCTTCTCAATAGGTGTATAATTTTTTTAATAATCCACCAATATGTGAATTAAATAATAAAATTCAAGTTCTTTACCTTCATCATCATATTGGGATAAAAGTGCCCCCAGTGCATGATCAGTCACTAAAATGTAAAGAAGTAATGGTTATCTAGGTGTTCATGGTCTCAAAACTGGTGGATTGGCCAAATATGTTATGAGCTTATCAAATTATAATTGACACTCTTGATATCATTGAAATGTAACCCCTTTCTTCAAGAGATGTGTAAATGGGTAGCACTAATCTGCCAGTTGAGAAATGAGCATGTAAATAGACTAAATATTTCTTTGAAAGATTCAGAGTTGTTTAAGATTTAAATGTGGAGGCATTTCAACAATGGCCTTGACCCTATCAAGGTTGAATTTAATCCCTCTTTTCAATATAATAAACCCTAGAAATTTTCTAAAGTGATGCTAAAACCACACTTTTTAGGATTCAGACAAACATTATACTCATGAAGTCTCTCAAATATTCTTTATAGAATGTTAGGATGTTCATCACATGTTATTGATTTAGCTAAGATGTCATCAACATAGTACTCAATAATATCATGCATCATGTCATGAAAGATGATAGTCATAGCACCCTATTAAGTGGCTCCAACATTCTTCAATTCAAATGGAATGACTTGGTAATATAATGTTCTCCATAGTGTGGTGAATGTAGTCTTATGTTTATCTTATTGGGATATCTTAATTTGAATGTATCAAAAAAATCCATCCATGAGGGATAGCATCTCATACCTAGTAGTATAATTAATAATCATGTTGATTTTTGGTAGAGGGAAATCATCTTTAGGGCATACTTTATTGATATCTCAAAAATTAGTACAAATTCATATACCTTATGGTTTTTTGTTGATTATAACTATGTGTGATATCCATTCAGAATAGTCTAGTGGTTTAATAGATCTTTCTCTTAATAACATCTCCAATTATACTTTTACCAAAAAAATGATGTGTGGATGCATCTTTCTCAATTTTATTTTGATTGGCTTGGCATCTAGATGAAAAATAAGTCAATGCATAACCAAGTGAGGGTTAAATACTAACATGTCTAAATATGCCCATGTAAAAATATCAATTAAATCCATCAAAATGGATATAATGTGCTCTTGCTTTACTTCAATAAGTGAACCTCCAAGGTAAACAATTTTAAGATCCTCATATGTTCACAGGTTCACTTCAACAGTGTTTTCCATAAGGAGTGTAGAACCATCTTCAAGAATAGTAGGCTATGTGTGATCATGATCAACATATTATACTATAGTTTCTTGTTGTTCCTTCCAAATCTCTAGATAATGTAATGAATCTAAGTCCATCAAATTAGGTAATGGCCAACTAGAAAAAAACTCAAGAAAGTCAAGATAAATATGCTCAAAGACTTGTTGTTCTAACGTGATGTTGGTATTGGATATAGAGCTAGGACTTGATGGATCTTGAGCAGATTTTGGGGATGATCAAAATTTCTCACCTAAGGACACTTGAAATAGGTTTTCACTCAAGGGCTTATCTTTATCTTTATTTTTTCCCTAACCAAAAATCATCTCAAAGAGGTTTTCAATCAAATATCTTGATGTTTTATCTTTGTTATGACCAAGAAAGTTTTTATTCTCTCCAAAGGAGGAAGAAAGATCCAAATAAAAAGTAAGTCTTTGCTTAGGATCACCAATAGGTAATCCACCTTTGAGGCTCATATACTATAATTGATTATTCATTTTGGAATTCATGAAGGCATATGATCAAAATTTTTTGGTCCTATTCAATGAGTTTAGGATGGCAAAGGAATAGGGAAAAATGGGGTGTTATGGTCATAATGGCATTTTAATAAAATAAGTCCTTGTCAACAAGATCATTAAAAAGGCTATAATGGGATGTTACATCACTGTCAAGAGTTTTGTCGCTAGTCAACTCAAAAGACTCACTATCAATAGCATGAGGCCACCCTTAGGTGGTATAAATATGAGACCATGAATAAAATTAGGTATACCAAATGATAAAGGTTTCATGATTCCTTGCACTCCTATGCCAATGCTTTTTCTTGTATAATCAAAATTTTCCATGATCTAATTAAGGATAGGATATTTTGGATTATGAAAATAATCAAAAATGCCATCAAAATATAACTAGTCTCCTTTAGTGAAATCCTTTTAATCCTATTTTGGATCGAATTAGTAGGTATAAATACCATCAGTGGTTTCTTTATTTATTTTTTCTATTTTTATATCATGCTACATATTTTAGGGTTTTTGGAAGGTTTGGGTTTACCAAATATTTTAGGATAATTTAGAAATTTAGTAACATGTAAGGCATCCTTAACATGGTATATGGAAATGTCCACATCTTCTATAACAACATATTTTTCAATATTTGTGAAAAATGGATTAGTCAAATTGGAAACAAGGTCACTAGGGTTGATATAATTGGATTTTGGTGGATGTGAAACTATCTCATAATTATTCTTTCCAAAAAATTTAGAACTAGGATAATAGTTATAATTATGATATTTAGCCTCTAGATGTTTGAAATATTGATAAGATTGTAGATCAATAGGAATAGTTATCTTGATCCCATCATGGCGAAACTTAAAGCACTGATGAAAGGTGGATAGAATAATCTATACTTCAAGGATCTAAGGATGACCAAGAAGTATGTTATAAGGCAACTCAATATCTACAATATTTAACTATGTGTTATGGAACACATACCCAATAATGATTCATAAACAAATTATACTAAAATATCCCCTCTCAACATTATCTTAAGCCTTTATGGTGATCATATCTAGCTTAACATCCTTCACAGTATCACCTAATATCTATACTAATTTGAGGGACACTATGTTCAGCCCTAAACCATTATCTATAATAACCTATTTTATTTTATGGTTTTCAATGATGACCTTGGTATACAAGGGGTTATTATGGATTAGACTAAGAGTCTACATGTATTTTTGATCAAATGTGAGTTGTCTAAATGAAGACAAATGGCCTACAAGTGTTTATAACTAATTAGGATTAATATCTTGAGAAATAGTGGATTATTGTTAGAGATCATTCAAAATATCTCTATGGACTTCAAACTTACCCAAAATATCTAAAATATAAATTTTTGTAAGGGTTTTACTTAGTTGGTCTAATAGACGATAAGGTTTTTCAATAGTAAGACAAGACAATTTAGCCTTGGTTGGTACAATGTTTATCTTTGGATATATAAGCACAATGTTCACATTGGGTTTAGTGGTAGAAGAAGAGGGCAAAGGGACTTGAATATTAAATCACAAGCATCTAGTTATGATTTCATAATATAGAGGTGGAAAGGAGATGTGATAATTAGAAGATGAAGGCAAAGGTCCTTAGAGAGTGAGTCATAGGCATCTAGTTACATTAGAGTAATTTGGAGTTGATAAGTAGCCATTATAATTAGAGGAAGGATGATGTCTAGAATAGTAACCTATGCAAATAGAGCTACAACAAAATTATGCGAAATCAACATTGTGTTACTTGAGGGATAGGGCATTGAACCTATAATAATGGGTCCAATACTATGAGGAGTATAGGATGGTTCATGGGATTTGATAGTGACAGTGGCAATGTGGTTTGAAAAAATGCATCCCATGATATTGTTGTAGTTTTAAGGTATGTTGTTATAACCTAGGTTATTATCATGGGTATTATGATCCTAATTATGATCATGTTGATTATGATTTTAAACTTGAGTTTGATTTTGTTGCCAATTCTATCCTTAGTTCTGATTATTTTTTGGTGGTTTTTTATTATGTCAAGGAAAGAGATCTTTGTACCTTCCCATATCCTAATTATTATCCCATGGAGCAAGTTTTATCTCAGCTTCACCACTCTCTATTACAGCTTCAATAACGTGCCACAACTGAGCACAATGATAAGCATCATGACTAGCAACATGATGAAAGTTACCAAATCATTTTCTTGATACCAATCAAGTTTGGATTGATCTTCAATAAATGGCCTTGGTATAGGCCACACAATCAAATTATATACTACGAGCTTTTGGAACACAACCTCCGTAGGCTCTCCCAATTTGCTAAAGACTATGAAGTTGTTAAATACCCTTTATGCAGGGACTCTTTGTAAAGTATTTGGTGGATTAAGTGTAACTAATTACACATTTGGATCCAATAGAGCCTATACTATTTGTACATGTCTTGATTTAGTCACTCCATTTCTAACCATGTTATTATTCCTATTAAAACCCTTAGGTTTTTTTGTTATAACTATTTGACAATGAGATTGGGTCTAATTTGATGATTGACCCTATGAACAAATTTTGACAAGGCCTTTGGTGATAATCACCTTCTCAATCTACACACCCTTATCTATAATTTCTTCAAATGTGTTTGCACAAGCAAGTCATAGATTATACACCACCTTAGGGTGTAAATTCTCTAGAAATATGTCATCCAACTATTTGTCTTACAAATTATGTTAAAAACATATAGCTAATGCTCTCAATCATTATAAATATGATGCAAATATTTCTCCATCTCATTGTTTGGATTTTCATAAGTCAACAACAATCAATTCATGTTCAATATTATAAGATAAGTGGTTGAAAATGTTTTAGATAGATCATTCTAATATATAATTGATCCCTTAATTAACTTAATAATCTAGTCTAAATCTTGCACTGCTAAAGTTAACAAAAATAAATGAATTAAATAAATGTCATTGTAAGATACCTCTTAGCATACTACAAAAACTGCCTAAATGTGTTCATGAGGGTCACACTTCCCTTTATATTCATTAATTTTGGGTGCCTAAAAATGAGGTGGAAAATGGACTTGGAGAATACATAAATCAAAAAGATATGGACATATATCATCAAATTTGTATTTGTGATTCTATTTCTTATCTCCAACCATGATATAATTTCTTTCATTGAATTCCACTCTTGCTTAGTGTATTGGAGGGTGCAATATAATAATTTTGGGTGGTATGTTCCCCTATTGTGTGATTTGTTAGGGATATACACTCTATAATCAACACCATTATTTTGGTTTTCTACTTGAGTCGTGTATGTGAGCTATTGATTTTTGGGTGATTAACATTACATAAAGTCAATCATCTTGAATTATAAATGTTCTATTGATTTTCAGGAGTTTGTGCTCTATTTACCAAAGTATGTATTAGTTGAGATGAAAAAAGATAAATTATTTTGAACAATTTTCTCTATATACACTAAAATTTTTGTTCCTTGATTTTGTAAAATAACAAGAGGTTCTTGATGATTTAAAAATGTATGCTCTATGTCTATCAAAGCATGTTGTTGAACCTCTTAGGACTTAGGTTGTTTAATTGAGACATATTGATCCATCATAGGTGTATTTTCAACTAAATTTTGTGTCAATTATACCACATTACTTTGCTCCTTGGAAGCATTATTGTGTATAGAAGTTGCAACTAAAGAGTCAATCAAGTCCATGATAATTTAGTCTACATATCATTGACTTATCTTTTTAATCTTGATGAAAATATATTGATCATTAGGTGTTTAATCTATGAGTACTTCTTTTCTTTTTCTATAAGAATCAACATTTATGTATACAATATTAGTGAGGAATTATTCTCTTTTTTGATCCTCTACCCTAACCAAGGTATGAAAATGTTCCATAAGAAAGTTTTATGGTAATCTATCACCTAATTTAAGCAACCTTAGGTTTGATTTGTCTTTGTCCTCTAGGGGTTGATGTTAAAAATGATCTTCCTTAGATTTTACATTTGTGGTAATGTCCTTAAATGCCATATAATTCACTTGTCAATCATAAAAGTGATCCTCATCATAGATAGGGCCGTAAGAGTCCCCACTTTGAGTGTACCTTTACATCATGTCTAAAAGTGTGTTCTCTACATTTGGCAAGATATGGAAATGTTTTGTAAATGTTAATAAGGTGTGTTTTTATTTTCTCTAAACAAGTGACAAAGAAATAAAGATATTATAATAAATAGAAATTTGGCATATTACCACACAATTAGAAGAACTAGTTCACTAATTTACTCAACTTTGGTGGGTTTAAATTATTAATTTAGAAGAGGGTATGATAACTCAAAGACTTATAATGTAAACTAGTACACCAAATGTAGGTTTAGAGATACATCAATGCCGTAAAAAAAAATTCAACTTAGACAAGTTGTTTTTATAAATTTAGAAGAGATCTTTTATTATGAGGAAAATAAAAATGCAAACTAAGAAACTCAAGATGTGAAAACATGCAAGAATTCCTAAGTATAAAACTAAAACCAAATGGGTAGCACAATGCCACCACATGGTAATAGGAGGTAGAATAAAGTGTGTTGTAGAAATTAGAGTGTGAGTGATACACTAGATGACCTAAGTTCACAATGATAAAATGATGATGATGAGTCTATAAAATGGCTTTCAATCCAAATACGAAATCATACCCAAGTTAACAACTTAGACAAGTTGTTTTTATAAATTTAGAAGAGATCTTTTATTTTCCTCATAATAAAATATCTCTTCTAAATTTATAAAAACAACTTAGACAAGTTTTTATAAATTTAAAAGATATCTTTTATTATGAGGAAAATAAAAATGCAAACTAAGAAACCCAAGATGTGAAAACATGCAAGAATTCCTAAGTATAAAACTAAAACTAGATGGGTAGCACAATGCCACCACATGGTAATAGGAGGTAGAATAAAATGTGTTGTAGAACTTAGAGTGTTAGTGATACACTAGATGACCTAAGTTCACAATGATCAAATGATGATGATGAGTCTATAAAATGGCTTTCAATCCAAATAGGAAATCATACCCAAGTTAACTCAAACCAAGTCCAAATGGTAAACCAATGAACACATTATCCTAAAACTTAGAAAGGTGAGATTTTGAATTTAAATTAAAAATTAAAGGACTTGGATATTTTTGGAAGATGGTTTAGACTCAAACAGGTAGCATAACAATGATCTTTATATAACACAAACATAATGTTTCAAATGAGGAATTGAACAAGGCAAAATATGATTTGGATTTGACTAGCATAATGCCTCTTATTTAAACAAAATGGTGTACAAAAATTTTGTTTGGTTGAAATTTTGGTTAACGAAAAAGTTTTAGACTCAAATCAATACCAAGTAAAGGATAAAAAGACCAAATATAACTAAGTAAATCATCCTAAGCCCTAATCTAATAAATTTGCATCATATTTCTGAAATCCATCTATATACATGCTCTTGGGATGACTTTTAGAGTTAATCCAAAAATAAAAGCACATGAAGTAGTAGGGTTTTTACACCCCCTTCTCCCAAGAGATTATACAATGACATGGACCTTCAGTCTACTTGATCTGCATGAACAATATATCCATGGCAAGTGGGGTTGTTCTAAAACTTAAATTTTTGACCATCTAGATGGCCCCAAGTGTGATTAATACTAGATATGCCTCACATCAATTGATTTCATACCGATTAACTTACTATGCAAGGGTCTATTCCTTTTCTTAGTGATTCCATGTGTGTACTACTTAGTAGAATCCCCTAGTTAACTAGACCTGACTCAGGTTTTCATTATGATTAGAGAGGTTAGTCACTCAACCTCTTGGAAATCATAATATACATTCCCTGATTTATATACCCCGCCATGGATCAGAGTTGAAACAATGTTAGGAAATGAAAACCTTTGTCAAAGATTCCCTAAATAACTTATGAATAAGCTATGAACTCCCCCTCACAAGCCAATTTTCATAAAATAAAACTAAGCGAAAAGATTGTAAATCTTGTTTTTAGATCACCCAAACCATATGGGTTTTAGGGAGAGCCTTGACAATATTCTTTCCACACCTTGGACAAAGGCACAATTATAAGGAAAACATGATTTTGATCACCCAATACCCCTAAAGGGGATGGGGGAGAGCATACATGTACTCTTCATTTTGCAAAAAAATAAAAATAAACAAGTAATTATTTATCTTCAATAAAACAACACACTTTTTAAAACTTTACAATTTAAGAGAGCTTAAATTTTATTCACCAAAAGTGAATCATTTTGTGAAATTCTTTTGGCCCCTTGGCCTTAGTTGCAAAATTTTAAAATAATGTTCACAAAATATCTTAACTTAAAAATGTATAGATTCTTTTTAAATAACAAAAGTAAAGTTCCAGACTTAATCAAGCTTAAATTCAGCACTTCCCAAGCATGTGTCCTACAAATGTTAGAGGGCTTCCTTCTGCTTTGAAGCACAATCATTAATGAAATAAGAAAGATTTGAAAACTTGCTCTCAAATTTTGTATTTTTTTACATAGAGATTGACATCAGTCAACAATGACTGATGCTAGTTATAATAAGACTAATGATAGTCATAAATGAACTAATGTTGGTCAATAAAAATTGATTCCAGTTACCTATGAACTCTTAGGCAATTTTTTTTTTATAAAACTTCTATTAGCCCAATGTTAGTATAAAATCTCTAGTAAATCTCTAGATCATGCATTAAAAAGTTTAGAGAAAGAGTTAAAAACCAAAATATCAACTTGCAACTTTGAAGAAAGCTCAAAAATCCAATTTTCCTACCATGTTATACCCTACACCAAAATTGATGTCAGGTATACAAGACTGATGCTGGTTACATAGAACTAATCCCAGTCACTGTGTAAATTGTATATCAACAAAAAGTTTAAAAACATGAGAAAAATGATGCTAAAACTTGATTTTTATGGATATTAAGGACTTTTTTGGAAATATAATATTTCCAAGTTGGTCTCCTTCCTTGAATGGGATGTGGGGTCCCACTGGGCATGCTAAGATGTAGAGAAGAAATCCAAAGATAGATCAAGCATTAGTCATGAAAACTTAATAAAATGCATAAGAACATAAATAGCTAATCTAATTCCTTAAACAGGGTTTGGTAAATGATAATTAAGATCTAATGAAATAAAACATATACATAATACCTTCCCAAGAGCATCTCATCACCTAATAAAACTTAAATCATTATTTTACCCTCAATTTGGTGCTTATGTCTTAGTCAATTATGCAAAGCAAATCTCCTCCATCATCTCTTGTGCACTAATGAAACTAAGCTCATGATATTTGAATTAAATGTATTCCTATCTTAAAGCTATCCTATTACAAATTAATCATAATAACACTACACAAAAAAAGGTTGTGGAGAGAATTTTGCATGATAAGTTCAAACAAATGAAGCTTAAAAATGGTGGTCTTGGCCCTCCTATTTATATATTTTTGAGATTGACCAAAATCAACCATGACTATCTATCTTGAGATTAATATGTGTGGCCATGAATCAATTCAATTTTGGAATCAATATACATAAATATCCCCATAAATATTTGGAAGGAAGGGGCATTAAAGAGGCATGGGAGGACTTAAACCTTATATTTGTTGCATTTATGGCTTATGGATGCCACCCCACAAATGATGTCATTTGATGATGTAGATTTTAGGAATCAATTTCTAATTAAAATATATTCAATAACTTCTATGGATTTTCCACTTAATATCTTAATTTTGATTAATTTTCTTGAGTGAGATTAATCAAAATTTATGCAATTCTTTGTAAATTGGTTGGAAACTATTAATCAAACTAGTTAGTATGTCATATTAATAGATCAAAATTTGACTAGAGTATAATTAAAATAAGATGTTATGTGCATATGGACTAATATCCCATTTAGGATGTTATCACAAAAAAAAAACACATGAACATGTTGTGTTCTTCTAAATTAGAAGAATTTAGTGATTTAGGGGGTCAAATTGCATTTTCATCATTTTGATTCAAATTGATTTGAGAACAATTAATAATCACATAAAATGCATTATCCATTTTAAGGATACATTATCCTAAATTGGCACATGTATATGGCAAGATCAAACAATTTAGCACATCCACATGATTTTGGCCTAAATTTGTGTGTTTTCACAAATTTTGAGTAAGATTTACAATTTTAACACAATAGTTTTAGGAATTGAATGTCTATAATTATTACTATAGTGAATATTAAAACATAAAACTTAGTTAGGGTTATTGCATGATTTTGCTTGACTAGAGGCTTTAGAACCCTCCCTAGTGGTCTTGTTATGGTAAGAGATCCCCTAATTCAGTCTAGAAAATCTATATTGGTAATGTTCTTGATTATCTAATGTATCTCTAATTGAAAGTGTAAGTAGGATTTATTTTTTCCCAGTTAGGATTGATTTTTAGATCAGATGCATTTTTTATTGCATATAGATCCTTGATCAAAGAAGTGGGTTTTATATTCTAATCAAAGCACATTTTTTTTCTAAACATCTTGATTTATGCTTAAAATAAATTCACATTTTCATTTAGGTTATAAAAAAACCTTGTTTATTTTCCAAGTGACTTTCTTTCATTCAAGTTTTTGCTTCTTGATTGTTTGTGTGTCTTGTGGGGTTATTTTGTGTGTATGTTTTACTCTCTTGGGTGACCTAAAAATTCAAAGTTACTATGTAATAAATACCCTTATTTTTATTTTGACTATGTGGGGTGGAGTTCATCACCTTCCCACAAGTCTTAGGGGTACGTTGACTAGGAATTTACATCCTAGCATCGTACAGATCCCCTCATCTAATGTAGTATAAAAATTGAGGTTATGTTAGTGGTATATTATCTAAAAGGTCCCTTGAATATTGATTTTTACAGTAGCACTTTACTAAAATTTTATGACTGAAGTGGTCTCAAAAGGACTAGACCCTTTAGTGAATAACCCATTAAATCTTGATGCCCAATTGTCATACTTTTGTGCTCATGTATCGCAAGGTATATTGGGGACATCTATAAATCCAAGAAAAAAAATTTAAGACCTTTTTTTTGTACATAAAATTCATTGATGTAAGGGTTAAAAGATAACATCCCCTATAGATTGCCTTGCTCATACAAAACTTTTGAGATATGGGTGGGATTAAAACACCATTGATAACTACAATAATTTTTTTAAATAATCTTAAATTTTATAATCCTCTCTCAAGGAAAGAATATCAAAGGATTAAATGAATGTGATGCAGATCCATGTTAGTTATTAGAATGTCCTTATAATTCTTATGTTTTGTTGCCTGATTGTTATGTCAAAACCTTATTTATACTTGAAACCAAATAAAATAAAATAATTCTAAATCCAAACCATTTTTACACACACATAAAGAGGCATTACTCTTCTAAATTTCTAGGTCAAAAAAAGTGGCATGTTAAAATTGGTCCAAATACCTACCTTTTTTGTCCAAACCATGTCGTTAGGCTGCCTAATTTGAACCAAAGCCAAATTACAAGTCTATTTCCAATTTCAATTCAAGACCAAAGTTATAAATTCTTGTTCAATTATACCATGGTGTCTTCCACATTATTCTAGACCTTATTTTGTTATACCCTTAACCTTTAGCATGTCTAGGGATATGTGTGGCCAAATTATGGCTTACATACCTCTTTTATATTGTTGTTACATTTCTCTATGTTATTAGTTAGGTCAGCCTCTAGAATAACCATGGATAAGTATACTATATATAAGAGGTAATGGTTAGTCTTTGATCATCATATTAAGTATTCTCTCTTATTCCATTATTGTGGAGGTTTTCCCCTTGAAGTGGCTCTGCTATATTATCTAATATTCTACTCTGCTATCAATTATTATTGTGTGATATTTTATTTTTTATTATTCTATGTCATATATAATTATTTTGTGCAAATGTCTAAGTAATTTTCTTACAAATGGTATCAAAGAATCAATTTGGGCAAGTTTCATGTGGCATTTTTTTTCGATCTATCGAGGCATGACTTTTTCAAGTGGAAGGAGGGAAAAAATTAACTTGCAATCTAGGAAGAATTAATTTTTTCTATTAGTGCAATATTATTTTAAATGTTTTATTTTAATATTTATAAAAAAAGAGCCTAGAAAAAAAATTCCCTTTGCACATTTGCAATCATTGGATTCATCTTGGTGATATGATCGCAATGATATGTTCTATCAATACATATTTTTGTGTTAAAATGTTTCACCCTAGTGTGAAAAATAAATTGTTGGATTCATCTTGGTGAGGTGATCATAATGGTACCATCTCCTGGTACACTTTTTTAGGGTGAAAACCCTCCTAAGCTTTGTGCATGATATGTCCTACTACTTAGGGAAAAAGGTGGGAAAGAAACTCTAAGACTCCTTCTAGGGATGACATATAATTTGGAACTTCATATCTGATGATTTCTCAACTTCAAGCTAACATAAAGGGCTTGATGAGGTAGGATGAATTTCCTATACTTAAAACTAATGTTTTATGGATACACAGAGAGATTAATAAGTTGCATACTTAATTGTATTAGATCACTACATAATTGGTTTCCATTTGATCTTAGTTATAGATAAACAACCCTTCACCACATCATTTGGGTCTTCCTCCTCTCATCACTAACTTACCTAATCCTAGTGTGAAACCAATATTACAAAAAGTAGACATATGTAAGTTTGATGGTAAGTATTCTCTCAATTAGATTACCTAAATTGATAATTTATTTTATCTATACCAAACTCCTAGTTCTCAAAAGGTTATATTGGCTCAAAGATTCTCTAGAAGGGTGCCCAAATATTTTTGGGTCATTTATTTTTCATTAAAGTCCAAGTAACTCAACCATCTACACCTCCTGATCTACAAAAAGTGATTGATGCCCATTCTATTATTTTTGGTGACATGCTAAAATGACTTCCAACTAGTCACATGTATGATCATTCTATTAAACTTATCCTTGGTAGTACACAACCTAACATCAGGATATACAAGTATCCCTATGCCCAAAAAAGTGAAATTGAAAAGATGGTATAGGATATATTGGATTTAGGAATCATTCACCATATATAAACAAATATTCTTTGCTAGTTTTTATGGTAAGAAAGAAAGATGACACTTCAATGATATTCCCCAAATACAAAGAGATCAACAAGTACACTATCAAAGATAATTTTTCTATTTATGTCATTGATTATTTTCTAGATGAATTAAATGGTGCTCTTTATTTTACCAAGTTAGATATGTGTTCTAGATATCATCAAATCTAGATATATGATGAAGACATACCCAACATATCTTTTATAACTCATGAGGGCCATTATGAGTTTATGTTTATGCCTTTTGGTCTAACAAATGTACCATATATCTTTCATAGTTTGATGAACATTATTTTTAGGTCATTTTTTAGGAAATTTGTTCTCATGTTTTTTGATGATATACTCATTGACATTAAAAACTGGGAAGACCATTTGTAGCATGTGAAACAAGTACTCTTAATTATATAACAACATTAATTATATGCCAAACCTTCTAAATTTACTTTTGTATCTCATGAGGTTGAGTATTTAGGTCATATGGTTTCACATTAAGGAGTGTAAGTGGATCCTTAAAAAAATCCAAGCAATGGTGAGATGTCTAGTTCCTTAGACTCTCAAGTAACTAAGGGGATTTTTGGGGATAAGTAGTTATGATCATAGGTTTGTCAAAAATTATGGTAGTATTACATCCCTACTCATTGCTTTGTTGAATAAATACTCCTTCCAATGGATTGATATAGCTACCAAGGCATTTGAATAATTGAAACTAGCTATGTGCACCACTCAAGTGTTGGCCACTCCTAATTTTTATAAGACTTTTGGGGTTACATGTGATGTATTTGGATATGGTATGGGTGATGTGCTCATTCAATAAGGTAGACCACTTGCATTTCAAATACTTAAACTTAAGGGTAAAAATTATCTCAAGCACATTGATCAAAATGAAATAATGGTCATTCTATATGTATTCAAATAATGGAGACCTTATTTGATGGTTCATCACTTTCAGGTAAAGACTGATCATGATAGTCTCAAATATTTTTTAGAATAAAGGTTATCATCAAAAGTACAATATAAATGGGTAACTAAGATGTTATGATATGATTTTTAAATAGTCTATAAGAAAGGCAAGGAAAATATGGTGGTAGATGCACTATTTAGGAAGGATGAATCAGTTGAGGCATTACTATGTGCCATGACTATTTGGCAGGTAGATTGGCTAGAGGAAGAAAGATCAAAATAGAAAAATTATAGTAATACCCATGATTTGATTCATAATCTTCAACAAGTTTTGGGTAGATTTGAAAAATTCACATGGAAGGGTAATGCATTATGGTATAAAGATAGATTATACCTATGTAATAATTCTTTTCTCAAACAAAAAAATCCTTTAAGAACTTCATGTAACTCCACTTAGGGGTCATTCAAGATTTTTGAAAACCTATCATAGAATCAAGAAAGATTTTTTTTTGGAAGGAATAAATGGGGATGTCAATAAATATGTTGTTGAATGTATGATCTATCAATAAAATAAAGGTGAAACCATCAAAAACCTAGGTCTTTTTCATCCTTTATCCATCCCTAACTAGTGTTGGGAAGATGTGTCTATGGATTTCATTACAGGGTTACTGAGATTTGATGGTCAAAATTTTATCATGGTTATATTTAATCATCTCAATAAATATGCTCATTCTTGTTTTTTATCACAACCCTTTGTTTCTATTACAATATCTTCTACTTTTCTCAATACAATTCAAAAACTACATGGTACTCTTAAGATCATTATCAATGATATAGATCCCATTTTCACTAGTAATTTTTGGACTAAATTATTTGCATGTTTGGGCACCAAGTTGGTTCATAGCTCATTATATCATCCTTAATAAGATGGACAAACTAAGGTAGTCAAAAAATGTCTATAATTATATCTCTATTGTTTTTTTTTTGATAAACAAGATAAATGGGTTCATTAGTTTCCACTTGTTGAATGGTGGTATAATACTTATGTTCATAGTTATTCCAAAATGTCTCTCTTTACGGCCTTGTATAGATACCACCCTCCATCCATCACTTCAACATTGAAGGTCCATCCTAAGGTTCATGCAGTTGAGGAAAATGTTCACCATCAATAGGAGGTCTTTGCAAGTTTGCATGAAAATTTATCCATGGGCCAGAATCACATGAAGTAGCAGGTAGATCAACATAAGAGTAAGAGACATTTTGGCATTGGTTATTAGGTATTTTTTCATGTGTATCCATATAATTATATGTCCTTAAAGAAATAAAAAAGGATAATAAGCTATCCCCTAATTATTATGGGCCTTATCAAATCTTGCACAAAATTGGTAGTGTGGCCTACAAGTTAGAGTTTCCTTCATCCCCTCGCATACATCTAGTATTTAATATATCATGCTTGAAAAAAGTCATTAGACATAGAGTTGATACTCAAACTAAGTTACCTAAATTGGATGAGGAAGGGAGAGTTATTTTTTATCTTTATGAAATCCTTTAAATCCTTTAAATGTATACTATATAACTATGGTCTAGAGTGATTAAGGAGTATCTGATCAAATGGAAAAATCTACCATGTGAAGACGCCACCTAGGAGGATGAATCCTTTATGCAGTAGCATCCAAAGTTGATTCAACATTGAGGATAACATTATTCTGAATGGGATGGGAACGTTATGTTGTTAACCTTTGACGTGTCTAGGGACATGTGTGTCCAACTTATGCCTTACCTCTTTTATTTTCTTGTTACATTTATCTATGTTCTTAATTAGGTCAGCCTATGGAATAACCATGGATAAGTAGACTATATATAGGAGGTAGTGGTTAGTCTTTGATGAACATATTAAGTATTCTTCTTTTATTACATTATTTTGAAGGTTTACCCCTTCAAGTGGCTCTATTATGTTATCTAGTATTCTACTATGTTGTCAATTATTATTGTGTGATCTCTTATCTTTGATTATTATGCACAATATATAATTATTATGTGCAATACTATAATTAATTTCCTTACATGTTATAATTCTAAGTCCAAATCCAAGTTCTAATTCCAAATCCAAGTTTAAATTCTAAAGTCAAACAATTTCATGGCCTAGTTCCAATCCTAATTAGAACTTCAGACTAATTGAAGACCAATATCTGTATCCTTGTTCAAATTGTGTTATTTCCATTATATTCAAACTATTCTAAAGACAACTAATGTTATCATTTTTACAATGTCAACCAAAGTTCAATATTGATTCTATATTATCTAAATCCAACTTTGTTCCAACATTAACACATTTTAGGGTTGAAAACTTCCTCTAGACAATTAAGTCTCCTTACTTCATTTACAAATTCAAGTTTCTAAGATATAAGCTTTTCAAGTAAAGACCAAATTCAAAAATTTCCAAGATTATAACATTGAACATTTACACTTGAAACCATTATTTTAAAAACCTTATGCATAACTTTTGAAAACACATTTGATCCACTTGCTTATTGAAACCATTTACATTAGTAGACATTTTGATTAGCATATTCTAATTTTATGTTTTGACATAATAAAGTGAATTACCTCAAACTAATTTTCAAAGTGTTATTTTTAGTGAAGTTACATATCGATTCAATAATATTTTTAAGGTATCCAATCCATTTCTAACACAAATATCATAAACTTGTCAAATTACACGCCTAGTGGGGCTATCTACAACCCATCCTTTGACAAAAAAGTGGTTTATAACCTATATGGGTATGACCACTATGTAAAAGATGAGTAATAATAATTATACCTTTCCAATATGACATATAGTACCAAACCTAAATAACATAACCCATACCTTCAAGGTGTACCACCTAATGTCAAACAAAGCCAATACCATTTGTACCTTTCACACATATCATTTGATATAGAACATAGACATAATCCAATTTACCTTGTAAATACATCACCAAGTGTTGAGTATGGATAGGATCAATTTACATGACAACTCTTTAATAACAAGGATGAACATATTATTAGGTTGTCAAAAATGGGGGTAAAATTCCCTCTAGATTTCCCATAGAGGATTTACGCTATTTGGTTGGAGTTTCCAAAGAAAAATCTCTTGAATTATTAGACAATCAAAAAACTTTTGGAAAAGATCAAAAATTTATACTAGTTTTTCTATCAAGATATTGTAGTGTATAACAATGGAAAGGGTCATCTCATTGACCAATCTTTTTAAATATAATTTATTACCTTACAAACCTAACAAGCTAAATATGCTTTAGCTACTCTCACTAGCTCCCTTACTATGTTGGATATTCAAAATCCAGTACTAATAGAGTTAGGTACTTCAACTATTATATATAATGTATTTTTTAACTTATCCCACATTTAATCTTGATCCATTTTCCAATAGGACATTATTTTCATATTTATTTAGCACACCTATATCTAAAAGTAATCTAGTAGCTAGTCCTAATTTGAATCCCCCCATGGATTCTTTCCAACATTGTAGGAATGCTTGCCGTTGCGCCAAAAGGTCGACCCTGTTAACGCCCAATACAAACCCCAGATAAGTACCCACGGGAGGCTGTTAGTCCATGTCACGAATCCCTAAGGGGGATGCTGGCGATTAGTCCAACAATCCCCCCCTCAGCATCACCCGAGGGGATTCGAACCCGTGACCACGGCTCTGATACCAATTGTAGGAATGCTTGCCGTTGCGCCAAAAGGTCGACCCTGTTAACGCCCGATACAAACCCCAGATAAGTACCCACGGGAGGCTGTTAGTCCATGTCACGAATCCCTAAGGGGGATGCTGGCGATTAGTCCAACAAACATATGGTTGATAACTCTCAAAAGGGATACTCCAACCCACATCAAATTCACTCTATAATACAATAAAACATTACTCAAAATACCAAATATATCATTCCTTCCACCATGCTAGGTACATGATAACAACATGTTGAGACCAGGTTTAGTCCACAACAATATGTTTTAAATAGCAATCCTCCATTTCAACAAGTGGTGACTGATCCCCCAATTCAATAAGTTCTAAATAATCCTTAAATTTTTTTTATAATTAATAGTTTATTTTCATTAGTCAACCACTTATTTCTTATATTCAATAATGATCCTCTTGGATCCAACAACATGTGTCACTTTCAAAAGCAATTCCCCCTACGTGATATAATTCTAAGAATCAACAGTAGATTCCCCTCTAATATAAGTATTTTTCATTGAATACCTAATAAAAAATTATTCCATTTAGGCATTAATTCCATCTAAATTACTGCCACACTCAGCAGCAAGTGCCTTATCAACAACAATTACCATATCTATAGTACAACTCTAATCAAAGAGTCAATATTCTTAGTGTAACTAATCATATACAAATTCCCTAATATTTTATACCATCTCTTTATCCAATTCAAATTAATGTAATTTTGAATACCCAAAAAAAAATTCCCATGTCTTCTCACTCCATCCCCACTTTATATAGTTTATAGGGGGTTAAAGATGCAGTTTTAGCCATTCAAGAAGGAAATCAAAATAAGAAATTTAAACTAGATGACATATTTTCATATCCCTTTGATATGAGTTATCTTTAGATACCCTTCTACCATACTTTTTATATGGATAAAAAATTTGATAAATATAAAGGGAAAGGTGATCCAAATGAGCATCTAAAAGAGTTATTCATCACATGTCAAGAGGTTATGTATAATAGTGTGTACCTACTCTGCTTGTTTCTTTTCAAATTAGTTGGGCATGCCTTAGAATGGTTCTTTAATCTACCTAATAATTTTATTTATAAATATTATGACTTGTTATAAATATTCATGTAGTACTTATATTTTAATATAGAGCATGATCAAGCTAAAAAATGAGGAGGATAAAGCTTTTCCATCTATTTGCAATGGTGGCATGCATTAACTAGATGAATTCCACATAATCTCCTCGATAAGAAATTGGATATAGTGTTTACTTCCAATTTTAAATATGACATAACTTATAACCTCAAGATTTATTATGCCAATATATTTAAATAAATTATTTTCAAGGGAATACAGATTGATTAATCCCTAATTAACAAAGGGGTAATCAATATCTACTCTCATAACTAAGTTCAAAATAAGGCTCAGATGAAATATCATGCATAAACATAAGCAAGTACATTATATAATCCTAAACCATTCAATAGGAACAAAAATATTGTAGGATATAGGGTAACTAAATCTTGACATGTATAAATGGTACAATCACCACCTATTTAGGCAAACACACCTACTCGGATCTCACTTTAAAAATACCCCTTCTAAGAAGAGTTCATTATCACAATAGATTTTTTATTAATCTTGAAGATCCAATTGAGATCATTTTCTATAAGTTATTTGTCACTAACATTATCATTTTTCTAGTACCAAAACCATTTACATAAAACCATTCAACCCCATTGGTATCAATAGAATGACTTTTGTGATTATCATTGGGCTAAAGGTCATTTTATTCATAGATGCATATAACATTGCCATCTCATCTAAGATTTGTTTCAAAGTGGTGAAATAGAGTTGGATAATGTGGACATAACATCTAATCATAACTTGGGAATTTATCAAAACCCTTTTCCATAACATAAATCCAATAGAAAACAAAACTAGAACCAACATCAAGCTAACAAACAAACCAAAAGGCCTCCTAATAATGAAAATTAGAGATAGAATTAGTAGCATCAAAACTAGAATCAAGGTTAGGGTTCCCATTCCAATAAATTTAACTATAATAATGTCCCTTATGATTACATCATTGTCATAAGTTGCATTACTAGTGGGCATATAGATACCACTAATATCAACCCTAAGTCAACTGCTAATACTACCCAATAACCTTCATTATCTATTTTAGTACCCCCACCTTCATTTTATAGTAATCATTCATTGGTGTGACTTGGTATTCATACAATTCAAAAGTTGAGAGTTACCATTCTAGGTCCTTACTCACCTTATTCTAACTATAATAACCCCCTACTAACTTGAGGTTACTCAATCATAACTTGATGTTTTAAGATTACCATTTAAGTTCATGTACCTTCTTCCTCCAAAAAGACCATTCAAGGTCCTCTCCCTTAAAAAACTAAGCCAATTTATCCTATTAATGACAAACCTTATGATATTTTGGAACAATTACAAAAGACATTGTCATAATTCTTAATTTTAGATGTCCTATGTATGTTAAATATCCACAAGAACATATTGAATGAGCTTATGAGGTAATCTAAAGTCCTAAGTTACATTTCACCTAATAAATTTCAAACACTTTTGAGTCATTTAGGTTCATGCTAACAAATTATTTTTTATCAAAATTATATGTCATCCATTAGACATTTGAATAATAAACTAATTTATATATAAGTAATCATTTCTTGACATAAAATTAAACAAGTCCTCATAGATAATGGTTTAGGGCTAAATATTGTATCTTTGAAGTTGGTCAAACACTTGGACTACACAACAACAAAATTTTAGCTAAATACCATCACTATCAAGGCATATGATCATGAGGATAATGAATCTCAGGGCACCATTTATTTGTTTCTTATCATTGGTACTCTAACCCACAATACTCTTTTCCATGTTCTTGAAATAGAACTATGATATAATTTACTCCTTAGACAACCTTGGATTCATGAAGTACATGTCATACCTTCTACTCTCCATCAGTGTATGAAATTTTCCCATCAAGGAATATAAGTTACTATTCCTAGTGACCTTTAATCATATCAATTTTGTAAACACTTGAAAGTAGAGTATAAAATCTATAATTATCACCTTAGCATAGAACATGTCCCCAAAAATGACAAGGATTTATTTGATCAACCATCTAAGTCTAATTACATGGATCCAAGTACTCTTGCCTCCACTTCAACTACACCACCTCCTAGAATATCTAATCATTTTACTATTCAATACAATGACCTTGGGGAATATAAGATTGGCAATGCTTTCCATATAGCCAAGTTGCCTAAAACTCCCAAATCATATGGTATAACTAAAGTAAAAAATACTAAAATGGAATGGTGTAGTAAGGATGATTCTCATTAGAAAGGACACGTGGTTTTCGTCAAAACCACTTCACAATAGCAAGAAAAAATCAATTTTAATGATGACTCATGGTTATAAAATGATGTTTTGGCCCCATACTACCAAAATACAAACTATCATAGTCTAAATAGGGTAATGGATAATCAAACCTCTAAGGTAAAAGGCTTGGGGGAAAATAATCAAGTACCTATTGAGATAATATTAGTTTTTAAAAAATAAAGGAACTCAAGTTATTGGATATAAATTTACTAGGGGTGACACCTCAGATTTCAAGAGTGATATTAATTTATCATTTAGTAATGATATTGTTAATAATGATGTAGAGTCCTATTATAAAATTTATGATGATTTGGATAAAAATAATCCTTTTTAACCTAATAAAATATTTACCATTAATTATATCCCATCTTATTCCCCTATTTTCCTTCACCATCCCTAATTTATTGACTAGGAACCACAAGACTCATGCATACCATTGGATGATTTTCAAAATGATGAGGAAATTTTTGAATTATTGTGCCTTAGAGATGGTTTTCCACTTGGTTATCACAAGAAAGGATTTGATATTACATTAGACCCTTCTACTTATTTTGGATAGAAAGTGAAATTTATTAATCACAAAGGAAAAATAAATAAAATCAAACATTGAGGTCCTAAAGTGAAAATCTCTTTGAAACATTTTTGGACTAGGGAAAAAGTAAATAAAAAGACAAGTCCCATGGTGAAAACCTATTTCAGGTGATATTGGATGGGAAATTTTACCCTATTTCAAATTAATACCAAGCCTCCTATATTCCTATAACTCCATGCTAGTCTAAAATAGGCTTAAAGGATCATAAATATTTGATCAAGTTGCTTAGGATTTCTTGCACACCTTTGTAAAGTGGCATTTTCCAAAATTTGGAGATTTAGATTCTTCTTACATGGGTGAACTTGATAGGCCAATTGATCCACCAGATGAATAATAAAAAAATGTACCACATTTCCAAATATTTTAGAAGATGGTTCCACATTGCTTGTGGAGGATACCATAGAAGTCAATATTAGAACACATTCTAATCCTAAATAGATCAAACTTAGATTGTCCCTCAATAAAGAGTAATGTGAGATTATTTCTACCCTTCTTAAAGAATTTGTTGATATTTTTTCCTAGTATTATTTATATATGCCTAGCTTAGACCCTACATTAGTTTTACATCACCTAGTTATACACCCTAATACCAAGCCAATCAAGTAGAAGATGAGAAAAATACACCCTTGCATAGTCATATTTATCAAGAAATAATTAGATTAACTATTGGAGGTAGTATGTATTCATCCTATAGATTATTCATAGTGGATAAACATATCCCTAGTCAACAAAAATCCACAAGGAATCTAACTATGTAGTGATTTCAAAGATATCAATAATTCATGCCCAAAGGATGACTTTCCTATTATAGTAATACTCTTAGTGGTAAGATTAAATTGGGTCTTAACCAAGGAAGTTTCACCATACTTATAATAAAATATGCATGGTTTAAATTTGCACACCCACATGTTAAAATAGGAAGTTAACATGGTTGTTAGAATGTTGACATTAGTGGCCTAACTATTCATTTGGAAAATGAAACTCTTTCACATTGCTAAATGTGTTCCTCTCACCTACCCCCAAACTATTATAAATACAAGGTTAAGGTGTCTCATAATATGAGAGAGAGGAAGATGGAGTTATGATACTTATTCATTGTAATATATTCATTCAGTAATAGAAAGTTCTTTGTGATCAATGTGTCAATGGCCATGGCTATGGTAATGAACTCTTAGAGAGATCTTAGGTGAGAGTTTTGATAAATTTGACATGTTATTAGAGCCATATCCTTAAGTCATGATTCAAACTTTTATCCATGCATTAACTATTTCCTTCTTACTAAGCCCTTTATCTAGTCATGCTACTCAATTAGAGCAATAGTGTTGAAAGGAGGACAATGAATGTCTTGGAGGTGATTTCACAATATGGAGGTCATTTTATACTTTGGATTTGATCAATGTTTTATATCATGTTTATGAAAGTTTGGAAAGGATGTTCAAAGTTTTATTTTTCTAAAATTGGTCACCTATCACTTTAGATCTATTCAAGAAGTTTTTTAGTTTCTAAATAGTTTCTAATAAATCTATAAGTTTTCATGCAAATCTGACTATACAGATGCATCCAAAGTGGTTGATTTAGTGGGGTTATGAGTTATTTTGGAAGAAAAATGACTTTTAATGCTTTCAGTATGGTGAATTCTCTTCATCAATTCTAACCATTTGCAGGCTAAAAAGGTTTGAATTTTTATAAATTTTTGAGTAATTTTTTATTTTTTAACCCATTTATAAAAAAACAAATTTGTGAGTTTTTTTCATTTTAGGGGACTCTTTCATATATTAAAAAATGTTATTTTAAAAGTGTTTTTTTTTTTTTAAACAAAAATAAATGTATGTGTTTTTTTTAATGTTTTTTGTGAAATAGTTATAGAAGATGGCTTTTTTGCTCTACTAGGGTTTTCTCCATGCATGTCATTGATTCGACCCTTGGTTCATTACATTACCATCCTTGTGTCATACCATGGCCTTAAGAGACTATGGGACTTAGAATTTATTGATGTTTAGGGTTTTTTACCTTTGGTGAGGCCAACCTTTATAACATCTTCTCCCAATTCTATTCAGATTGTTTTAGGTATGAAGAAGAACAAAAAGCACTAATAAATGGACACTACAAGCAAACAAGGAAGTTTTTCCTGAAGTTATACCATAAGGTAATACTTTGTAACCTAATGTTGTATTGCCTATTCTTGAATTTAATTTTACATATCAATGGTTAGAGCAGTTTTGTTTAATAGGATATTTTGTCAGGAGTATCCCCTCTAAAATTATGCTATGATCTTGGGTTCAAACTCATTGTGCATCTCACAGCATTAAGCTAGAGAGAATCCAAACCATGACTAAGGGTCTTTTATCTTCTACTTTTTTGACCCATCCCATGTTAGAGGAATCTTCCATAAGTTTGCAACCTGATAAGCTAGGAACTCACTTATGGTTATCTCCCCCTAAATATGAGACTTTGTGGTCTCAGAGCACTCCAATATTAAAGTCCTAGCTTAGGTTGAATTTATAAGCCCCCCACTCCCATAATGGCACTTTACTCACTAGATTTCATCCTCCATAGGCTATGTAGTTTTTCATGAATAAAACTAGTTCTACTCTACCAAACCTTAAGAAATGGTCTACGTAGAAGTAGACCTCTCTTGGGACCTCAAAGAGTTTGTGGAAATCTAGGTTGGAGATGTAAGGAAATCTCAATGAGTCTTGTATATCAACTTTCCTAATACCTACTTTTGCTTCCAAGTCATGGACCATAAGATAAGGGATTGTTCCCTTCAATTGGCTCATAATAATGCATCCAACCTCATAGCCTCTCCCCCTAAACCCTCCCCTAAAGCTAGCAAGGCACCAACTGAGGATGGTTAGACTATGATAGGGAAGAAGAAAACTCATACCAAAGTTTTAAACTCAATTATTGATCCCAAAAGAGGCAAGTCATCTTCTATAAATGGCCTATAAGAGTAGGCTCCTATTGTAAAAGAGCCCTCACTAGCTATATCTTTGAAATTGGTATAAAATCTTAGGGTGTTCAACACTCCTCTAGATACTAACATTTTATCCTAAGGTGTTGAAGCCTCTGGTCCCAATTATTTAGACTTGTAACTAGCCACTCTTCCACTTCCTACTTGATAGGATACACCCAAACACTCTCATAGCCCTTCTCAAAGGATTAATGAGGTAGGAGAGTTTTAAGCTGACCTTGACTTGAGGAAACAATATGAATTCTTGAGTGTTAATAGTGGGCACTTCCTATAGAATTGGTATGACACCTTGGAAGGGTTGGACTCGAAGGACATGTCCCTTGACTCTCCTCATATATGAATTATTTTTCATGAAATTTTTGTGGTCTCATAGATCCAAAATGCATGTTTGTTGTGTGTTATTTTAAAAGGATGTTTCTCAAGATGGAAATTATCTACAAGTTGTCAAGGTGGTATATTTTTTTATTGATGGCTATCATTAATTCCATCTAGCATGATAGTATCATTCTTCTGAGCAACCATGACACATGATGTGGAGGGGTAATCACATTAATTTCTCCAAGGTGGTGGCCATACTTAGTGTAATTTTGTGTGGACCCGATTAATCAACTTTTTTTGGCTCTTATTAGTATTGAAAGTTGTTGATGCTTAAAATTGTGCTTGATTCTAATCAACAAAAATGGGAAGTTTCAAGCTGTGGGATATTGTAGCTTGAAACAACCTCTAGATTTTAGAGAAGCTAGTCTCTTCTTTTGTATCGAGTGTTGGGAAAAAAGATAGAAAATTAAACAGAAATGCAAATGTAGGAAATGAAACCTAACTATGGTGATGTGCCTGAGTGTAATTGGAAGATTCTTATAAGAAGATTGAACCCTATGCCTTTGTTGACATTTTATATATCTTAGCAAAAGAAGTCTCTATTTTGAGCCTCTGTTTCTATTATTTCAATCTTTTACAATGATCATGCACTCATTTTCTCTTAAATGTAAATGAATCTTACATATAGTCTCACTATGCTCAATATTAGGATCAAAATTACACTCAGGTGCATTGCCATAGTTAGGTTTCATTCCTGCATTTGCATTTATATTTAATTTTCTATCCTTTTTCCCAACACTTGATACAAAAGAAGAGACCAGTTTCTCTAAAATCTGGAGGTTGTTTCAAGCCGCAATATCCCATAGCTTGAAACTTCCCATTGTTGTTGATTAGAATCAAGTGCAATTTTAAGCATCAACAGTTTTTGGCACACCCAGTGGGACCAGTCTTGAAGTTTCTTTCAAGATTGTATGAACCAGAGAGCTACAAGGAGTCGAAGCTATAGACCAGTCACCAAATCACAATTTGCTACAAATCTAGGTATTCTTTTACCACCTTTGGTAACAAGTCCAAGAAGAAGAGCTAACCAGTTTGTACCAATACCAAATATGGGAGCCCCTATACCCCCAAGAAATTATATAAGATGGAACACTGGCAGCCCCTTAATCCTCCCAACACCACCATCTGTTTAGGATCCTATCCCAGTAAATGCTCTAAAAGCTCTACCCAAATTTAGTGGGCAAGACTCTAAAACACCTGTGAAACATCATCAAGATGTATTAGATGTTTGTGTTATACATGTTTTCATACAGCAAAATGTGGCCATAACATTATTAGCAGCTTCTTTTAAGGGGAAAGCTTTAGAATGGTATCAGTCTTTGACCCCAAATACCATATCTATATGGGACTAGCTCGAATATTTGTTTTTTGAAAGATTTACAGAAATGGGTGATAAGTCTTCTTTGTTATAGAAGTTAATCACCATTCATAGGGGACCACACGAAGACATGACTAAATTCAATACCAGATTTCAAAAGACTTTGGACAGAATCCCTACTACAGCTAGACCACTGCTAGGTATGCCCATGTTCCTAGAAATATCCTTGCCCTTACCTCAAGAATTCCTAAAGCTGTAAGCCCACTTGTGTCTATGTACACTTACCCTCAATAATCCATGAAAGAACCTATCCCTACTCAGCCATCTAAGATGGATGATATCAAGAATATCCTAAGGACATTTTCTAATGAGCTAATTAATATAAAGAGGTAGAAAAATACTTTCCCTAAGCCCCCTTATCAAGGCTATCAAGGAAATAAGTTTTCATCCCAACCAAACCAATATCAAGGTCCTCCAAAATAAACTAACCATCAGCTAGTGAATCAATTAGTTGTAGTTCCCACACCCTCACAGACCATTCCTCCCAACTCAAATAGGGAGATGGTTTTAGGGAAAAATAATTATGTAGATGATACTAATGCCTAGTGTTTCCCTTGAAATAACACTCATACACCTAGAGATTGTCCTAGGGGTAATCTACAATAAAGGGTGGTAGAGCAAAGAAGAATGGATGGTCAGTTTGCTAGTACCAATGACAATCAAGCCTACCAGTCTCTCGATATGCAGAATTCAGTCCTAGTGGCCCAGATGTAAGGAATGTCCTTGAAACAAGAGGAGGAAATAACCTTGGAACATGCTTTGTTCTCATGGGTTGAATATGAAGAATCAATTTTCTTGAACGAAGCATCTACCTTCCAAAGACCAGTGGTGCAATCTGATTACTACACCAGATCAAAGAGGAGAATGGTGGAACAACTTGAGATTGTAAGTGGTCAAGTCAAGAATAATCCTCCATCTCAAGGACAAAGAAACATTGTTTTTAGACAAGAAGTGCCTCAGCCAGTGTAAGATCAAGGGATTCTTGCCCAAACTCAGGGAAAAATGAGATATCCTTATGCCAAAAAAACTCAGTCTTTAAGACCAATAAATGTAGTAGATCAGTTGAATAAGACTCCAACACAAGTATCAATATGGGATATATTGGATATTCTTGAATAGAGGACACTGCTACAAGAAGCTCTGTAAGGCCAAGCAGTGCCCAAAGGTACTATCACCAAGGAAGGACCTACTAGAAAATAAAAGCTCAAAGATACGATTCCTCTAAAGACAACAGCCTTTGTGAATGATCCAACGTAAATAAGTAAATCCAAACCAGAACCCTTTTATTTAACTCTGATAGTTGGAAGGAAACTCTTGCATAATGCATTGATAGATTTAGGAGATAGTACTATAGTGATGCCCAAGAAAATAGCTAATGCTTTGAAAATAAAATATGAACCCCTTGGAAAAGGAGTTATGCAGCTAGATGGAAAAATAGTACAAACCATAGGGAGAATCAAACAACTCCCATTGCAATTATACACATGTCCCAACGTAATTGTCAACCAAGATGTAGTAGTCATAGATATACCTCATGTCTTTGGTTTATGTTTATCTAGAGACTTTTTAGCAAAAATAGGAGGATATATGTCTCTTGACTAGTCTCACCTCATCCTGAGAACTAGATACGGTTCGAAGATGAAAATTCTATTTGAACCACTGTCAAAAGACCATATCACCAATGAACTGACAACAAGATTAGAGGTAGATCATGCTATGTTAAATAAGGAAGAAAGAATTTTTGTTGAAGAGCTAGGGGACTGGACTGAGCATGATCAATAAGAAGAAAATAACCACTTGTTGGCTATGATGCATAGCAACCCATATGGGAACTATGACTCTACTGGTTTGGGCACATACGTCATTTTTTATGAGGACTAGGAAATCCCAAATGTTATAAGGGAAGAGGCACCTACTACTCAAGATTCAGAGATCTGGACTTTAAATTT
Source organism: Torreya grandis (assembly GCA_037957365.1). NCBI lineage: Eukaryota > Viridiplantae > Streptophyta > Pinopsida > Cupressales > Taxaceae > Torreya > Torreya grandis. Next base: position 395,995 of record JARHVA010000522.1, on the reverse strand, counting down.
TGATGGGGCTAGAAGTAAACATGGTGTTGGAGAAGGAATTTGTCTTACTGCTCCAAATGGCGATAAAATTTTAAGGGCTATCTGATTCCAATTTGCTTGCACTAATAATGATGCTGAGTATGAATCTTTAGTACATGGGCTCCTATTAGTCAAGAAAAAGGGAATAAAAAATCTAGAAGTAAATAGAGATTCAAAATTACTAGTAAAGCAAATTAGAGAAAAGGCAACGGCCAAAAATGTGAGAATGAGAACTTATAGACATAGGATTTAGGATTTGATAGAAGATTTTGAAGCTTTTAATATTGAGATAGTCCTTAGGAGTCAAAATTTTGAAGCTGATAGGATGGCCCAGATTGGCTCATAGTTTAACCCAGCAACTAGTCTGTTGATTAACAATGAGTCAATAAAAGTTATAGTGAGGCTGACTATTCCAGACAATGATGAGAACTGGCAAGTATTTGAAAATGATGCTCAGGTGGTCTCTTTCTTACAACAATCAGACAAGTTTGTAGATCAGTTGCAAACCAAAATTGAAGAGGCATATGGTGATTAGATTATATAATTGAGGACTAATAAGCTCTCCAAGGGCTTGATCACCTTAGAAAACTTGTTTGACCCAGAGGATGTAAGCTTGGAAAAGAAAAGGTTCCAGGTAGACAAAGCAGACTATTCTAAAATAGAGGTGAGTGATGAGAAAAGGCTAAAAGTTGGGAATTCTACAACTCAAAAAGAGAAGGAAAGACTAATCGAATTGTGCCAGAGATATGACAGAGTCATAGCTTGGAGCTATGAAGACCTTCATGGATACAATACAGACATTATCCAGCACACACTAGAATTGAATGAAGGGTCTAAGCCCATCAAATAGAAACAGAGGATAGTAAATCCAAGGATTGAGCCTCTAATAGTAGATGAGTTGCAAAAACTTTTAGATTCCAAAATAATATTTCCAATCAAGCACTCAACCTAGGTATCAAATCTAGTACTAGTTAGGAAAAAGAATGGAGATGTAAGACTATATGTAGATTTCAGATATCTAAATAGAGCATCTCTGAAAGACCACTATCACTTGCCCTCCATGGAACAAATTCTACAAATTATGGTTGGATTAGAGAGGTTTTCTTTACTAGATGGTTTCACTGGATACAAGATTTGGTTGGCTGATGAAGATCAGTACAAAACTACTTTTACTACGAAATGGGGAACATTTGCATATGCTAATATGCCTTTTGGTCTATCAAATGCAGGAGCCACCTTTAAAAGAGCTATGGATATAGCCTTTGGGGAATTTTTAAATAAGATTATCCTAGTCTATCTGGATCACCTCACTATATTTTCAAAAAATGCTGATGATCATTTTGATCATTTAGAATATGTCTTCAAGCAATGTCAAGATTTTGGGATATCATTGAATCCCAAGAAATGCATCTTTGTTGTACCTCAGGATAAATTGTTGGGACATATAGTATCTAAAGAAGGAGTTTTTATATATCTTGAGAGAATTATAGCTATAATGAACCTACCTCTTCCATTAAATAAAAAGCTAGTTTAGTCCTTTTTAGGGAAGATCAATTTTGTCAATAGATTCATATCTGATTTTGTAGGCTTGGTAAGACTAGTGACACTCTTGCTAAAGAAAGACCTAGTATTCAAATGGACTACAAAAGGAAGGAAAGCCTTTGAAGAGGTCAAGAAGGCCATCTCAACAACCCCAGTGCTTAAAAACCTAGATTTTTTCAAGCCCTTCGTAATGTATGTCTATGGAGGAGAGTCAAGTATTGCTATTGTCTTGACTCAAAAGAATGATAGGCTAGATGGGAAACACCCAATAGCCTTTTTCTCAAGAACTCTTAGGGATTATGAGACCAGGTACAATTTTTTGGAAAGACAAGCCTATGCCATGGTAAAAGCCCTCAAGAAATTTAGGCATATGATATCAAGGAACAAAATTTTGATACTTGTAGCTCACCCAAGTGTCAGGGAATACATCATGGAGGGAGAAATTATTGAGAAAAGAGCCAATTGGATCACTAAGATCCTTGAATATGATGTACAGGTTAGACCCACCAAGCTAGTCATAGGCAGGGGTCTATGCCAATATATAACCCAAGAGCTTGAAAAGATGTTACCTGAGGAAGTAGATTCAAAAGGAGAGATAGAGACGGTGCTAAAAATAGAAGAGGTTAATCAGGAATCATGGGTCACAAGTAGGATTCATTGTATGAAAAATGGGATTTATCTGAGAGAACTCCCTAAAAATAAGAGGAGATATTATAGGATACAGGGAGTTCATTTTGTTTTAATTGAACAAGTCTTTTTCAGAAGAAATTCTGATGGAAAATTGTTAAGATGTGTAAAACAGGCTAAAGCTAAGAGAATACTACATGAAATGCATCATGGAATATTAGGGGGCATTTTTCTATAAAGACCATAGCCATAAAGATAAGTGAGGCAGGATATTTCTGGCCTACTTTATTTGTAGATTGTTATCAGCTGGTTAAAAAATGTCAATCCTACCAATATTATATGGGGATGAGGAGGAATGCAGTCATGCCCCTTAGTCTTATAATTGTGGATGAACCTTTTTCTCAATAGGGTCTTGACTTCATTGGAATGATAAATCTAGTATCTAATATGGGTCACAAATGGATATTAATTGCCATAGACTATTTCACCAGATGGACTGAGGCAGTCCCACTTAAGGAAGCAATAAAGAATGTGATCCTAGATTTTCTAGGGAGTATCACTACTTGCTTTGGGGCTCATCGCACCATAATTTTAGATAATGATAAAGCATTCTTGGGGTCTAAAGTATCTGACTTTGCCTTGAAACATGGAATATATTTGAAAAATTCATCTAACTATTACCCTCAAGGTAATGGTCTGGCAGAATCAACCAACAAGAACCTTATAAGACTCATCAAAAGAGTAGGGGCTGATCATCACAAAGAGTGGTATAAAGTGCTTAATCTATCACTATGGGCTGATAGAATCACACCTAAGTAGGTGATCAAAATGTCCCCATATGAATTAGTATATGTAAAGTTTGTTGTGATTCCCCTAAGCTTGGAAATCCCTGCTCTCCAACTGATCAAATAAATTGAAATTGAATAAAATAGCCCCATGCAGGTCAGACTCATAGAAATTTTGGAAGTTTATGAAAAGAGGGATATATCCCATGATTCATTGATTAAGCATCAGGGAATGGTTAAGAACTATTTTGATAAAAGGACTTCAAATCCTAATTTTAAAGTAGGCTCAATTGTTTTGAAATGGGATGCAAGAGCCGCCAAGCTGGGTCAGCATACCAAATTTGAAGCATTATGGACTGGCCCATACAAAATTCACGCGTGCAACTAGAAGAATTCATTCTAGCTGGAATCAATGGAATGAGAACCTAAAGAGATTATTGTAAATGGAATCTATTTAAAGCATTTCAATTAACTTGGGTCTCTAATGTATTATAGTTAAATAGTTTCCCTTTTTTGCATTGTTTTTTTCATTGTTTTCCCACTTTTATTTTTAAAATAAGTGTTTTAAACACATGTCGATGGCTCTTTTAAAGCTATAAATTTCACAATTTTGATCTATCAGAAGGTGGAGTTTTCTTTTTGAGCAGGCTCAAAAGTCTTGGGGGTCACCAATAACTGTAGAGTAAAAAATTTTACTCTACATTGTATTCTGATTATTAGTCACGTATTGTAGTTTTATTCTCACATACCTTGGTCATGGCGGCAAAAGTTTTGAAACAAATCATGGGTTTGTTTCTTTTGATTCATTTTATATCTATTTGTCGAAGGGCAGTGGAAGCTGTCAAGTGGTGTAGTTTGAGCATGGGTTCTAGCCAAGCGGAGTCATCTGAGGCACCTTTCCTAACTTTCAAGAGAGCCACAGAACATGCCACATATCCAATAGCAACTCAACAGAATGCATCACGTGTTGGCATCCACATCTCATATCGGCACTTGCATTGCATTCTATTTTTTGATAAAGGTTTTCAACAAGCTAAGTAGCAGGAAGAAGCAGAAAGCACCAGGTGGCAGTCACAAAATGCCCTAGACTACTTTTTTAGAAGAAAGTAGAAGTCACCACGTGTTGACATTTGAGAGACAGTCGATTCAACACCTGGGTTCAATGCCTTGGTTTAATGTTTTTATTTCAATACCTCAGTTAATGTGTAAATGGCATGTAGTGTTGAACCATTGAACCATTGAACCATTTTGGTTCATTAGGTAGTTCAAGGGAGTGTCCCAAAAAACAAAAAGGGGTCAAGTACCTTTTTAGAAGGAAGAAAGGTGTCATTTCATTTTGTCTAAGTGTCGAAAGTAGCGGAGGCCACCAAGTGTCAATTTTTGAGCCCCTTTCTACTCCATCCCCAGAAGCAGCAAAAGATGCCACATACCCCTAGTAGAAGAAGTAGAAGATGCCACATATCTTCCCAAGAACAGCAGAGGCTGCCACATGTCAACTTCTGAGAGATCATCTTCAAGTTTCATTGCTGAATAAAGATTATGGTGGGTCTCAGGTCTTATTTTATAAGTCTGCAGAAGCTACCAAGTGTCACCATCCGTAGGAGCCTAATATGTGCCCTGAATAATTCTACATCATAGCTAAAAGGAAAGAAGAGAGAGCTGTGTGTCTTCGATAAATCAAGTGGAAAGCACCAAGTGTCATTCTCTAGTGCCTTCTAAGTAATAAGAAGATTTTCAGGGAATTGACTAAGTGTCCTCTTCCATTTAAATAGGATAGAGTGTTATGTGTATCTATTTCAGCAAGCAAGCTAGGGGGAACTCAATGGGAGTTATTTTTGTTAGGTGGAGCAATTCACTAGGTAGATTTTTTGGGGCCTGCAAACATTAAAAGGGGTCATCTATTTGTCCCCTATAAGCGGAGGAGAATGGACAGTTGTGTGGCTAAGCAAGTGTTGGAATGAGAAAATTTAGGCATGGAAGGAGGTACTAGACATGAATCAACATGCTGCAGTCAGGGCAGCCACCCCACCCCAGCATGGCCCTTTTTGATAAGACCAAAATGCATCCAAGGCATTGAATATGCTGAATTCCAATCTATTTTATCTCAAAATCCAAGGCTATAAAAGGAGGGGGGATTGTCTAAGGGGAATGATTGTAAAAATTTTAGACTTTCTAGAGTTTGTGACTAAGTAATATGATTTTCTTTTGTCTCATTTTCTTGAGTTGTAAAGTTGATGTAACTATGCATGTTTCTGTGCCTTTTATGTGGCTAAAAGAATTAAGAATATTGAACTCTATGCCTTTGTTGATATTATCTATGTCATTTTTACAAGTAGTCTATACTATAGATTTTATAGAGTTGTGATTAGGAATGTCATTTGCTTTTGTCTCATTTTCTTGAGTCAGAAGTTCTACATAATTGTACGTGTTTTTGCACCTCTTATGTGATTGGAAGATTCTTATAAGAAGATTGAACCCTATGCCTTTGTTGACATTTGTTGTATCTCAGCAAAAGATATCTCTATTGTGAGCCTCTATTTCTATTATTTCAATCTTTTACATTGATCATGCACTCATTTACTCTTAAATGTAAATGAATCCTACATATAGTCTCAATGTGCTCAAGATTAGGATCAAAATTACACTCAGGCGCATCGCCATAGTTAGGTTTCATTTCCTACATTTGCATTTCTATTTAATTTTCTATCTTTTTTCCCAAAACTCAATATAAAAGAAGAGACCAGCTTCTCTAAAATCTAGAGGTTGTTTCAAGCTACAATATCACATAGCTTGAAACTTCCCATTGTTGTTGATTAGAATCAAGCACAATTTTAAGCATCAACAAAAGCCATTCCTTTGGATTTATTAATATTTATGCCTTGAATGATGCTTTAGAGCATACTCATCTATGGTGCTGGATAGAGCATGATCTCCCTAATTTCCATTGGGTATTTTGTGGTGACTTTAATATGGTGGCATCTCCTGAGGGCAAATTCAGCCACTTGCCTATAACATAGGAAGCTGGAAAAAAGGAGTTATGGTTTTACATGTACACTAAAAGGGGATTTTATGACCCTAATTTAACCTACTAGCCTAAAAATGGAGTTTGGTACACCTAGAGTAATTTTAGGGTAGGCCTTGCTCAAATTTTGAAGTGTCTAGATAGGATAATGGTTTCCATCCAATTGTACTTCTCTTTTAATAATGATTTTTTTCCTCTAGTGTAGGCATTTTTAGATTTTGGATTTTTTGATCACTCCTCCATTTTCTTTCATTTCATATGGCAATTCATGAAACCCAAAATCCATAAAACTCAATTCTTCCTTAACACCTCTTTTCTCAAACATGGCTCCATGGTGGCACACATTAGGAGAGTTTGGAATTTAGATACATGTCCTTCTAGAGAATCTAATTGGATTCCTTGGAGGGATGATGCCATCAGAATGACCTCCCACTTTCTATGGATCTATGGCCACCAACTTGTGAAAATTCAAAAACACCCCTACTCTACTACTACCTCATAATTATCCCATGTGGCTCTATCTCTAGAAATATATCCCTTTAATGAGATTTTGTAGGTCAGAGTTGTATCCTTAAGGCACTGCATTCAAATTGTAGATAACTAAAATGCCTAAGGAGCTCAAGTCAAAGCTAGAATTCATTGGTTTAAAATAGGGGACAAACCTTCTAAGTAATTCTTTCAATTTATATGGGCTAAAGACTCAAAGAATAAAATTTAAGTCATTTTTTAGGATGGTAATAGACTCGCATAGACTTTGGAGATTGTGCAAGCTTTTATATACCCTCATTAGCAAGTTTTCAAAGTTCAAGATCCTTCATTTCAGCATGAATCTACCCTTTAGCAATGTCTTTTAGTGGTGTCATGCAAACTCACTTCTTCCCAATGGGTGATTTGTGATAGGACCCTCACTATTGATGATTTTCATGAACCGGTATCTCATATGGCTAATGAAAAAGTTCCTAGCATTGATTGATTTCCCTATGAATTCTATAAAACTCTTTGGGATCTTGTAGGTAGTGATTTTCATAAGGTTTATCAAGAAGCATTTTATGCACATTCATTGGGTAAAAATATAAATTAAGGAAATATCAAATTCATACCTAAGCAAGGAGATCCTAAGTTGATCTACATCTGGCATCCCATCACTCTCATTAATGTTTCCTATAAAATTATTGATAAGGCTTTGGTAATCTAGCTACATAATATGTTACCTCTCATTATGTGTCCAAAATAAACAAGCTTCATCAAAAGTTGTTATATCTTGGATAACATCATTTCAATTTGGGAAAGGATGGATTAGGCTAGATGGTCTAAGAAATAGGTTATGTTCATAAAAATTGACTTTTAAAAATCTTATGATCACATTAAATGGAATTTCATCTTAGTTATTCTTTAGGCTCTGGGTTTCATGTCCATCTTCATTTAAACTATTTAGATGCTCTTATCTAATGCCTCAGTTGTCCTCTCAATCAATGGAGTTACCTCTAAGTAATTTGGATTATTTTATTCCATTCACCAAGGGTGCCCTATTGCTCCCACTTTATATGTTCTTGTAGCTAATGGTTTTGGATATCTTCTTAGTAATGCCCAAGCTAGTGTCCTTGTTAAGGGAATTTATCTACCTCTCGATGTAGCTAATTTGCATGAAGATATTTAATTTCTTAATGTCTACTTCATAGATGACTCCTTATTTACCCTCATTAAAAATGAAGCCAATGTAGACAATACCTTACAGTGTCTTGACACCTTCTGCCTAGCCTCTAGCTCTACCATCCAATGGTAGAAAGCCCATTGTTATACATAGTCTTACCTCCCTTTGCTAGCATGGGCTGCTAAATTTGGTTGGAAGTGGATCCAACATGATGAAAACTTTAAATTCATTGGCATCCCCTTTGATTTCAATGCTTTAACACCCTTATTGTGGTAATATGTAGTTGATAGAGTTGCTAAGAAACTATAATACTCGGTGACCAAGTCTCTTTCATTGGCACTAAAATTTCAAATCTGCTAAAAAATTCTTTCATCCACCCATGTGTATTACTCATCATGCAGGGTACCTTCCAAAAAATCTTACTAGAAGTTGGAAAACTTGCTCCAAGATTTCCTTTGGGAAATTTTCCCACAAGGTAAGGGATTCCATAGGGTGCCTTGGGAATATTGTTTCCTCCCGCGCAAACCTAGAGGGATGGGACTCATCAACATAGCTCAGTAAGGAACTACCTTATGTGCCAAATAAATTGTATGGCCCATTGAGGACCTAAAAGCTTGGAAGGTGTTATTCAGACACTATATCTTTTTAGGCTTACCCAAGGCCAAGAAAGCCTACAAAGGGATTAGCTTCCCCAATTTACTCTTCATCCAATCTCCCATCTAGATCACGGGATCCTTTATGGCCAAAATTATCTAGAAGGCTTGGGAAAAGATTATGTCATGGATTATATATAATGGTTCTAGTTTTTGTAACGGGCTCACTACTAACTCCCAATCTCTATGGTGGTCTCCCAATTTTTCTTGTAATAGATTTCCCTTAGCATAAGTCCCTTAGATCAATGCCTTCAAACTTTTCCATAGAAGAATTCATTTCTTTCAAGACATATTTTGTAGGCATTCTCACTCTTGGCTATCTTAAGAAAAAGTGAAAGATAAATTTTGATTAGCTAATGTAGACCAAGAATCTTACTAGGTGATTATCAAAGCAATCCTAGCTTTTATGATCCACAAAATCTCAGTCCATTCCACTTGGCTTTGGTGGAAGGACTATAAATGGTATGTTGAGACCCCTTTCCATAATTACACTCCTTGACTTAGTTATGCTTGGATCACCCCCCATTTTCCTATGGTTGACAATTTTAATTCTCATTGGGGGTTGCACTCATCTGTTAAATTGTGGAGCTTTCACTTCAACATTGTTTGGGGGGCTTATGTAGAGCCTAAGAATGTAAATTTTTTTTGGTGTATACTACACCAAGGCTTGCCTATTGGTGAAAGACTTATTCAACTGGTAGTTCACCAGCCTACTTGCCCCTTTTATGACCACCTTGAGATGTTCCACCATCTCTTTTGGTACTATCCCAATGCTCAAAGGGTCTAGACTTGGATCCATGATCTATTCAAGCCTTTCTAACCCAAATTTTTCCTATGGTAGCATATCCTCCTTAGTAATAAACTAGTAATGCCCTTCATTTACGTGTAAGTCTGGCATACTTTTAGAGTGGATATTCTCTTCTAGATTTGGAAAGAAAGAAATAATTCTATGTTTAATCATTATTCTATTTATTTAATGTTTCTACTTTACACAAATATTCTATCATCTCTAATGTTCTTTTGCAAATTCAATTCCAAGCCAATAAAGTGGCTATGGATCTTGGATATCTTTAGGATCTCCTCTTCCATCAAGGAGATGCTCCCTACACTATGGCTTGGGTTTCACCTTCTCTACCCAAGGACCTCAAACTGGATGATAGAGTGCCTTGGCCATCTCATGGTGGGCAAAACCATAGCCATTCTAGGCACTACTCTCATAGTGGCACCTTGTACCATCACATTCTCCCTCCTGGGTAGTAGTGAGGGTGCTAGTCGCTACCTCCTTACCCTACTAAATAAGATGGATGGGGTGTTCTTCCTCCTCCTCCACACTTAGATGCTTGAAGGGCATAACCTAGAGGTCATGCATACATGCTAGATAAGTTCCCCAGGTTCTCTTTGGCTGTCTCACCCACTTGAATGCAAGTTGATGATGATATGAACAATACCAAAGTTACTAGTTGGGATCCTATTCCAGATGGAAATGATTTACCATGATTGGGCTAGGGTCTAGATGATATGGATCTTCTACTTATTGGCCTTGCTCTTTTAGCATAAAAGTTATTTTTTTAAGGCTTTGTGATCTATGTGCTTGTTTCTAGGCTTTGTCTAGATTATACTTTGATGTTTTGGTTTTGCTCTTAGGCTTTGCCTAGTGTGTTGTAGCGTGCTCTCATACCACCTTATTTTTTTGTGAATTATTTGTATATTTTTTTAGTTAATATATGGATATATTTCATATAAAAAAATGTTTTTATTTCTATTTAAAGTTTTTTACAAAAGTTTTTATTTAAAAAACAAATTTTTTAACTGAGCCTTGCTTAGCCACCACCCATCCCCCATCTACCCCTATTGTCATCCACCTCTGCCAATGATGCCCAACACTTATCATCCCACTAGCTACCTTTGTTTTAACCCCTGAGTTCCCCTACTCCCTCCAGACATAGTCCCCTATTGCATCTTAGCTACTCGCCTAGGCCACCTCCTACCTACGTTCATTACCTATTGTTACAGCACCCTATGGTACCACCTCCTTGCTATGTCCCATGCCTTACTATGCCCACTGATGCTTCTCCACACCCAATAAACATACCATGGCCTTCCCCTGCATAGCATTGCTACCCACAACCATAAACCAAAACACAAACATGTTTTGTATGTTTTGAATATTGACATGGTCCGTTTGGTTTAGTATTGACTTGGCATTCAATTTGGCATTCCCAAATTTGTAAAAGCATGGAAAATATGCATTATTTCCAATTGAATTTGGCATGGATTGATTACTTGTAGAATTAAACATGTGCATGTACATTCAAACTAATAGAATTTGTGGACTTTTTCTACCCACTAGCCTACCAAGGCTGACATTTTTTGAAATTTTAGCCTTTTTTTTCAAATTCAACATTTTTCATGTTTTGATTGGTGGGGTGTGGTTTGGTTCATTAATTTTTTAGTGTGTGGTGGATGGTTTGCCTTACATAATGCCTTCAGGGTTGTTATATTTATTTTTTTATTATTGAAGACCAGAGGGTGGGGCCTTGTCTGACAGGTAGTCAGACCCCCACAGAAACACTTGGTTTTTCCAATCAGTGATTCCTGATATGTTAGCTACCCATTTAGAATTTTTTGGGCTTTGTTCATGCATGTTTGTCATTTTTGATAAACCCCCTCCATTATGAGTTTCTATAGAACCATTTACACATTTTTGCTCATATCTTGAGCATCTTAGGAGTTTTGTAGTGCTTTCTATTGCATTGCAAAGTTGGATCCAAGATTTTATGTTTAATATATTTAGTCTTTTACTACTATATCAAAAATAATGACTATTTTTTAGATTTTTAGAGGTCTTCTCGACAAGAAAACATTTTCAAACTTTCTAGGTAATTTTCTCGGCACTCTTGACACCTTTTAAGGTGCCATTTTTTTTAAAGTGCATATTTTTCATATAGAATACAATTTTTCAATTAAATTTTAGTAACATTGTAAAAAAATGGATATGTTTTCCATTTTCTCTTTTTAACTCAAATTGTACTGTAGTGAATAATTTTGTAAAACTACACAATAATAAATAGTTAAGGAGTTGTATTGGCCATTACACTCCTTTATAAACTGCCTTGAACTTGTTTTTTTGTGGTGGGGGATTTACACTTGCTTTAGGAACTTTTGTATATTATGTCTTGCATTTGTTTGTTGCACATTGGTGGTTTGTGCAATGTTGGCCATTCACTCTTTGACACATTTTTTTTGTGCCACGTCTTCTTTAAGGCCCCTTTCATATAACCTTGAATTATTTATTGGAGACACCCTCAAGGCCCCTCTCTAAGTGCCTTACATTCTTATTTGTGTTGTATCCTTTCTAGCCCCTTTCTTAGTGCCTTCCATTCTTTTTTAGAGACACTACCAAGTCCCCTTTCTAGGCACCTTGTCTTTCTTTTTGCTTGCATCGGCTTCCTACCTTGTTGTAATCTCACTCAAGTGAGAAAATAATAACTTATAATCCAAGAGTGACATTGTTAGTTTTGTAGAGGAAAACAAGGCCCCCATAACACAAAATGTGCTCCTCCTCACAATAGTTGTTGCACATGACTCACTCCTCCATAGTTTACAAGTTCATATTGAATTTTTGCAATCATAGGTTAATCCTATGGAACACACACACACTACACTTGTTCCATGCTTTTGAATTTATCATGCATCCCTTGGATGCTCCACAAGATTTTGATATATCAGCCTCTAAATCATTTTATGATCCTACTACACTAGTCATTGCCTTTGTTACAACTCACAATATTGTTGATCACACAATTGATGCATTTTTCATTTGAGAAACATATAATGGGCTTTGGTTCCCGTATACTCCACAACATGGGTTATTCTAGTATAGGTCTTGTAAAGCATGCATAGGGAAATTTTCCCCCCAACTAGCTTGTTCATTGGATTGCTTGTGATGGCATTAGCTATTGAGCAAGTGATTCCATGTCTTCTTTAGAACCATTATGTACTGTTGATGGTTAAAATTGTGATTGTTTCTAACACCAATAATGGGAAGCTTCAATATGTGGGACTTGTGACTTGAAAAAGCCTCTACATTTTTAAGAATCTATTCTCTTCTTTATATCAAGTGTATACTAGGAAAAGGGATAAGAATTTTAACCGAAACATAAATGCAAGAAATAAAATCTAACTATGGCAATGCACCTGAATGTAATTTGACCTTAATCCTGAGCACAGTGAGACTATATGTAAGACTCAATTACATTTAAGAGAAAACAAGGAATGATCAATGTAAAAGATGAAAAATAATAGAAACAGAGGCTCAAAGCATAGACTGCCTTTTGCAGCGTTACAAAAAATATCAATAAAGGTGCAGGGTTCAATCTTCTTATTTGAATTCTCTAGTCACATAAGAGGCACAAAAACATGCACAGTTACATAAACTTTCCAACTCAAGAAAATGGAACAAAGGCAAATGATATTCCTAATCACAACTCTAGAAAGTCTAAAACTCTTGACAACACAGCCTAGACTACTTTTGCAATGACATAAAAAATATCAACAAAGACATAGGATTCAATCTTCTCATTAATTCTCTAGTCACATAAGAGGCACAGAAACATGCACAGTTACATAAACTTTCCAACTTAAGAAAATGGAACAAAGGCAAATGATATTCCTAATCATAGCTCTAGAAAGTATAAACTCTTGACAATAATTCTCTCAAAAAATTCTCTCTGGTATCTGATCATGATCTTTGGTGATCTCTGCACCCTTATTTATAGCCTTGGATTCACTCTGGATTGTCTACGTGTTCCCAATATAACAGCCCAACTGAAATCTAATTGAACTGGAAATGTCTAATAGAAAATATTTCTTAGACTTTGAAACACTTTGTCTTCCAACAGTTCATTGGTTGAAATAGATCATAAGATGCTCTCTTATTTTAAACAAAAGAGGACACCTGGCCAATTCCTTGAAATCCTTCTTATTACTAGAGAACAACACTTGGCATGTTCTGCAACACTTATTGAAGACACATGACACTTTTCACGTAACTTATACTCTTTTGTGTCTTTGCATAGGAGTGTTCTACCTTTGACACATGTCGCAATCTACTTCTTCAAAAATTTAACAACTTAAACAAAAAATAAGACCCATAGTGTTTCTCACCCTAGCAACTTTTAAAAGGCATAGGGACAGGTGGCGATTTCTACTTGACTCAACAAAAGACACATGGCAATCTCTACTTTACATAACTAGGGATATGTGGTAATCTCTATTACTTTTAACTACCTTTTAAGAAACCTACATAAGGTGACACATCCTAGTCTCTACTTTAATCTATTTATATTATAGAAATAATTAGGCCTCATTTCATATTTACATGAATAGCGACACCTGGTAGCTTTCACTTGCTTCAAAAACAAAACCTATGACCCACCAAAGTCTTTGTTATATCAGTGAATCAAAATGAAGATAATTCAGATCTCGACACATGGTGGCTTTTGCTCTCTTTAGATGAGATACGTGGCATCTTCTGTCACTTTTAGAAAAGCAAATTGAAACCTTTTGTGATTGTCATTTGGTGCTTTCCGCCTGATCCTAATACTTAGCTTATTGAAACCTTCCACTAAAAAGAGATTTGAAACGTGGATGTCGATATGAAACACAGATGCTAACACTTGTCGCATTCCACTAATTTGCTATGAGATACGTGGCACATCTTGACCAACTTATAAAAATTATGAAAGGTATCTCAGTCAATGACACTTTGTAGCTTCTGCTCGATTTTGACACTTAGACAAAAATGAATCAAAAGGAAATCAAGCCCACGCTCTATTTCAAAACTTCACTGTCTAGAACCAAAGTATGCAGGAACAAAATTTTGTAATGCGCAACTAAAAATTAGAATGAAATGTAGAGTATTTTTTACTCTACAGTTATTGGTGAACCCAATGACTTTTGAGCCTACTCAAAAAGAAACCACAACTCCTGCTAGATCAAAATTTCAAAATTACAGCTTTAGCAATGCTATTTAATAGGCAGACTATTCATCTTTAGATAACCCCTAATTATTCTACAATTGATTGAAGGCTAAATCAAGGTTAATAATATCCTTATGTGAATTTTTTTTCAAAATTTGAATCGTAGCCTTCAATTTGAATTCAAGCTGGGAAACAAGAACCAAGACATCTTCTACTTTAGGGACTGATGAATCATCCCTTAAATCTTGAAAAACTATCTGATCATTCTATTTGGCCAATAGAAAAGGTTCAGTTTCATCGACCATTAGCACGTGTTGTCATTAGGAAATGGAGAAGGGAAACCTAATTGCACTAGATCTTCAATATGCTATTTCATTTCACTGATTCCTTCTTTCATGACATCTAGGAGCTCTCTATAACTGATGGCTATAGAATTGCAACTGAGAACCTCATTCACTCACTTAGTAGTGACCATTCTATTCTCAATTCCTATTGCTAACAATGTTGCATCATAAAGCTTTTGCAATAACAATTTAGAGTCCATTACTCTCTCAAAAATTATAGCTAGAGTGTTTGTAACTGAATTCTCCACCTTTTCGCACAATTACTATGCATTTAGTAAGAAGGTGAGAAAAGGCCTAAGCTGAATAATCTCTGAGGAGATTCTTTTCCACATGGATTCATAGAGCTCCTTCACCAGACTCAACACTCTGACATTCCTTGGCCTATTGGCCAGCTCTAATGTCAATTGTGTTACTCTTTATTGCTCAACTTGAAATTGGGCTTGTATAGCCACAGTATTATTCTATTTGGCCAACATCATTTGTTGTAATTGAGTAACCTACAATAGGTGTTCCTTGCATTTTTCTTACAATGCTACCTTTTCATGCCTTAGGGTCGTTACTGCATCCTTTACCTGTGTTAGCCCTACCTTTAAGGAATCATTTTAGGCCTGGACTACCTGGTGAGTTTGAAGAGAAATAGTATCTTACAACTATTTATTCAAATTCTCTATCTCATTGTCTTTTCTATTGATTTCTGTGGTCAAACTATTATAGTTTTCCATTTCCTTGGCTAAATCAGCCTCCATCTTATGTAGCCTCCTTGATGTCTTTAAGTAGTCTTCAACAACTACAAAAGTGGATTCGGTTAGCAGCTCAATTTTGTCTTGTGGGCTAAATAGGGACATATCTATAGCCACTGCATTCATTATGTAGTCTTCTAACTGCATCTACTCAGTTGGCTTGATTACATTTGGTGACAAATTAGTCACCATCAATTGTTGCTGAATTGGGTCAAATTATGACTATAGAAGGGGTGTAGCCAAATCTTTATTTTCCTTGATCTTATTTTTCTCTCGTCAGGCTTCCCTTGCCTTCTTAGTAGCATCTACTTTGGTTTGGAAGGTAGAAGGAGAGGCAATGTGCCCACCCATAAAAGTATGTCCTTGTGGCAAGCCATATTGAAAAGCCAATTGTTGGCTATGGGCAATCTAAGGGGAAAGTTTCTTGGGAATAGAGGGGGAAAAGTGAGGTAATGTTAAAACTTAAGTAGGGATAGATGGGGCAAAGTGAGAAATAGGAATGGTAAAATTGATAGGGAATGTCATCTGGCTAAATGGAATCATCATGCCAATAGGAGAAGAAAGAGATCGAGAAGGAAAAGGAGGAATAATACTTACCTAGAGAGAAATTAAAGTAATCTATAATTGGCATTGTGAAGGTTCTGCTTCCTCCTCTAAATCAAACTAAAATTTTACCCTGTTTCTCTTCTTTGGTGTTTCTTCTTCTTCTTGTGCTCTCCTCTCTTCAATATTTACCACTGTTGTCAGTGGTGCTTGTGGGGAATTGGGAACTTCAATAATTGATGCTAATGGGGAAGCTTTTAATGGTGAAAGCACCACACTCTTTTGTTGTTCCATGATGCTAAGAGATTGGGGCCAAACTATTATAGAGACTGTAGCTGCAGTTTGCCCTGGGGCCTGGGATTCATGGTTGAACCCTGCTCTAACTTCCAACTCTACACTTGGTGTCATCAAATTACTTATCTCTAGGCTAGATACAGGGGAGAGATGGCACTCATCCTAGAGTTCCTCCCATCACTCATCTGAGTCCATGTTCCTAAAAGAATGGGTTGTCTGACAAATTTCTTGCCTATATTTCCAATAGGCTTCTATTTTTTTAGCATCAAAATCTTTATTCTTTAGCATCCTTCTTAAGCCAGAAGTCATTCTGAATTTAGGATCATAATCCCTCTACTTAACATAGAAATTTTCCCATGGTCTATTTTGTGGAAGGGGTAAATATGTTAATTCAACATAAAATCCAAGGGTATCTTCTCTAAGATTTTCCCTATTTTCCCAAAAAGGGTGGCCTTCATGTGCAATTCTGGTTGTAACCCTGTTAGTCTTTATCCAAGAAGCTATGAAACCATTTGGGTCATATACCCATTTATCTTCGACTAATAGGAAACCCAGGAAGGCCAACTTTCTAACACAATCTCAACATCTCTGGCTTCTAATACCATGATGGTTGTCATCCATGGGAGGTCATACATTTTTCTCTTCCTCTTCCCAGATCCATATTCATTATCTACTATAGATACTTACCTGGTGACATCTAAGAATGCTAACCTAAGCGTCAAAATCTTAGGTAGCAACATTGGTTCCCCATAAAAACTATGGACTCTTATAATTGTATGGTGGGATCCAAAATAGAAATCACAAGGAATTGGGCAATTGGCCAAAGGTTTGAAACACTTGGAAATAGTCTATTCATAACTAGTTCGGGGCTGAGGTGACAACAAGTAGAGGTAATAAATAGTTCCCAAAATTTGTATGGGTCGCTAGTTTTTTAAAAAATATGTGTCCATGCAGACACAGGAATGGTCCTTTGTAAATATAAACTTGGGTCATACATATCAAGATGCATATGTTGGGCAAAGATGTCAGAGTTCTGATATAGCATGAGGTGGAAAAAATAAGAAGAGTACCTAAAAATTCCTTTTGATTTGAAATGGGCCAATTATTCCACCATGGAGTATGCAATCTGCTCAAAAAAATCAAGTTAATACTCCTGAGTTTTGTTGATGGTCTTCAACCTAAAGAGGATAGCCATTTGTTCTCCATAAACTACCATTTCATCTTTCATGCTGAAGATGAAAGCCATCATAGATAGTGCATCTTGACTAGCTTGTGCAAATTAGGCTCTTGCTACAGGGAGTGTAGGCATAATAGCATCATCATCACCCATTTTCAATTCAGATCTTAAGAACCTCAACTAGGTATTGATGTTTTCCCATGTTCTTTGCATTTTAGCAATAGTGGGAAACGTAGTTGTCTTATCGTGATACAGGGTTAACATGTCTCTGATAGCCTATAGTGTGATTTTCACTGAGAATGGACCCTATTAAATAGTGCTTGAGGGTGCATGGAACAAGTCTGCACATAATTCAACCAAGTTAGGGCATGGATGCACAGCTGGGACAATGAATTGTGCTAGTTGTGAAGTCCATATCCTCATGGCAAATGTCTCATATTGCCCTACTCTGGCCCTCTGAAGACACCTTTGATGCGCCCCTTCTCTAAGAGTTTTGTTACTATCTCTCTAAAGAATTGGGTCCATGACTCCATCTGCATAATCTTTTATCTTTACTGGGTCACTTGCTTGACCAACTTCAGGGATTTTGGTTTGTGGATAGGTCTTCAATGGTTGCACAAGAGCTGAAGCATATGACTTGCTTGCAAGAAACTTGTCAAGGGATTCATACATCCTAGCTCCTTGTTGTGAAGAATGTGCTCCCTCCATCTCTATATCTATTATGTGATAACTAGTATGAACTTTTGCAAAACAAAAACACTTTCACTGAATTAAGTTTACTAGGAACTAAAAATGCAAGTAGCAAGATATTTTCTCACAGATGCAGGAATGTTTGAGAAACTGTAAGCTTTAACTCTTGCTAAGAGGTATTTATTGACCTATCAAATCTTAAAATGGCATTAAACTCAAATAACCATTAGAAAATCTTACTCAATCTTTATGGGGCAGCGAGATAGACATGTTATGCAAGTGGCAGTGCAAGGTACCTTGGGGATTTCTAAAGATTTGGAAGATATTCAATGTATTGAGAAATTTTGAAAATTATCTGAGCTGCTGACTACGTGTTCAAAGAACACTTATTTATAAGAAAAGTAGGAAAACAAAGAAATACGGAAAGGGGAAACTATCTAACTATAATACATTAACCAAATATCTTTATCTCCCTCCTAGATCAAAAGAAGAATCTCTAAAGTCTCCTTCATGACAAGATGACTTATGTTACTAGATAAGTGGTTGAATTAGATGTAGCTCTGGAGACTTGCTTTCTTTATATTCCACATTGATTGGCCTACATTTGAGTGAGTTTGAGTCAAAACTACTTCCAACATATATAAACTCTTCTTATTCTTGGAAGCTTGTCAAATGTCAATTCTTGATACTGGCATATCTTATCAAGAAATTAATGACTATTTGCTCATCAACAAAAGCCCTTTGATATATATCATTTATTTTCATATCTCCTTCTACCTCAAACTCAGGTTCTATTGCATGATCATCCTCTTTAATGACTTCAAAAATACCAAACTCTCAAAAGGATAATTATGAAAGTTTGCACTAATTTTGCATATGTAATTAAGTCTCAATGTTGTCTTGTTCATCTACAACTAGCTCGCAGCCTCCTTGAAAAATAGTATAACCTGACCCAATGATTTCAAACAAGTCATTCAAATCATGATCAAGAAAATTTCCATGCTCCTCCACATCATCTTACAAAGTAAGAATAAAGTCAAAAATTATCTCTTCTTCATCAAATATTAAGGCATACACTTGTGGCTTCTCACTCAGAATATGGAATTCATGTTGAGAGACCTGAGGATTACTAGAAGAGGTATCTTTTGACTTTTCTTCCCTTAAAACATTTGGGATTTTATGATCTTCCTCAAATATCACATAAGTGTCCAAACTAATGGAGTCATAATTTCCATATGTGTCACTTTGCATCATAGCTAATAAATGATCATTTTATTCTTCTTGATCATGTTCAGTCCATTCAGCTAACTACTCAATAAAAACCCTTTCTTCTTTATTCACCATAGCATGAGCTACCTCTAACTTTTTGGTTGGTTCATTGGTGATGTGATCCTTATATAGTGGCTCAGATAATATCTTCATCTTTGAACCATATTTAGTTCTTAGGATGAGGTGAGATCAATCAAGGGACATATATCCTCCTATCTTGGCTATAAAGTCTCTAGATAAGCATAGGCCAAATACAAGAGGTATATCTATGACTACTACATCTTGATTTACAATTATATTGGGACAAGTATATAATTGTAATGGGAGTTGTTTAATTCTCCCTATTGTTTGTATTGCTTTTCCATCTAGTTGCATGACTCCTTTAGTGAGTGGTTCATACTTTATTTTTAAAGCATCAGCTATCTACTTAGGCATTACTATAGTACTAGCCCCTAAATCAATCATTGCATTATGCAGTAGTTTCTTGCTAACTATCAAAGTTAATAAAAGGGATCCGATTTGGATTTGCTTACCTCTGGTGCATTGCTCACTAGGGCTATTGTCTGCAAATGAACTGTGTCTTTAAGCTTTTCTTTTTCAGCAGGTCCTTTGATAACAGTACATTTGGGCACTGCTTGGCCTTGTAGAGCTTCTTGTAGTAGTGTCTTTTTTTTAGGAATAGCCAATATATTCCATATTGATACTTGTGTTGGAGTCTTCTTTAATTGATCCACCACATTTATTGGTCCCAGAGTTTGAGTTCTTTGAAAATAAGGATATCTTGTTTTTTCTTAAAATTTATGCAGGAATCACTTGATTCTACACTAGTTGAAGCACTTCTTGTTTGATAGTTATGTTTCTTTGTCCTTGAAATGGAGGATTCTCCATGACTTGACTATTTGCAACTTTAGGTTGTTTCAACATTCTTCTCTTTGATCTAGTATAATAGTCTGATTGCACCATTGGTTTCTTGGAAGTGGAAGCTTTGTTCAAGAAAACTGATTCTTCATCTTCAACCCATGAGAACAAATCATGTTTCAAGGCTATTTCTTCTTCTTGTTACAAATACATCCCTTGGATCTAAGCCATTAAGACTGAATTTTGCATACCAGAAGATTGGTAGACATGATTGTCACTAGAACTTGCAAATTGTCCATCCATTCTTCTTTGCTCTACTACCTTTTGTTGTAGATTACCCATGGGACAATCTTTAGGTGTATGAGCATTATTTCAAGGGAAACACCAGGAATTAATACCATCTACATAATTATTTTACCCTAGAACAATCTCTCTATTTGAATTGGGAGGAATAGTCTATGAGGGTGTAAGGACTGCAACTAATTAGTTTACTGGCTAAGGGTTATTTTGCCTTGGAGGACCCTGATATTGGTTTGGCTGTGATGGAAATCTATTTCCTTGATAGCCTTGATATTGGGGTTTAGTATAAGTATTATGTTGTCTTTTCATATTAATCAGCTCATTAGAAAATGTCTTTAAGATATTCTTGATATCATCCAGCTCAGATGACTGAGCAGGGATAATTTATTTAGTAGGTGGTTAAGGATATGTGTACATAGACATAGGTGGGGCTATAGATTTAGGGGCTTCTTGAGGTAATGTCAAGTAAATATTTAGAAACATGGGCATGGGAGGCCTTAGACACAACTTTCCAACATCTATCAAATTATTTTCATCTATGACTGCATAGTCATAAGCCTTTAGTAGAGTCTAACCTCCAAGTGCAGCTGAATCATAACAGATATGTCTAAATTTAAAGCCTTAAGATAAAACACTCTAGCCATAGTTGGTAATGGTCTAGCCATAGCAGGGATTCTTTCCCAAGTCTTTTGAAATCTGGAATTGAAGTTAGTCATCACTTCTTGTGGTGCCCTTTGGATGGTAATCAATTGCTGTAATAAAGAAGACTTATCACCCATCTCTTCAAATCTTTCAAAGAAAAGATCTATGAGTTGATCCCATGTAGATATGGTATTTAGGGTCAAGGACTGGTACCATTATAGAGCTTTCCCTTTAAAAGAATTTGTTAATAATCTTATGGCCACATTTTGTTGTGTGACAATGTGTATAGCACAGACATCTGATACATCCTATAGATGTTCTTTAGGTGTTTTGAAGTCTTTCCCAGTGAATTTAGGTAGAGATTTTAGGGCATTAATTGGGATAGGGTCCCAAGTGGCTAGTGGTATTGGGAAAATCAAAGGACTACCAGTGTTCCAACTTACATAATTTCTTAGGGCTATAGGGGCTCCCATATTTTCTCTTGGTATTGGTATAAACTAGTTGACTCTTCTTCTTGGACTAGTTACCAAAGGTGGCAAAAGAATACTTGGATTTCCAGTAGATTGTGATCTGGTTAATGGTCCACAACTCTAACTCCTTGTAGCTTTCTAGTTCATATGTTCTTGACAGAAACTTCAAGAAATTGTCCCACCAGGCATGCCAAAAAACTATTGATGGTTAAAACTACACTTGTTTCTAACACCAACAATGGGAAGCTTCAAGATGTGGGACTTGTGACTTGAAACAACCTCCAAATTTTTAAGAATATGTTCTCTTCTTTATATCAAGTGTATACTAGGAAAAGGGATAGGAATTTTAATAGAAATATAAATGCAAGAAAAAAAATCTAACTATGGCGATGCACTTGAATGTAATTTGACCTTAATCCTAAGCACAGTGAGACTATATGTAAGACTCAATTACATTTAAGAGAAAACAAGGCATGATCAATGTAAAAGATGAAAAATAATAGAAACAAAGGCTCAAAGCATAGACTACCTTTTGCAGTGATTTAGAAAATATCAATAAAGGCATAGGGTTCAATCTTCTTATTTGAATTCTCTAGTCACATAAGAGGCACAGAAACATGCACAGTTACATAAACTTTCCAACTCAAGAAAATGGAACAAAGGCAAATGATATTCCTAATCACAGCTCTAGAAAGTCTAAAACTCTTGACAACACAGCCTAGACTACTTTTGCAATGACACAAAAAATATCAACAAAGACACAGGATTCAATCTTCTCATTAATTCTCCAGTCACATAAGAGGCATAGAAACATGCACAGTTACATAGACTTTCCAACTTAAGAAAATAGAACAAAGGCAAATGATATTCCTAATCACAGCTCTAGAAAGTATAAACTCTTGACAATAATTCTCTCTGGTATCTGGTCATGATCTTTGGTGATCTCTACACCCTTATTTATAGCCTTGGATTCACTATGGATTGTTTGCGTGTTCCCAATCTAACGGCCCAATTGAAATCTAACCAAACTGGAAGTGTCTAATAGAAGATATTTCTTAGATTCTGAAATGCTCTGTCTTCTAGTAGTTCATTGGTTGAAATAGATCATAGGATGCTCTCTTCTTTTAAATAGAAGAGGGCACTTGGATAATTCCTTGAAATCCTTCTTATTACCAGAGAACGACACTTGGCGTGTTCTAAAACACTTACTGAAGACACATGGCACTTTCCACGTAACTTATAGTCTTTTGTGTCTTTGCTCAGGAGTGTTCCACCTTTGACACCTATCATAATCTGCTTCTTTGAAACTTTAACAACTTAAACAGAAAATAAGACCCATAGCATTTCTCACCCTAGGAACTTTTAAAAGGAAGAGGGATAGGTGGAAATTTATGCTTGCCTCAACAAAGGACATGTGGTAATCTCTGCTTTACTTAACTGGGGATATGTGGTGATCTCCACTGCTTTTAACTACCTTTTGAGAAACCTATAGAAGGTGACATGTGCTGGTCTCTACTTTACTCTATTTATATTATAGAAACAATCAGGCCTCATTTCATATTTACATAGACAACGACACCTAACAGCTTCTACTTGCTTCAGAAACAAAACTTGAGACCCACCACAGTCTTTGTTATATCGGTGAAGCAAAATGAAGATAATTTGGATCTTGACATGTGGTGGCTTCTTCTCTCTTCATCTAAGATACGTGGTATCTTTCATCACTTTTAGAAAAACAAATTGAAACCTTCTATGATTGCCACTTGGTGCTTTGCACCTGATCCTGATACTTAGCTTGTTAAAACCTTCCACTGAAAAGAGATTTGAAATGCAGATGCTAATATGAAATACAGATGCCAACACTTATCACATTTCACTAAGTTGCTATGAGATATGTGGCACATCCCAACCAACTTATAAAAATTATGAAAGGTGACTCAGTTGATGACACTTGTCAACTTTCACTCGATTTTGACACTTAGACAAAAATGAATCAAAAGGAAATCAAGCCCGTGCTCTGTTTCAAAACTTCACCATCTGGAACCAAAGTATGTGGGAACAAAATTTTGTAGCGCGCAACAAAAAATTAGAATGAAACGTAGAGTATTTTTTACTCTACATGTAGCAGCTCTGCACTAATTTTTATTTTCTCCATATTTCTAGAAGACATTGAGAAATATGGTACAACTACATCTAGGCATTCATCAAATATTGTATTCAAGCATTACAGTCCTAAGTCATCTTGCCCTTTACTCAGGTTTGAGAAACCTAAGTGTTATTTTGTTAGGCATGTGATTCCTAACACTTTATCAAATTCACTTAGGCATGAGATACCTACATCTGATATAAATGTTTCCTTATATTCATCATTTATGAACAAGGCACCATACCACTTATAGGTATCTACTTCCATCATCTGATGTTATTTGGGATGGATTGATGATTTGTTATAGTGGCATCATTGGCATTCTTTACATGGACTCTACTAATATGGTTATTCCATTGTTCAGATGCATATTCTCCATATTATTCATACTTCATAATAGATCTCCTTTTTTGGAGTAACTTTTGTAGACATCCAATTCCTAACACCATTTATGTTGAAATGTTCAATCTTACTTGAATTGCACTCATGCAAATTTTAGGTCAAAATCCATAAAACATGATAAATGGTTCAAACTTGTCATTTACAAGTGCCAATTTAGGTCAAAGTATCCCTAAATGGGGTATGCAATTTATGGATCAAATAACTTTGATCAATTCATTTTGAGTCAAAATGATGATTTCACCTTGTGTGCTCTGGATCACTCTTTTCTCATAAAATCATTGGTACATGCCATTTACCTTTGTTATTTTCTATTGAAAACATACTAAATGGAAATATAGTTCTGGTGCATCTAATGTCAACTTCTAATTCTTCCTGAGTCAAATTACAACTCAGTAATATGACTCTCTGAACATTTTGATTAATTAAGGGCCAATTTTCAAATAATTGCACAAATGTTGATTAACCTTTTTTAAGGCTAATTAATCAAAATCAAGAACTTAAGTGGATTTTCCATGAGAGTTGTTCAATATTTATTTTTGAAAATTGATTCTTATTATCTACATCATCAAGTGACATCATTTCTTGAGAAGACATCCCTAGGCCATAAATACCATAAATATCAGGATTATGGGTCACCCATGCCTAGTTAATTCCTCCCATGCTTCTTCAATGCCCCTTATTCCAAGGTTATAATGAATATAATTATGGATTTAATTCTAAATATTAGTATTATCCATGGCCACACATCTCAATCTTGAAATGGATGGTAATGGTTGATCCTGACCAATCTCAAAAATATATAAATAGAGAGACCATGAACATCATTTCGAAGCTATTTTGGTGCAAGGTTATTATGGTCAAATATCTTCAAAATCTTAAATATTGCAAATTTATAATGTTAAATTATTTCCACAAGGTTTTACATTTGATCATAGTTTTTGCTTGTAAGCTTCATTGATATGTTAGTTTAGTGATTTGGAATCAAGAGCCTAGGTTTTATGGAGTGTTCTTGAGGCATTGGAAGAGATTACCACCATTTTTGGCAAAGACAAGGATGCTTGATCAAGAGAGAACATGTTTTTGAGCAACATGGGTATGGTGAATCCATTTAGGAAGTTAATATGATGCTACTTTATTTCATTTGTTTCTTGTTATCATTTTTAATTCCCATAGGAATAGATAGGCTTGGTTAGTTAGCACTTTATGCATGTTTCATTAGTTATGGCCTAATGCTTGATTAAATTTCTTTATAATCCTCTCTACATCTTAGCATGCCTAGTGGAATAAAATGCATCTCACACTTGAAGGAGATATTTTTGCAACTCTAAAATATTTATTTGAGACCTTGAAACTCTTGAAAATTTATTTTCTAACTTTATTTTTCCATTTTTGTTTGCCATGGTTTTACATAGTAACCAACATCATCAAGTAATACTAACATCAATTACCTAGCTTAACCGATTTTGGTTAGAAAAATTGACATTGGTTAGATCTTAGTTAGCTAGAGTAATAGATGTTGGTGGAAATAACTGATGTCGGTCACTATGTTTTTTTCCAAAAACACAAACCCAAGACCTACTTTTTCAAATTTCATTGTTTCAATATAAAAAGATCTTCAAAGCTAAAGGATATGCTAACATTTTTTTTGCAGGACCAAATTTAATATTTTCTCAAAACATGTGTAAATCACCTTTGCATGCTTAAAGAATCAATTAGGAACCTTATTTTGGTGTTTAACAAAGAATTTAGATGTTTTTGGTGAATGTTTTCAAAGTTTGTAACTAAGACCAAGGGATCAAATGAATACCACCAAACTTTTCATTTTGGTTTAAAATTGAACATACTTGTCAATTCTTATTTGTAATAGTTGTTTAGTTAGACTTTTGTTTGGAAAAAAGATTAATGTTGTGTGTATTCTCTTCTATTTTTACCCTATAGGGAACCCTTGAAATCAAAATCTCCATTCCTATTGTAAATGTCCTAGTCCAAGGATTAGAAAGAATGCCACCTAAAGCACTCCTCAGAAACTCACCAAAGTTTGGGTGATCTTGAAAATGACCTTAAAGTCTTTCTATTTTATGTTTTATTTATTTTTATGTAAACTTGACTTTTGAGGGGGATGTCATTACCTCCCATGAGTTCTTTAGGGAAGTTTTGATCTGGGGTTTCACATCCCAGTATTTACTTCATTTGACTCCTTTAGAGTTGCACATAGGGCGTATCTACATTTGGACATCGCACTACACTAAGCAAACAACAAGATGTAATGGTTAAAAAAAGGACTAGACATTTTTACAACTAGTCGATGCCATAGTCACCCAATTTTTGTGCTTGTCTTTAACATCATTTGACATGAAAGTCATTGTGTAATTGATTCCCCTAGAATGATTGAAACCTTGCTAGTTTAGTAGACCCCACTTTGCTATACCTTGTTAGTTTAGACTTAAGAAGTTTTTTTTTGTCATTAACTTACTTGGTCTTGATTTGTGTCTAAAATTACTTGTTAACTCAATGAACTTAACCAAAACACATTGTCCTTAATTTTTTTGAGCAAGGGGGGCGTTACACTGTCCAAATGGAAAATTCATCTTTTCCTTGTTCAAATTGTTATCAAAATCTTTGTTCCATGTCATCCACTTTGGCATATTCATGCTACCCAAATTAGTCTAGATCTTTTAATCAATGTATTTAAATACTTCATTTATAATCCACATTTGAAATTGAACCTTTCTAAGTTTTAAGGGTTGGTGTGTGAAAGTGAGTTTGCCATTTGTGCACTAAGCTTGTTTTAACTTGGGTTCAATTTTCCATTTGGATTTAAGGTCATTTATTAAGATTCAAAATCATATTATCATCTTGGTGGACTCAAGTCATCTTGTGCATTGCTCACTCTTTGAGTCTTAGAACATATTGTATCCTACTAGAATCATGTGGTGACGTTGTGCTGCCCATTTGGTCTTATCTTTATAATTAGTGATTCAAGTATGTTTTTCCATCTTGAGTTGATTAGTTCATTTTATCTTCTTCATTATATGGATATCTTTCCTTTAAACTTCTAGGGTCAACTTGTCAAGGTTGAAGCTAGATTTTATAGTTTAGGTGTTCACAAAGATCTAGGCTTTGATGTACTAGTTTTCACCTTGGGTCTTTGAGTTACCTTACTCTCTTCCAATATATATGATCTCAACTTTACCAAAGGTTGAGTAAACTTGTGAACCAAATATTCTAAAATTGTGCATGGTTCCAAACAACCCTCCTTTATAATCTCAATGGTACCTTGGTTATTTGTTTAAAAAAGAGACAAAACATATTTTGATTGGTTGTTAAAGAAATGGTCAAAATTTATTCAAACACTCAAAATAGATCTTTTTAGACATGACTGAAAGGTTCACTCATAGTGGGGCCTCTTATGGTCTTAGTTATGAAGATGAGCAATTTTATGATGGTCAAGATAACACCATTGTTTTTGATGATATCCCCACAATAATAAGATCTGAAGATGATTACAATGGATATCAACCTTAAGAAGATCAAGACAAAGCCCTTCTTAGATTGATAGAATCAAATGCTAGACTAACTTTTGATTTTCCTATAGAATAATTTCATACCTTAGTTAGAGAAGGAGAACAATGATGGCAAGAGCAAGATTTTGCACAAATAAGAATGCCTTCTTTCTCTAACAAAGGAAAATAAATACAAATAGATTCAAAACCCACAAATCTATATCTTTTAGCTAAGATTTAGATAATAAGTCAATGATATGCAGATCAACTTGTTGTAGACTTAACTGACTCCCTAGTTGCCACTTCAATTCACAATAATGCTTCAAAATAATAAGAAAATGTGGTTAAAAGTATGCAACAAATATTAGATGAGAACATTACCATAGTGGATCAAGGAAATATAAATGAACATTTAAAGACAAAAGAGACCTTACAAAATGTTCCATTTGACACAAAACATACATTTTTCAATCATCAAGAACCTCTTGTTACTTTACAAACTCAAAAATCCAAAAAAAATGGCTGAATATGAGGCATTGGTTTCAAGGCTCCATCTTGCCATACAATGGGACATTTAAAGCTTAAAAGTCTATAGAGATTCATAGTTAATCATAAATTAGACAATTGATTAGTATCAAATAAAGGATGATAAGCTTCTTCCTTACAAGAAAATTGTCAATAACCTCAAAACACATTTTAAATATCTATAGTTTGAGAAAGTTCCATGAGTCAATAATAGATTTGTCAATGCCATGGAAACAATTGGTTCCATGATTCAAATACATGATAGTGATAAAGAGTATCAGTTCTTGATTGAAAATCTTCTTTAGCTAACACATATTTTATCAAATTTAGAGGAGATATACACCATTGTTGATCATAATCCCTCACCTAAGCTACCATGGTACCAAGATTTTTATAACTATTTCCATAGCCATGTACTTCTTGCCAACCTTTCCAACAACCAACAAAAACTATTCCTTCATCACTTAACATATTATATCCTCCTTAAAAACATGCTTTATCAAAAAGGTTATGATGGAATGCTTCTTTGTTGTTTATATTTGGGAGAATCCAAGTTGGAACTAAAGGAGGTTCATGAAGGAATGTGTCAGGCCCATACTAATGGCATAGTCCTAGAAAAGAAACTCCTCAGAATAGGCTATTATTGGACCAAAATGGAAATAGATGCTTGTAATTATGTAAAAAAGTGTGTTATTTGTTAGCAGCATGGTAACTTGATACATGCACCTTCCTTACCATTTTAGTTAATTACAATACCATGGTCATTCTCAACATGGGGTCTTGATCTCATTGGGAAAATTAACTCAACATCTTCAGATGGCCATAAGCACATTTTGACTATGAATGAGTACTTTACCAATTAGATTGAGGCCATTCTTCTCACTTATGTTATTGGGAAACAAATAGCCAAATTCATTCATTACCATATCATCTTTCAATATGGCATCCCAACCCATATTATACCCGATAATGGTAGATCCTTTGTGAACCAAGATGTGAAACCTCTTTGCACAAAATTCAAGATCAAGCATAATAAATCCACTTCATATAACCCACAAGCAATAGAAAAGCTAAGGTGTCAAATAAAACCATTTTAGCCATCTTAAAGAATATTGTCAATGATGTTGGCTATAATTGGCACTTGTAACTCTTTCCAGCCCTCTAGGCTTATAGAGATAACCATTGCACCCAAACTAGAGCTACTCTATACTCCCTTGTTTTTGGCACCAAAGCTATCATCCCGATCAAGATTGAGATCCCATCATTAAGAATATCACCTTAACCTATCTTTTTAGTTATATCCTTGAGATATTTTGCTTGCCAATTTCCCATGCTGGGGCCCAACATCTAAACCACATCTAAATCAAATCAGATCTATAAGGGAAAAATCATTATTTATTCTTTATCAATGCTCAAGATTTTCCCTACTAGGGCACAACTATTTTATCATGATCAAATCTGCTCTACTAGAATACTTATTATACTATCTTTAGAGACCTCATTCTAGTGGTGATTCCCTTCCTAAAGTAGAACAATCTCTCTTTTCCTCTAATATAAAGGTCTCCACAGTAAAGCCCATAATGGCAATATTTTAGTGTGTAAATTGTCTCAAGATTGATCAATGTCAAAAATGTGCATCTTGTACTCTCAAATTAGGTACACTTATAGTGTGTCTCTTACATTTATGGATTATATCTTTCCCATTCCCCCTGTCTCTAGGGCCTATTATAGCTCTCATTATATTTTTATCATTGATGGTAATCACATGTGTAAGAATTATCTCATCTAGATGTGATCCAAAACAAGGGTTGATCTCTCACTTTCTCTCTCTTTTTGAGAGTCCATCCTTCTCTTTCATCCTAGTATATCCTCTTAAGGGGGAATCATGGGTCTATTCTAATTTCTTCTTGACAACTCATTTCTTTGAAAAGATGTTTCTTCACCTAAATGTCTCACTATACCTTCTCACATAGGGAAAATATGTAGACATCCAATTCTTAACACCATTTATGTTGAAATTTTTAATCTTACTCAAATTGCACTTAAATGCACATTTTAGGTCAAAATCCATAAAACACACTAAATGGTTTGAACTTGTCATTTACAAGTACTAATTTAGGTCAAAGTATCCCTAAATGGTGGAATGAAATTTATAGACCAACTAACTTTTATCATTTCATTTCGATTCAAAATGATGATTTCACCTTTTGTGCTTTAGATCACTCTTTTCTCCTAAATTCATTGGTACACGCCACATACATTTATTATTTTGTGTTGGAAACATATTAAATGGAAATATAGTTCTAGTGCATCTAACATCACCTTCTAATTATTCCTGAGTCAAATTATAACTCAATAATATGACTTTCTGACCATTTTGATTAATTGAGGGCCAATTTTCAAACAATTACACAAATGTTGATTAACCTTGTTTAAGGCTAATTAATCCAAATCAAGAGCTTAAGTGTATTTTTTATTAGAGTTGTTGAATATATATTTTTTTTAATTGATTCTTATTATCTACATCATCAGGTGATATCATTTCTTGGGAAGACATCCCTAGGCCATAAATGCCACAAATATCAGGATTATGGGTCACCCATGCCTAGTTAGTGCCTCACATACATCTTCAATGTCCCTTCTTACAAGGTCATGATGAAGATAATTAAGGATTTAATTCTAAATATTAGGACTATCCATGGCCACACATCTCAATCTCGAGATGGATGGTCATGGTTGATCCTAACCAATCTCAAAAATATATAAATATAGAAGCTATGAACATCATTTCAAAGCTATTTTGGTGCAAGTTTATTATGCTCAAATATCTTTAAAATCTTGAATATTGCAAAGTTATAATGTTAAATTATTTCCACAAGGTTTTGCATTTGATCATAGAATTTGCTTTCAAGCTTCATTGATAGGCTAGTTTAGTGATTTTGAATCAAGAGCCTAGGTTTTATGGAGTTTTCTTGAGGTATTAGAGGAGCTTACCACCATTTTTGACAAAGACAATGATGCTTGATCAAGGTATAACATGTTTTTGATCCACATGGGTATAGTGAATTCATTTGGGAAGGTAATATGGTGTTGTTTTTTTCATTTGTTTCTTTCTATCCTTTGTAATTCCCATAGGAATAGATAGGTTGGGTTAGTTATTTCTTTATACATGTTTCATTATTTATGGACTAATGCTTGACTAACTTGCTTTGTAATCCTCTCTACAAATTTTAAGTCTTGTCATGGGTTCTTCGATATATCAATTGCTCTATATGGTGAATTATTTCTAGTATTTATAGTATCTATTTTATTGTTTGGTGTTTTTTGGGGATACATTATACTCGCACTAAATTATAAAGTGCGATGGGGGGTTTGATTTTTACATCCTAATCTACCTTTATGTGTGTGTACATCATTTTATGCACCCTTTACTATTTTAGTTGCATCTCTCCCATAACCACTAGGGCCATCTATTTTTGAGAGACCATTTATATATTCTTTGATACCTTGATAGTTAGTGTGTTTTTTTTTTGTGATCCTTATCTAGCATTTTTAGCTACTTTCATTGATAGGTGTTTGAGTATTGGATTTAGCTCACTCATGTAGACACCTAAAACTAGCGATCGATAATCTCTAACCAAGAATTTGACCAATTTCCACCTAAAAATCATAATTTGGCCTAAAAACACTAAAACATATTAAAAACTTTGAACCTGGCATATTCAAGTGCTGATTTTGGCTAGGGTATCCCTAAATGGGGCAATGCAATTTATGGGCTAGCTAACTTTGATCAGATCATTTTGAGTCAAAATGCTAATTTTTCACTTGGGTGCTCTAGATTGCTCTTTCCTACCAAATCTCTTCCATGAGACATGTGTCTTTGTTATTATTTGTTGATAACATCCTAAATGGGAATACGGTTCCAACACATCTAACATTGACTTCTAATTCTAATCCAGTCAAATTTTGGACCAATAACAAGGCATTTTGATCAATCTAAGTAATTTGTGCATAAAGTGCTTAAACATGCCTAAATCAAGGCCTAATTAAGAATTTTATGGAAACTTGTTGAATACTTGTTTTTGGAAATGAATATTGAATATATGCATCATCAAGTGACCTCATTTCTTGGGAAGACATCCCTAGGCCATAAATGCCACAAATATCAAGATTCATGCCTCCCATGCCTCATCAAATCCCTCCATACCTCTTAATTGCTCTTCTAACCCAAATATTTATGAGCCTAGTTATCAATTTTAATTACATAATTATATTAATCCTTAGCCACACATCTCAATCCTGAGATGGATGGTTCAGGTTGATTCTAGACATTTGCAAAAATCTATAAATAGGAGGCCTTACCACATCATTTCTAAGTATTGATAATGCAAAGTTATAATGCAAAAATATCTTCAAGAAGCTATTTCAACTAGTGTAATCATGCCAAATTCATTCCAATCCAAGCTAAGCATAAGCCAAAGGTGCTAAAGAGAGATGGAGGTACCCAAGCTTCCATTGCCAAGGACTTCATGAGCACAAGCTGAGCAAGCCACTACAACAAGAATTTTAGAGCATCCAAGGAAGGTAAAAGAAGGTTTCTTTTGCATTTTAGTTATGTGTTTTATTCATGTTTGTTAATTAGGCTCTCCCTAGTGTATAGGCTTAGAGATGTTATGATAGTTAGTGTGTTTCTTTCATTTTATTTTCATTTTGAAACTAACACAATACTAACCATCCTCTCTTGATTCAAATTCTTAGTTCTAATAATGGCATGCCCAGTGAAGCAAGATGCATCCCACACATGAAGAAGATCATTTTTTGGCTTTAAAATCTTCATTTGGATCATTAAAACTCTTACAAATTGATTTTATAACTTTGTTTTACCATTTTTCTTTGTCATGGGTTTACATAGTAACTGACATATGTTGGTAAAATCATCATCAATTGGATATCCATCATCAGTCACTATTGGTATAACTGATGCTAGTTATATTACCATCATTAGTTATAAGTGTAACCATTATTGATTATATAACTAACATCAGTCACTATGTTTTTTTAAACACAACCCTGAGAGCTCTTTTTTTGAAGATCATTTTTTCAAACCTAAAATAGCTTCAAGGCTAAAGAACATGCTAACATTTTTATTATATTAATAAGCTTGACATTTTCTAAAAACATGTTTAGATCACCTTTTGCATGGTTAAAAATGAATTAGGAACATTATTTTAGTGCTTAAAGTAACATTTAAGGTGCTTAAATAAGTGTTTTTAGCATTAGTTTCCAAAGTTACAACTAAGACCAAGGGGTCAAATGAACACCACCTCATTTTAATTTTAGCTTAAAAATGAACTCATCTTTCCAAGTTTTATATCTTTAAAAGTTTTTTGATATAATTTTTTTTTGGCAAGAAAAGGGATGTTGCATGTATGCTATTTTATTTGTCCCCTTTAGGGAACCCTTGGAATCAAAATCACCATTAATAATTCAAAAATCCTAGTCCAAGGCTTAGAAATAATTTCATCTAAATAACTCCCCAAAAACTCCTTAAATTTTGGGTGACCTTGAAAATGACCCTAAAATCTTTCTATTAGTATTTTATTTTCATGCAAACTTGGCTTGCAAGGGTGAGGTCATTACCTCCCACAAGTTCTTTAGGGAATCTTTGACATAGGGTTTCATCTCTTGGCATTGAGTTTACTTACTTCTTCTGAGTTACACATAGGACGCATCTATATTTTTACATCGCACTACATTGAGCAAATAGTAGGATGTAGTGGTTGTAAAAAGCACTAGACCTTTTCACAACTAGCCAATGCTACGGTCACCCAATTTTCATGCTTTTCTTTTACATTGTTTGATATGAAATTCATTATGCAATTGATTCCCTTAGAAATGTTTGAAAGATTTCTAGTTTAGTTAACCCCACATTGACATACCCTTGTTAGTATTTAGACAATTATACTGAGTGTATTTTGGTAATTTTTGCTTGGTATGTTTTGAGACTAAGACTTGTTTGTTTGTTCATAAGCCATGTCAAAACAATGCATTTGAGTCAAGGAGGGTAGTGTTATGCTACCCAAAACATGTTAAAACCATTTTTCCTTTTGAGTCTTTGAAACATAAAATTGACCACATTCTTCAAGTATGCTTACACCATTAGGTTGCTTAATTTGTTTCAAGTCTTGTCTACCATTGTATTAAAACCATTTTTCAAACCATGTCATGTATACCATTTAGACCTTTGTCATGTGTCATCATGTTGTTTGATCTTATCTAGCTTATTTGGTAAAATCCTAGTTTTCACCATTGAGTTTTCAATTAGCCTTGTCAAGTTTGGATTCAAACATTTATTGATTTCTATTTAGGACTTAATTCATGGGGCTGATATGTAGATATTTCTCTTTTGGGTTGCATAACTTTAGTTAATCAATTACCCAATTTTGAAAATTATTGATGGTTTATCTGTTCAGTACCTATCCTTGTCATTGTTTGTGCCTTTATTTGGGAAAAGATAGTCTTTCTTCAAAGATCCTTTTTTTTTATGCCTTATGCTAATTGATCATGCTTATGTTTGATTTCATGTGTTAGGTTTATGTCAAAGTTATTTCCAAACTTGTCAGATTAAATCAAATCACATTAGCCTTTGTTTCAAGTCTAGATTTTGACACCATTTGGCCAAAAGCCTTAGCGGATGCCTATTTGTTTGAGCCTAGCTTTTGACTCTACATTTGGACAAAAGACCTAGCAACTCAACTTTTCCCTTTCCTAATTTATACCTTGTTTAGATCACTTTGACCTAGACCTTTGACATGCCAATTTTTATTCAGATGATTGACCTTTTATGTGCATGACATTTGATGTTACACATTTGATGTTAGGTTGTTTTATGCCAAGTCTTACCACAAACCATTTTGGAGATACAACTTCACTTTCAAACCACATTGGAGATATAGCTCAACTCCTTCAACCAAGTTGGACTAAGTTTGAAGCATTTGTCCTTTGAATCATTTTTTAGAGTTTTTAGAACTTTAAGTCTTTTTATTTTTAGAGCTTTCATCATTTATATAGATATGTCTAGCTACACTTATAGTGGAGTCATGCACAATCCAAATTATGATAGAATGGAAACATAAAATCCCACTAGGAACCCTTATAAAGAAAGATTTTCTAAGGAGTTTTATTAATCTCCCTATAGTACTCCATATGGGGAACATAATCAAAATCCACAAAATCCAAAATGAAATCTTGATTAGTATGAAGAGTCTTGTGAGGAGGACTTTGAAGACTCAACTATAGATAATGTTTTTTGGGATATAGATCCATACCCTCTTTGCAATAATCAATAAATGAAACATAGTCAAGAACCAACTTATGAGCCAACTCACAACTAGGATGATATGGTTTATGAGGAAGACTTCGATGCTTTGGCTTATGAAAGTAATCAAGCTCCACCACATCATACCATTTATATTAAAAAACTACAATGTTGTACCATTATCATACCAGGACCTCATCCTTTGATTTGTATGAGCAATCAAGTTCCATAATGCCAAACTATTTCTATACCAAGACCTAGCCCTTTGGCTTGTGTGAGAAATCATACCCCACACCTCCCTATCATTACCATCTCAAGGATTTTTCCTTTAGATCATGTGATAAATCATGATCCCTAAGGCCGTACAATTATCCAACCACAAATCATTCCTCATCTAGTACCAATCCCATCCAAACCTCAACTGATCCAATCATTTGAAGACCAAGTTGTGTTCAAAACTGGTGTCTTCCAACTCATTGGAAACTAAGTCCAAGACAACCAACCAATCTAAGATGTTTTTGTTAAACCAAACACTTATGATAAGTCAACCTATGGTGAATCACCTATTGATCCTATACTAGTTATCAAGGAGTCTCACATTGACAATCCAGTCTTTGTCGAGTCACTTCTTAATGATTATAACCACCTTTAGGAAAATCATTACCTTAACCATGTGCCTATTTTTCAAGAGCCGCCTATTAATAATCTAGTCTTTAAGGAGTTGTATCTTGACATTTTTTCCATCTTAGATGAGTCCCGCTTTGACAAACCAAATTTTTTGGAGCCCATTATACCATCACAAGATGTTACTTGTCTAAAACCAAATATTTAACAAGATATCATTGTAATATATTACCCATTAGATGAAGAATCAAAGTTAGATTTAGGTTCTATTCTTAAACTAACATCTAATTTACCATTAGAATATGAATCAAAATTAGTCTCAACATCAGATTTAGAGTCCCTTGAGTTAAAATCAGATTCAGATGAAGAATATGTTCATGGTCATTATAACATTGGTTATGCATGAGTTACATATCAATTTAAATACATTTTTGATACTTCAAATTTTTTTGAGGATGAGTACTTCAGCTTTGACACAAGTTATCTAGTATCTTCTATAAGGAATATGATCCCAACACCCATTGCATTACGATTCTAGATGCCATAACCATCAACCCAGATAGCCATATTATTGACATTACATCTCTCACAAGAGTTGATTGTGATCTATAGAATCACACTTTGTTGAAATACATCCATGATGGCATAGCAATTGAAGAAGAGAAAGAAGTCAAATACAACATTCATTTCATAAAAGAACATTGACCTAGTGAAACCTTTTCAGAGGTGCTATGGGATAATCAAAGTCAAAACTCAACACCTTATAGTGAAATTTTTTTATAAGTGCTAGAAGATAATCAAATTAAAAATTCAACATTCCTTAGTGAAACCTTCTCAGAGGTGTTATGGGACAATCAAAATAACTTCATTTGTGAAAACCTCATCAAAGCACTAATAGCTGAGCATAGAAGTTTTTCACTACTTGATGAAGATAAAATCAAAGATCAAATAAAAATAACTTTCTATCTATAGCCTAATCAGATGGTAGCTACTCTCAACACCAAAAAATTGAAAAATATGATGTTCCTATCAAGATAACAAGTCTTCATTCCCACCACAACCAAAGGTATGTTGAATCTAG
This sequence comes from Torreya grandis, assembly GCA_037957365.1. NCBI lineage: Eukaryota > Viridiplantae > Streptophyta > Pinopsida > Cupressales > Taxaceae > Torreya > Torreya grandis. Next base: position 358,790 of record JARHVA010000522.1, on the reverse strand, counting down.
CATCAACAACATTATGTGTGACTAAAAGTCTTGATATTCATTTATTTCTCTACCATTATACATTCCACTATTATCTACCATTACATTTCACAATCAAACCTACCATCCATGGTCATACTTTCCTTTGTAGAGGCTACAAAGATACATTGTCTCGATGTTTGAAGGAATCAGAATCAATGACCAACAAAGATCACAAAAGAATTCTTGACATCCAAATTTGGAGGCCATTTTTGATAGAGCAAGTTTTTAGATGAGGTGTGGGCTAGTAATTAACATGATCAATTATTGTATTTATATCATTTTTTATCAATATGTGCATCTCCCCATAAATAGGAAAAATAGAATCAAAAACCACACCTAGGCCAAAAACATGTACCATATCATTTTATTACCATGCCATTTCCATTATTACATATCAATTTACCATTGTTGCATATTCCTGCCATTCACCCTATCACTTAGGGGAAAACCATCATACTATTTTATCCAATCTATCAAAAACCATCATTATCCTTAGCAAGACCATACCATCCTATCATTCCATTCCTATCTATACCAAATCCTATTTTTAGTCATCCTACCTAATCTTGTTTTGATCTTGGTTCATTTGGTTCTTCTTACACCTTTTTTGAGAGGATGTTGATTAAGTTTTAATAATCAATCAAATCCATGTTTATAATGATAGTCTATGAAAGTAGTGTGATAGTTGATCTGGGAAGATATCTTTTATCATATCAAGCTTGTTTATGTGAGCCTAATTATAATTGCCTATGGGAAAATTAGTGTTTCACCAATCTTGTTACTAATTATAACCACCTATGGGTAAGCTAGTATCATTGACCTATATCCTTGTATCCTAGTTATAACTACATATGAGCAGACTAAGGGCAACACTTGTTTAGCATGTATTTCCACATCACCTTACCATTACTATTTTCATTTGATTGGCCATTTGCCAGATTTGAGAACCTATTGGGACCTAGTTGATTTTTTCCCTACATTTTGTGTAGATGGAATTACCATGACTTGAGGTCATTTTAGGACTATGTGGGTAATACTCAATTCATGTTGAGGCCACCTCAATCCCCCTTTTCATATGCTCTCACCATATTATGAGCAACCTAAGCCAAATTCTCTCACCATTTTACAAGCAAGTATCTTCTCATTATCTAATGAGTTAAGATACCTCAAAATATCAAAAACATTCATAACATTTCAAAAATCAAAAAACATTTATCTTGTCTAAGCCTACTTAGTTATCCTTTATTTGTCTTATTAGGGCATGGTCATTATTAGGATGCTTTCTTTTGATTTTGCTTTCAAACTTTCTATTTATTTGTTTATTTTAGGTTGTTTATTTGTTTTTCTATTTATTTGTTTATTTGTTCACTTTCCTATTTGTTTGCTTTTAGTATTGTTGCCTTGACTCAGTCTATATGTGTTCATTAGGTGATTCTTTGCAGTCATTATTCTTGAGTGTATCCATATTCATATGTCAACATTATCATAATGGCTTTTATCATTGGTGCATTATTTTCATTTGGATATCAGATGTCATGAGTCAGTCCTTATGTATTTTTTAGCCAAGTCTTCATGGTGTTATATCATGATGCCTACCATCACATATTACAAAAAAAATAGATTCACAAAGGTCTAAAATCAATGGAGATACAAAAATTTCTCCTTGGTACATTGGAAAATCCTCCCACCCACCTTGATCAATATAAATCATTTGACCATTCTAGTTGTATTATTTTTAATCAAGATGAGCATCTCCTCATTGGTAGGTATGACTAAATCTTTTCTATTGATCAATCTCATTCTTCTATTCATCTATTTCATCACTTTACATCCACTCATCTTTAATCTATATTCTAGGTTATATCCTTGAGTTATGCTTGCTAATCATCCTTAACTAGGGCACCATTAGTTGTAGCCAATCCAGGTCTACTTCATGATTATAACCACCTATGGGAAAATCATTACTTTGACTTTTATTCTTGATTATAACTGCATTTGGAAAAATTGACATCTTTTTTACATCAATTCATCCAAGCATTTTGTTATTTGGATTAATCTCAACCATGAATTAATTCCACCTTTCTTCTTGTTTCTTTTCGAGGAACCATCCATCAACAAATTTGATGACCACTCCCTCAAGGGGGCATCATCATAGACTTCCCAAAATTATTTGGAGCTTTTTTCTTTAATCATCATCTTTTTGTTGGCATACAGGCCATCTCTCATTATTTGAGAATATATTTCTTTGCCTATGGTTTGCAACATCTTCCCAAATAAGGGAAAACTATAGACACCTAAAACTAGCCACCGATAACCTCTAACTAGGCTTTTGACTAATTTCCACTTAAAATGCATAATTTCGCCTAAAAACACTACAACACATTAAAATCTTTAAACCTAGCATATTTAAGTGCCAATTTTGGCTAGGGTATCCTTAAATGAGGCAATGCAATTTATGGGTAAGCTAACTTTGATCAGATCATTTTGAGTCAAAATGCTAATTTTGCACTTGGGTGCTCTGGGTTGCTCTTTCCTATGAAATATCTTACATGAGACATGTGCTTTTTTTATTTTCTATTGGTAACATCCTAAATGGAAATATAGTTCCAATGTATCTAACATTGACTTCCAATTATAATTCAGTAAAATTTTGGACCAATAACAAGGCATGTTGATCAATCTGAGTAATTTATGTACAAAGTGCTTAAACATGCTTAAGAGCTAATTAACCCAAATCAAGGCCTAATTAAAAATTCCATGGAAACTTGTTGAATACTTGTTTTTAGAAATGAATATTGAATATTTACATCATCAAGTGACATCATTTCTTGGGAAGACATCCCTAAGACATGAATGCCACAAATATCAAGATTCATGCCTCCCATGTCTCATCAAAGCCCTCAAGGCCTCTTAATTTCTCCTCTATCACAAAGATTGATGAGCCTATTTATCAATTTTAATTTCATATTTGGATTAATCCTTAGCCACATATCTCAATCTTGAGATGGACAATTCAGGTTGATTCTAGACATTTACAAAAATATATAAATAAGAGGCCTTACCACATCATTTATAAGTCTTGATAATGCAAAGTTTTAATGTGAAAATGTCTTTAAGAAGACATTAAAACTAGTGTTATCATGCCAAATTGATTCCAAGCCAAGCCACAAGCCAAAGGTGCCAAGGAGAGATGAAGGTAGCGAAGATTTCATTGTTAAGGACTTCATGAGCAAAAACTAAGAAAGCCACTACAACTAGCATTTTAGAGCATTCAAGGGAGGTAAAAGAAGGTTTATTTTGAATTTTTGTTGTGTGTTTTATTCATGTTTGCTAACTAAGATATCACTAGTGTCTAGGCTTAGATATGTTATGCTAGTTAGTGTGTTTCTTTAATTTTGTTTTCATTTTAAAACTAACACCATACTAACCAACCTCTTTTAAGTCAAATTCTTAGTTTACAACTCATACAAATTTTTCCAACCACTCCACCTATTCTTCATTGTGGGGGGTGTGTGTACAGATACTAATTCTTTGGGTGTTGAGTGTCTTTGTACCAAGTAGTACTTTTTTATACTTTTGATTGCTTCTTCAAGTGTTGACTGTCCCTTACACCTCCTATAGATAGTTAATAGCATATTTTGGTGTTATGAATCCCTTGCACTTGCTTCAATGATGTATTTTATCCCATTCAATACAATCTAGTTTTTTGAGAGACCATAGTTTTATATCTCATTTTTTATTTTTGTAATCAGTGTTTTCTTTGAGTGAGCCTCATACAGAGTGCCATTTCTTATTTGACTTAGTGGTTAAAATGACTTGACATACATGTATTTTAGTAAGATGGATTGGTTACCATAAGGACACTTAGTAATTCATTGTATATTTTTACATAGGTAATTGATCAAGCCTTTATTACTGGGACCCATTTTATGAGTTTTCTCTTATCCCCATGTTATTTTTGGGGGATGTTAGAGTAATAAACTTAGTGGTAATATTAACTTGGGTATTAACTAAGGCAAGCTTCACCATAGTTATAATAAACTATGTGGGGTTTAATGTTGCACACCCACATGTTAAAATAGGAATTCAACATGGTTGTTGGAATGTTGAAATTCTTGGCTTAACTATTAATTTGTCAATTAAACCTCTTTCACATTTCTAAAAATGTTCCTCTCACCTATCCCTAATATATAATAAATACAATGGTAAGGTGTCTCATAATATGAGTGAGAGGAAGATGGAGTTATTAGACCTTTTCATTGTAATATATTCATTCAATAATAGATAGTTCTTTGTGAACAATGTGTTAATGGTCATGGTTGTGGTAAAGAAATCTTAGAGAGATCTCAGGTGAGAGTTTTGATAACTTTGGCATTTCCCTTTCCCAACATTGATATGATTGTAGACTCCACGGTGGCGTATGAGATGTTATCTATTATGGATATCTTCTCTAGATATAATTAGATCAAAATCATACCTAAAGACCAACACAAGACAACATTCACCATTCCATGGGGAATGTACTCCTATCAAGTGATGCAATTTGGTCTCAATAATCTTGGTGCCACATACTAATGTGTAGTGACTATAATTTTTATTCACATGATGAATGGTATTGTTGAAAATTATGCATATGATATTTTGGACAAATCTAAAACCAAATCAGGACATATAGATGTGTTTTAAAGAATATTTTAAGTGCTTTATGAATATAAAGTAAGGCTTAACCCTAAAAAATGTATCTTTAGCATTAATTATTGAAAATTTGTAGGTTTCATTATATCTCATAGGGGAATTGAATTTGATCCAACCAAGTTTAACATCATTACATAAATGCCTCCACCTTCTAATATATAACAACTCTACAACTTATAGGGTAAGATGCAATCTATCAAGTAATTCATCTCTCAATTGGTAGATAAATGTCATCCATTCACTCATCTTATAAAGAGAGGTATAATTTTGTTATGGAACACTAATTATCAATAGGGCTTTTAGAAGTGAAAATAATATTTAGTAAATCCACTTGTTCTAGTTTGACCTACATGTGGAAAGTCATTTCTTCTTTACATCTCAACAACTGAATATGCCTTGGTGGTACTCTTAAAAAAACATAATGATCAAGGGAAAGATTTTTTTTTATATTACTAAAGACACACATTGGTATCATATGAACATAATTATAACCCAGTTGAAAAATACTACTTATCAATGGTGTTTGCATCCCAAAAGTTGTGACATTATATGTTCAAAATTAGTACCATTATTATCACCAAAGTGGACCCACTCAAATACCTAATTTCTAAGGTATTTTTGACTAGTCATATGGATAAATGGGTCATTGTGTTGAGTTACTTTGAGATCTAATATGTAGATCAAAAGTCTAGTAATAGATAGATACTTGTAGATCAACTTGTCTAATCACCCTTATCAGATACCATGCCACTCATTTTCAATTTCCTCAATGAGTCAGTCATAACTCAAGATGACAATTCCTTTTAATCTCAGTGTTGGACCCTTTAATTTGATGGTTCTTACACCTATCATAGATCTAGAACCAATATTATATTCATAACATTACAAAGGGATCTCATTCCCAAATCCTTCCACATTGGTTTTTATTGTACCATTAATATACCATAATATGAAGCAATCATCTCATGGATTCATTTAGTAGTACAATGTAATATCAATAAATTACATGATCATGGAGATTATCAATTAATTATCAATCAAGTGATAGATCAATACCATGCAAAATATGATAAGTTTATTCCATACTAGAACATGGTGGACAATCTTACACAAATATTTGAACACATCCAGTTTGAACATATTCCAAGGGCCAGAAATAAGACTATCGATGTAATAAAAATAATTTGTTCACTAATAATAATTTAATATCATGTTCTAAATTACCAATCCCTCTTTGAACATATTTTAATTCCATTTCACAAACGTTTTGAATCTGAAATGGTATGTGATATTATTGGTCAAAGCTCACCTTGGTACTCTAATATATATGCTTACCTCCATGATAATATTCTCCCTTATAACCTTTCATGTAATAAAAAAAACTATCATTTACAATACCTCCTATTATAAAATACTCATTTTCACACTCTATCATAGAGGATGTGATTGAACTCTACTTCATTATTTATCTTTCGTAGAGTCTAATTTTACACTTAATGAAGTACATGAAGGGATTTATAAGACCCAAACCACTAGAATGGTCCTTGTCAAGAAAATTTTGCATACAAGATATTATTGGCCCACTATGAAGTTTGAGGCATGTAATGATGTAAATAAGTGTGTGGCTTGTCATAAGCACACCAATATCATTCATGCAACAACTCAATCACTTTATCCAATCACCATACCATGTTTATTTTACACATGGGGATTTGATATCATAAAAAAAACAATCCTACTTCTTTAAATGGTCATAATCATATCCTTGATACAATTGAATACTTTAAAAAGTGGGTTGAATACATTCCACTCACTTACATGATTGGTAAGTATAGAGTAAAAATTTACTCTACATTGCATTCTATTTTTCAGTTGTGCAATGCAAAATTTTGTCTTCGCATACTGTGGTCTAAGATGGCAGAGTGTTGAAATAGAGCACAGGCTCTATTTCTCTTTTGATTCATTTTGTCTAAGTGTTGGGGAAAAGTGGAAGCTGACAAGTGTCATCATGTAAGGAATCCTTCTATATTATCTATGAGTTGGTCAAAATATGCCACGTATCTCATAGCAATTAAGTAGAATGCACCAAGTGTCAACGTCTATGGTTTCATATTAACATTCATGTTTCATCTCTTTTCAGTGGAAAGTTTCAAAAGCTAAGTATCAAAATCAGGCAAAATGTACCAAGTGGCAGTCACGAAAGGTCCTAGTGTTGCTTTTCTAAAAATGACAGAAGCTGCCATGTACTCTAGCAAAAGAAAGTAGAAGCCACCACATGTTATGATCTAAATTATCTTCATCTTTGCTTCACTGATATAACAAAGACTATGGTGGGTCCTAAGTTTTGTTTCTTAAGTGAGTGGAAGTCACTAGGTGTCACTGTCCGTGTAAATGTGAAACGAGACCCAAATTGTTTCTATGGTATAAATACAAGTAGTGGAGACCACCATGTGTCATCTTCTACAAGTTTCTAAAAAGGCAATTAAAATTAATGGAGATCACCACATAACCCAAGTAAGAGAAGTGGAGATTGCCATGTGTCTTTTACTGAAGAAGTAGAGATTGACACTTGTCCTGATGTCCCTTTTAAAAGAAATGTCATGAATCTTATTATCTTTCAAGCTATTGAGATTTTGAGGAAGTGCATGGTGACAAGTGTCAAAGGTAGAATGATCCTGGGCCAAGACATAAAAGAGTATAAGTTATACAGAAAATGCCACGTGTCTTCGATAGTTGTAATGGAACACAACAAGTGTCATCCTCCAGTGTCTCCTAAAGTAATAAGAAGATTTTCAGGATATTGACTAAGTGTCCTCTCCCATTTAATAGAACAAAGCATCCTGTGTATCTGTTTTAGCAAGCAAATTGTAGGGAAACAAAGAGGGAAACTCAACAAGAGTTATTTCTAATAGATGGAGCAGTTCACTGGGTAGATATCTGGGGCCTATAAACATTGAAAGCACTGTCTATTTGTCCCCTATGAGATAAAGGTAGCATAGACAGTTACGTGGCTAATCAAGTGATGGAATGAGAGATTCAAGCTTGGGAGGAGGCACTAGACATGAATTGACATGACATAGTCAGGGCAACCACCTTGCTCTAGCATGGCCCTTCCTGACAAGACCAGAATGCATCTAAGGCATTGAATGTGCCAAATGGGTCACTCCATGGGACAAAGTGCCAAGCCTCCCTCAGGCCTCGGTATAATGTAATCTCTTGTATCATTTGGAGGGTACTTGAGGCTATAAAGAGGAGTGTAGGAATCACCAAAAAGAGGAGATACGGAGAGAGGGAAATTTTTGAGAGAGAATTATTGTAAAGAGTCTAGATTTTCTACAGCTGTGACTAAGTAATATCATTTTCTTTTGTCTCATTTTCTTGAGTTGAAAGGTTTATATAATTGTACGTGTTTTTGTGCCTTTTGTATGACTAGAAGATTCAAATAAGAAGATTGAACCCTATGCCTTTGTTGATATTATCTGTGTCATTTGCAAAAGTAGTCTAGACTATAGATTTTCTAGAGCTATGATTAGGAATATCATTTGCTTTTTTCTCATTTTCTTGAGTTGGAAGGTTTACATATTTGTACGTGTTTTTGTGCCTCTTATGTGATTGGAAAATTCAAATAAGAAGATTGAGCCCTATGCCTTTGTTGACATTTTTTGTATCTTAGAAAAAGAAGTCTATGTTGTGAGCCTCTGTTTCTATTGTTTCAATCTTTTACATTAATCATGCACTTGTTTACTCTTAAGTGTAAATGAATCCTGCATATAGTCTCATTGTGCTCAGGATTAAGGTTGAATTACATTCATGCGCATCACCATAGATTACATTTTCTTTCTCGCATTGTGTTTTTGTTAAAATTCCTACCCTTTTCCCAGTATATACTTGTTTTAAAGAAGAACCAGCTTCTCTAAAATCTAGAGGTTGTTTCAAGATGCAAGTCCCACATCTTAAAACTTCCCATTGTTGTTGATTAGAATCAAGTGCAATTTTAAATCATCAAGAGTAAGCAAATTTCCAAATTCATCTTAAATCACCTCATTTGTTGTTTTGGCATTCTTTTTAACCTCATTTTTGACAATGGTGGATCCCTTTAAAAAAAGGAAATCAAAGCCCTATGTGCCAAATACTATATCAATCAACACTTTTATACTACCTATTTTCTTTAAAACAATGGCCAAGTCATAGCATCTAACAAAACCTTGGTCCAAATCCTTAAAATTATTGTTAAAGCTTTTGGCCATGATTAGAATTTGAAAATATTTTCCTCTCTGGGCCTACCATAGAAATGACTAAACCCCAATAGGATTCATACCATACTCCCTTCTTCATGGCATTTAAGATATTATCCCTATCAATATCAAGTTACCTTTATTTCACATTTCATTACAAGATATCATTGATTAAGAGGAATATAGAATCTCTCAAATTTAAGAATTATAACTACTTGATGAAAAATGGATAGTTACTTTGAACAATCTCCAAGCATATTAAAATAGGTGTTACATCATAGCTACAACAAGCATATCAAACCCAAATACTTGGATTAGGTGAGCTAGTCATGAAAAAAAACAAAATAATACCAATTTCACTGATGAAAAGAAGGGAAAGTTTGAGCCTAATTTGTTGAGCCCCTTCATCATCACAACTAACTATGGATTTGGAGCATATAAATTGGCTATACCAAATGGGGAATATATAGATAAGCCCATTAATATTATTCATCTCAAGTGTTTTAACACTTGTTTTACTTGAACATTGTATATCAAGACCCCTACTTAGGGGCATGAATTAAAAACACCCTCACTTCATCCCACCTCTAATTAAGTTAGCCCATCATGATCTTATTCCCCCATCCTATTACTAATCATAATATTTATTGTGGTTTACAGGTGTAGAATAAAATTTTAGATACCATAATTCATAGAAATTTTCAATCAGATCATCCATATTTGGTCACCATCAGAACATCTAGGATAGGTTAGTATCTCAAAGTAGATTATGCATGATTTATGTGTATGATGGTCTTTTAGTTGCATATTTTGACTCTTTTTAAAATATTGTATGATTTTTTGTATTAATTTCCCATTCCTATTTTCCACCCTAATATTGATTCATATTATATTCTACTATAAGAATAACTATATTGACTTGAGGTACATATGGACTATGTAGGTAGTTCTCAGTTTATAAGGTCAGCTCGATCATGTCTTTTCCCATGCCCTCACCATTTTTTGAGAAACCTAAGCCACATTCTCACTATTTTTTGAGAAACCTAAGCCACACTCTTACCATTTTGTGAGAAACCTAAGCCACACTCTTTGTTTTATGAGAAACCTAAGCCACGCTCTCACTATTTTATGAGTAACCTAAACCATGCTCTCACTATTTTGAGAGTAACTTCTTTTCCCATGACCTCATCATTTTTTGAACAACCTAGTCCATGCTATCACTATTTTATGAGTTAAAAAACTCTACATATCTTAATCCTCCATTGAGTTGAGATGACAAAAACCCTAAAATGTTTAAAATAGTCAAAAAACCCTAAAATTTTGAAGATCCTAAAAATAATCTAAAAAACCCAAAAAGTTAAAAAAATGTATTACAAATTACACAAGAGATATAAATCCATAAAATATTTGCTTATTTTGTCATCATGTTCACTAGTGGTCTTTGGCCCTATTATAGATGGCATGATTTTCCACATTTAATAAGTGGGAACCCCTTATATAACCATGATCATTTAAAATTTATCATTTCCATTCCTTAATTTACACTCCCATTTCTATGAGAACTACATTATCCTAAGGTCTACATGGACTATGTAGGTAGTGCATGGATGAAAGGGGCATCTTGGGTCAGCTTGACCACTCTTATTCCCATTCTATTTTTCCTAATTTATCTAAATTTTCATGTAATTTTGAGTTTACCTTTCTTATTCTTCCTTTACAATCAAATATCTTACTTGTCATCATTTTTCTTCTTTTCCACCTCCCTGGGAGAACTACATTTAGCCTGAGGTCCATCATACTATATAGGCAATATCTGCTTGCATAGGGAATTTGGAGATAACTCAACCGCCCCTTCCTTTTTCTTCTATTCCCCCCTTCTATTTTGGTTTTCATCTTGACCTGTCATTTAATTTAGAGAGCTTAGGGGTATAATCTACAAGAATAACACCTTACATTCACACATGCACAAATAATTCACTAATTGATAATTTTATGGTGTGTTTGTATGTTTATTAATTATGATTGTTTTTTATTATTTTTTGTGTTTCTTTGCTTTTCCTATTAAGAAACATGATGCTTTATGTTTCTTTTATTTTTGATTTGTGTTTGTTTTCTTTCTTTTTTGATTTCTTGTTTGTTTATTTTTTAATTATCACCTCGACTCAATATATTTTGCCAACAGGGTCATCATCATGGTGTTTCCTATCACACAATAATACTTGAGTCCTTCCATTGAGTCCTTCCTATCACCATTTTCATCATGGTTTTTATCATTGATGTGTTATTTTCAATTATGTATTGGATCATGAGTTGGTCCTTATGTACATTACAATCTGGACATCATGTTGTTTTATATCATGGTGCATATTTTTTAGTGATACGTCAAAAATCAAGTTCTAGTAATCTTATAAGTAATGTTATAGTAAAACATCTCCTTGTCTACTATCCTACAACCAGATTGTTGGAACCCATGACTAATCTATATTTTAATCTTGATATATATATCAATTAATAAGCATATATAAACATTTATCAATTATGATCTGGTATCCATATCACATACCTGAGCATATCAAATTTTGAATATGCATAAGTCATATCAAACCATTCCATTCTTCCTTAGAGGCCCATTTGATCTCCTTTGACTATTTTATAACCTATTTTCTTTAACATTCTTATTTTTCTTGACCCTTATTTCCTGCAAATAGGTATTTTTATTCATCTTGAGGGCTGATCCATTTTCAATTATTTCCTGACCATTCCCTTGATGGTCCATCCAAGGCCAAGGTTAATCAAGTTCCCTTTGGGGCATTAATCTGAGTTTATCATCTCATAATTTTAAAAGAGAGGAGTGAAGACATTATTATTCAAGCATTATTAAATTTAATATTAATGAATTTTTCATTCTTCGAAAATACTTTCTATGCCTAGTGTCTCACAATACCTTCCCAAAAATGTAGACACTTAATTTTAATCATTTCAATGTCTAAAGTGTAATCAAGAGTAATTTTTCATAACCACATGAAAATTTAATAAAAAATCTGATCTGGGCAACAATTTAGGTGACAATTCAGGTGACAGTTCCACCCCAATTGATGACAGAACTTCTGGGAGCCATACCTTTTGCATCGTAGCTCCAATTGACTCACCATTTGAACCATTGGAAAGATAAGAATGAGGAGAATATCATGAAATGGAATATATATCTACTTAATGAAGTTTGACCCCCTAAAACACAATGGAAGTGCCCCAAATTTGATTTTTATTAGTGTAGTCTAAAAATAATAAGTTTTTAAAAATAGTAATTCCTTGAATTTTGTATTGTTTTAAATCATGAAAGTCAAACCACTTAATCTACCTCAATATTCATGACCTTCCACATCCTCCTCCTACTTAAAATGTGTATAAATGAAGATGTAACCCAAAATGGAAAATCAGACATCTCTTTCCAAAGATAAGCATATATTAGTATTGCAATCTTGAGTAATAATACATCTCTTCTCAGAAAACTCATTGTTAATATGTTATTTCTATGTTCTTGAAATATTTATCAACCACAACTTATAAGTTTTGGATTAGTGGTATCAGATCAGTTTGTCTTGAGAGTGTATGATCCTAAGGACAAGGTCAGGCTACAAGAAGCTTGGGTGGAAAATAATAGAGCTTCCAAACTATCCACTTATTCACTCCAAATGACTTCAAATGGTGGACAACACTGAGACATCCAATCCTTTCAAGTAAATGGTGAATGAATCCCTCCAATGGAAACAAGAATAGATGTTGAAACAATTTTTCCAATTTCTTCAATAAGTCCTGATGGGAAATTCTAGCTCCTCATCTGCACTTCCTGGCTCCTCATCTAGGGAATGTCCTTTCAGTGCCCCAACACCCTTCAAGGTTTCGGTGAATTTTGATATTCCTACATTTGAAGGCAAAATCAATGTTGATGTAGTAAAAACTTAGTTAGATCAATTGTCTTCCTACTTCTCTGTAAATAAATTCATTAATGGAGAAAAGATCACTTTTGCTCTTTTGAAAGCAACATTGCCCATGAAAAACTAGTGGGAAGTGTACAAAAAGAGGTTTAGTATAGATGGTATTGGCTGTGAGGTGGAACTTACCTAGGATGATTTTGTGGAAGCAGTGAAAGAAGAATACTATCCCATTGGAGCATATGATGATCTATACATATAATGGCAACAACTTTGCCAAGGTAAGGACCAATTTATTCAAGATTACATAGACACTTTTCATTCTTTATCTGCAAGATTGGGCATCCAAGAAAGTGAGAAACATAAGACTCTCAAATATCATGGTGGACTACAATGGTACATATGGGGGGAAATGGAACTATTCAATTTGGAAACCCTTGGTGAGGCATATAAATTCACAGTGAAGAATGAGTAGAAGCATGGCAGAAAGAATACAAAGAGTCAGCCCTCAAAATGGAAAAGTGACAAGGAAGTTTAAACACAAGGCCAAAATTGGAAGCAAAAGGAGTTTTAGGATAAGAAACCCCAAAAGGGGAAGGCTAGAAAATGGTGTGATTACCACAAAACTAGAACTCACTCCAAAGAATAATGTTGAGCCATCAAGTCACTACTTTTTGAGTCACAATACTTGACATCTACTACTCTACCTCATACATAACCCATAGTTGAAGAGGATGAAGAATAAATTGTAGATGTTGAGCTAGACACTATCGTCACTTCATCACAAGCCTGTGAGGAAAGGCCAAATGACAAGGAAATATCATTTCACTCTAAATTATGGGTAAAAGGTAAGCCTCTAAATTTCATTCTTGATAGTGGGAATCAAAAGAATTTAATCTTTGCTAAAGTTGTGAAAATTATAAATCTATCCATGAAGCCTCATCCAAAGCCCTATAGTATTGGATGGTTGAGCCCAGAGAGAGACCTTTGTGTCACCCATGAGTGTCCACTTTCATATGCAATAAAACCATTCCAAGATGAAGTCTTGTGTGATGTGCTCAATCTAGATGTTTGTGATGTACTCCTTGGTTAGTCATTCATGTATGAGCGATATGGCATATATGAATCATGAAACTAAAGAATCACCCTCACTCTTGTAACATGGAGCTATAGGGTACCAGAGCTACCACCTCCCACATTTATCTCCCTAATTAGTGCTAAGGAATGTAATAAATTGGTGGAGAAGACAAAGTAATTTGTTCTCATGGTGGTCAAACCACAGAAATCCAAGAAGGCCAATGTTGCAGTCCTGACTACACAATAAACACAAAAAAAAAGTAAATAGGATGAATCAGAAGAGAATATGATGACTTAATCAACTCACCCACAGGAGTTCCACTGCATTTCCAGGTAAAACATTCTATCAATTTGATCCCAAGATCACCTTTGCCTAACAGTCCTATGTATCATAGATCAATTTTGGAGAATGATGAGATAAAAAGATAGATTCAAAAATTGATTCAAAAGGGTCACATCAGGCCAAGCTCTTCACCCTATGGTAGCCCAATTGTCTTGGAACCAAAGAAAGATGGAACATGGAGGCTTTGCATTGACTATTGAGCCCTGAATAAAATCTCTATGAAGAAGCACTACCCTCTCCTAGGATTGATGGCCTACTAGACCAACTCCATGGTGAAAATTTCTTCACTAAAATTGATCTCAAATATGGCTATCACCAAATTCCCATCAATCCCATTGATGTCTAGAAGATTTCATTCAAATCTAAGGAGGGGCTCTTTGAATGGCTAGTTATGCCTTTCAACTTAGCTAGAGCATCTACAACCTTCATGAAGATGATAGATGACATCATACGACCCTTCACCAACTCATTCATGGTTGTCTACTTGGATGACATACTCATTTATAGCAGAACATGGGAAGAACATTTGCAACATGTTCATAAGGTGATTTAAACTCTTCAAGAGCACAAGTTGTATGAAAATCTCAACAAATGCACATTTGGGATGACAACAATTCAGTACCTTGGGTATGTTGTGAATTAGGAAGGGGTCCATGTTGATCTCAAAAAGATTTGGGTTATTTGAGAATGGCCCACACCAAGGACACTCACAAAACTCCACAATTATTTAGGTCTTGCAAATTTCTATCACAAGTTTTTTCTTAGATATTCACATGTTGCTTGGTCACTAACCCAAGTGACTAAAGGAGGAGATAGATCTACATTTTAGTGGTGTGAAATATAACAAAGGGAATTTGAGAATTTGAAAAATAGACTTTGCTTAACCCCTGTTCTTACATTTCCATATTTGCATCAACCTTTTGAGATCATGACAGATGCATCTGAATATGTCATAGGAGTTGTCATCATGCAACATGGCCATCCTATTGTATAGCATAGTGAAACTTTCACTAATACAGTCAGGAAATATCTGACATATGATAAGGAGCTCTATGCCATTATGCAAGCCTACAAATAATGGAAACACTACATCTTGTGGAAAGAGACAGTCATCCACACTAACCATAAACCATTGGAATTCATCTAGACATAGAGAAAACTATGAAATGAAGGGCACCAAAATTGGGCCACATATCTTTAGCAATTCCACCTGATAATCAAACACAAAAAGGGGAGCTTGAATACAACTATATATTTTCTAAGCCACCCACCAATTACTACACTCACAATATTTCTTGACCTGTGAGGACATGAGACTACCACTTGGGGTGCTCTGTATGAAGCAGATCCTACCTTTGTTGATACATATCAGGTGCTTAAAAAAGGTAAACATGTTTTTGATTTCTATTTGCAAGATAATGTCCTCTATCATATGGGGCACATCTATGTTCCAACTGCATAGCAATAGAAGATGATATGGGAAGCACACTTCAGTAGGTTAGTTGGACACTTTCGTATAGAAAATATATTAGTAGTTCTTCAAAAACACTTCTACTAGCCCCATATGAAAAATGATATGGAAATATATCTCAAATATTTCACCCCATGTGTGATAGCCAAGCTGAAAAATAAGAAGCAAGGATTGTACATGCCATTGCCAGAACCAACCAAGCCTTGGGAATCTATCTCAATGGATTTTCTCTCAAGTTTGTCCACTTAAAAACATGGTAAGGACTATATTTCTATGGTAGTTGATCATTTTTCAAAAATGGCTATCATGATTTCTTGTAATAAAAATATATCTACTAAAGAAACTACTCAACTATATTATAGTCATGTATGACTCCATTTTGGTCTCCCCAAGTCCATTGTCTCAGATCGAGATAGCAGGTTCCTGAGCATCTTCTAGTCCACTCTATGGAAGATGATGGATACAAAGCTAATGAAGTCCATAGCCTTCTATCCATAGACTGGTGGTCAGACAGAGGTGGTGAGCCACTTGATTGTTCACATGATTCAGATGTATCACTCCAAACATCCATGCATATAGGATGAGGGGCTTCTTTTCATTTAACATGGATATAATCAAGAACTACACAACTTAACCAAGCACAGTCCATTCCAAGTATGCTTTGGGTTCTAACCCACGGCACCAATTTATATAGTTGTTTAATTATTCACCATAGAATACACACATCATGTAAAATTTGAGGCAACAAAAGCAACAAAGTTTATTGAACAAATGCAACACATCTAGTAACAAGTTCATGACATCCTGGAGAAGATGAATCAGAAGTATAAGCAATGCCATGATAAATATAGGATTGTACATCATTTTTATATGGGTGACAAGGTTTAATTATGGCTTTAAAAGGAATGAATTGCAGGCCCACACAAAAAAATTTGGCCTCTGCAATATGGTCCCTACACCATCACTAGAAAATTTGAGGAAAATGTTTTTGAGTTAAACCTACCAGCCTACCTTAGTCTGCATCCAATATTCAATGTGGAGCTCCTCAAACCATATCATCCACCTCTATTGGACACTTTAGTCATAGTATAATAACTAGACATTGATGAGCTTGATCTATATATTTTTTCTCTAGTGGAAGAGGATACAATTTTGGACACCTGGATGAAGACAACAAGAGGATGATCTATTCTACTTTATCGAGTGGTCAAAAGGGGCCAGCTTAGCCACCAAGGTGAGTGGCTCATAGAGAATCAAATCAAGACACAACTACCAAAATTGATGAGGAACATTGATGCAATGGGGACCATTACTTGTCAAGGAGGGAGGAATGATCTGGGTAACAATTCAGGTGATAATTTGGGTGACGGTTTCACCCTAATTGATGATGGAACTTTTGGGAGCCATAACTTTTATATCATAGCTCTAATTGACTCATCGTTTGAACCGTTGGAAAGATAAGAATGAGGATAACATCATGAGATGGCATGGATATTTTCTCAATGAATTTTGACCCCTGAAAACCCAATGGAAGTGCCCTAAATTTTAATTTTAGTAGTGTAGTCCAAAAATAGTAAGTTTCTAAAAATAGTAATTCCTTGAATTTTGTATTGTTTTAAATCATGGAAGTCAAACCACTTAATCTCCCTCAATATTTGTGACCTTACACATCCTCCCCCTACTTTCAAAATATGTATAAATGAAGATGTAACCTGAAATGGAAAATTAGACATCTCTTCCCAGATATAAGCATATATTAGTATTGCGATCTTGAGTAATAATACATCTCTTCTCAGAGAATTCATTGTTACTATGTTATTTTTTTGTTCTTGAAATATTTATCAACTATAACTTATAAGTTTTAGATTATATATCACCAATGAACCTAATTTACTTACACAACTACCATTTTAATCTAAAATCATAATGACACATCCTTGATTGGGGTAATGGATCATATTACATCAATAATATTATCTAACACATCTTGAATCAATCTGATCCTTTGAAAATGTTATTACAAGATAATATAATGCATATTTGATTAATAAAATAATATTAAAATTACATAATTTTTATAATTTCCAATTAATAACCTTAATTGATTATCTTAATCATTCTTATAATAATAAAATCTATGAATTTAGAATTATCTATTTTCATATAATCAAAATTAAATTATTTCCTCACATAAGTAATGTCATAGGAGAAAGTCAATGGAATGAAGTAGAGTGTGGGAAAGGTGGTTTATGACATGGCCACTTACACACACTCTTACAACTCTTACACCCCTCTTACATCCCTCTTACACAATCTAAGAGCACCAATGATTGCACTTTGTGATCTAGAAATTTGACTCAAGAGAGGATGGTTAGTATGGTGTTAGTTCCAAAATGAAACAAACACACTAATATCATAACATCTCTAGGCCTAGACACTAGGGAGAGCTTAGTTAACAAAAGCAAATGATAAACACAACTAGAAAATAAGGAATGAAAACATAAGGATTCCTTCACCTTCCTTGGATGCTCTAAATGCCTTTGTAGTGGTGGCTTTCTCAGCTTGTGCTCATGAAGTCTTCATCAAAGGAGGCTTGGCTATCTCCTCTTCTCCTTGGTGCCTTTAGCTTGTGGCTTGGCTTGGCTTGGAATCAATTTAGTATGGTAAAACTATTTGTTTGAATCTTTTAGAACTAATCATGCATTATAAATTTGCACAAATTAAGCTTTGAAGATATTTGAGCTTAATAATATTGCACCAAAATATCTTAGAAATGATGTTGTGAGGCCTCTTATTTATAGATTTTTTGATTTGGCTAATATAAACCTAAATTGTCCATCTCAAGATTGAGATGTGTGGTTGAGGATTAATTAAATTTTTGGAATTAAGTTTTTAATTAACCTTCTCATGGCATTAGAAGAAGGGGAAATTAAGAGGCATAGATGGCATCATGGATGGCATTGATGAGGCATAGGAGGCACGAATCCTAATATTTGTGGCATTTATGGCCTAGGGATGTCTTCCCAAGAAATGAGGTCACTTGATGATGTAGATATTCAATATTCATTTCCAAAAATAATTTTTCAACAAGTTTCTATAGAATTATTAATTAGGCCTTGATTTGAGATAATTAGCTCTTAAGCATAAGTAAGCACTTTGTGCACAAATTACCCAAATTAATCAAATTGTTTTATTCTTGGTCCAAAATTTGAATGGATTAGAATTAAAAGGCAATGTCAAATGCATTGGAAATATATTCCCATTTAAGATGTTTCCAACAACCAATAACAAAGGCACATGCCTCATGTAAGATATTTGATAGGGAAGAGAAATCCAAAGCACCCAGGTGCAAATTTGGCATTTTGACTCAAAATGAACTGATCAAAATTAGTTGTCCCATAAATTGCATTACCTCATTTAGTGATACCCTAGCCAAAATTGTCACTTTAATATGTCATTTTCACATTATTTTTCATGTTTTAGTGTTTATAGGCCAAATTATGCATTTTAGGTGGAACTAGCCAAAACCCTGATTAGAGGTTATCGATGGCCAAATTTAGGTGTCTATAGTTGGCCAAATTTAGGTGTCTATAGTTGGCCAAATTTAGGCATTACAAGCTATAAGTACTGTAAGATCTTCTCAAATAATAAGAAATGTCTTGTATACCTATAACTTTAACAATGATAAACTAACTTTATAATGCCCCCTCAAGGGAATAGTTGGCACAGGGAGGTTGGAAAATGGTCCCTTGAAAAGAAAGAATCGAAATGAGGGGACGAAAGAAAAGAAAGATGATGGGGTGAAAACATAATGATATTAAAAAAGTAGTCAAAATCATTGAGAATGCAAGTGGGATTGTGTCTAATGGTTTTCCTAAAGGTGGTTATAAGCATTATACTTTGGTAGTGGCAACATGGTATGATAACACAATGATTTGCCCAAAGGCGGTTATAATCATTGATTCAATGGAGTTACCCCAGTTAGGATAAATAAACAAGATAATAACACACCTCAGTATAGGTATAAAAATTAAAGTGGTGACAACACAATGATTTGTCCAAAGGTGATTATAATCATTGAGAAATTCAGGTGGGATGGTGTGTAATGATTTACCCATAGGTGGTTATAATCATTGGACCCCAATTATGGAAAACATTATAAACATGGTCAAGGATGATGATAACTTAACATAGAGGCTAATGATGAATTGGAATAACCTACTAGTAGGTAGATGCTCATATGAACTAATAAAGGTTAAATTCTTTCATGTTTGATTACTCTATTTGGGACATGATTGGGAGTGAATCAAGATGTCAGTGTTGAAGAGATGCTAACATTTATAAATAGACTTCATGAATCTGAGGTTTGTTATAACACATGATAGGAATCATGGTATAATATCATGAGGACTTGGCCAAAATATGCATGAGGACTAACTCCCGTAATCCAATACTCAATAAAAAACAATGCACCAATGATAGAAACCATGATGACAATGTAAACATATGAATTTGGATAGATTCAAGTGTAATTATGGTCAAGGAATCATCCAATGAACACACATAAACTAAATCAAGGCAACAATGCTGAAAATAAACAAATAGGTAGATAAACAACATAACCAGAAACAAATAAACAAACAATGCAATAAAAACTCTATGAACATTTCCCCTAGAAAATAGGTGAAAACTTAACAAATGAACAAAATGGGGGAATAGAATAAAATTAAAGGGGTGGTCAAGTTGTCTTCATATGCACTAGTCAAGTAGATGTTGTCTACATATTTCCATGGATGTAATATCTAATAAAAACATTAGGCCAAATATAGTTCTCCTAGGGAATGGGAAAAATGTGATAACAAAGGAAAACAAATAGAATGGATGTGATAGAAGAATAGGAATGGTCTTACAAAATGGCAAGTGCATGAGAGAAAAAGGACAAAAAAGATGGAGAAACTAAATTAGAAGTGATTTGCTTGTAACGTAGTAAGGCTTTCTATAAACCTTAAGGCAAAGAAGTGGTTAATGTTTTTATTCTTTTATAATGATTTTATAAATGTTTTTGGAAGTGTTTTGGAGTGTCTCAACTCAATTGAGAATAACGAGACACTAAATGGTTCAATCTCACAAAACAATGAGAGCATAGCTTAGGTTTCTCATAAAATGATAGGAGTATGTCTTAAGTTACTCACAAAATGATGAGAGTGTGGCTTAAGTTGCTCATAAAATGGTGAGAGAATGGCTTAGGTTGCTCAAAAAATGGTGAGAGCATGGCTTAGGTTGCTCACAAAATGGTGAGAGCATGGGGAAAAGGTGACTGATCTAACCTCAACAAGTATTGAGTGCTACCTACATAGTCCCAGAGTAGGACCTATAGTCACTATAGTTCCACCCTTACAATGGATGAAATTTAATAGTGTAGTAGTTAATTAAAACAAAATAGGCATAGTTGGTAAAAAGGCATAGTATGACATAGGAAGTGGCAAGTTGGTACATCAAAGTTTAATGTTGCCCCTAGTTTATCCATAGGTGGTTATAACTAGGACACAATGACATATATCAATGATACTAATTTTCCCAAAGGTGGTTATAATTAGTAGCAAGACCAGTGGTAAGAAATAATAACAAATGATGGATGCAACTACTATAAACTTCTATCACACTATCCCAAAATATGATCTTTGTTTAAAGTACTTAAACCAACTAATGAAACTGATCAGATACCTTGATGCTAAAAATTTGAAATGAATGACAAAAACCAAGGTCAAATAGGCTAGGTTATAGAACACACAGGGTTGGTAGGTCAAAAATGGAAAGTGGAAATGGCAAAGAGGATGGTATTTATAGACAAAATAATAGTGATAAAAAGGAATAACTAAAATGATCCTTATAGACAATACACCTTAACACTCAATCATAGTACCACTTGAGATGAATAATATTCATCAGCTTTGGAAGTTCCTCTCTATCTAGTGTAGCAAGCCTATATGCTCATGATCCATAATTTGTAGTGATGATGAAAGTCCCTATCTAGTTTGGTTTGAATTTCCCTTTATGTTTCTTCTCAGATGTGGTATTATTTTGGTTTTATATAAGAAAAAGATCACCAAGTTCAAATTTTCTATGCTTAACACACTGATTATAGTGTCTTTTGAGTCAGTTCTGATATGCTTGAAAATTATTGAGCATGGTTGTGTTTCTCATCTATTATGTCTAGCTCTTACACGTGAGCTACTCATTAATCATGATCATCTAGGACATTCTTGAAAGAGATGTATAATGAAGGATATTCAACCTCAATGGCAAGGATGGATGTAGTACCATAAGCAAGTGAGTATGCAGTGGCTGTTGTAGGGGTATGATGATTGGTATGGTATTCTTAAAGGGTAGGGAATATTTGGAGGTGCCAATCATGACCGACATCATTAACAATCTTTTTGAGAATATTGACAATGGTTTTCTTAGATGCCTCAGTCTAGCCATTACCTTGAGGGTAATATGTTATAGAAAAGTGTTGTGTGATGTTATATTTAGTACATATTTGGTCTACATCTTAGCTCTTAAATGATCCTTCATTACTAGATATAATGTTAGAAGGAATATCATAGTGGAAAATGACATGGTTGAAGATGAATTTGAAAATTTTCTTTCCAGTCATGTAAATGAGAGGTATAGCTTCAACCCACTTAGTGAAATATTTGGTGCTAGTAAGGATATGTTTATGGTCATCAGATGAAGTAGGGTTAATCTTCCCAATGAGATGAAGTCCCCATGTAGAAAATATCCATGGTGTCAACATTGGCATCAAATATTTTGCTAGGGCATGAATCAGATTAGGATGTCATTGGCATTTGTCACATTTTTTTACATATGTAGTGGCATCTACATCCATTATGGGCCAATAATAACTAGTACACAAGATATTTTTAGAGAGGACTGCCTTGTTATAATGGGCTCCACATACTCCATGAACTTCTCTTAATGCTAATGTAGACTCTGTTGAAGTTAAACAACAAAGTAGAGTTCCATCAAAACTATGATGGTAAAGGATGGATCTAAGTAGTGTATAATGAGTGAAATGATGAATGAAAGCTTTGGTTTGTTTTTAGAGAGGTTAAGTGGTAGAACTTGGTCATGAAGATAGTTGTAAAGGTCTGAGTACCAAATAGAATTAGGACCAACAATATCACAAATCATGGCAATGGTTGAAGATTCATAAGCTTGTGCTAATAAATTCTTGATGAGGAGATAATACTCTCTAGCTTTGTCTATTTGTAAAATCAAAGAACCAATATTATCCATGGCATCTATAATTTTGTTAATATCCCTAGGTATATACACAAACTAAATGTTGGCAATTTACTATTTAAGAGTGTCAACCATGGCTTTTTATGGAACTAGATTGTCATCTTTGGTCTAAAAATGATATGTAACTTGATTGATGATTAACTGAGAATCACCATAAACTTAGAGATGAGATATATTTCAATTCACTACTTTTTGAAGTCCTATAACAAGTGATTCACACTCATCCATCTTGTTTGTACAAGAAAAATTGAGTCTAAATGATTTAGGGACTAGATCCTCCTGTGGTGTAATAAACAATAGGCTTACCCCTGATCCATGTGTAGTGAATGAACCATCAAAGTAAAACTTCCAAGGATATTCCTCAAGGGGTGTATCAATAATGGTCATGATGGATTCATCAATAAAAGGAAACTTGAGTGGTTGTGTGTCCATGAGAGGTGCTTTAGTAATTTGATCTACAAGAACTTGTCCTTTGATTACTTTCTAATTGACATAGTCTATATCAAACTCATTAAGAAGCATGATCCATTTAGCCATTCTACCTTGAAAATCTATTTTAGATAGTAGATAATTGAGTGGATCTACCTTTGAAATGACCATGGTTTTACTATTCAACATGTAATGACATAATTTTTGAGCTGTGAAAACCATGGCTAGACAAGCTTTTTCAATAGGTGCATAGTTATGTTCATATGTAACCAAGGTATGGCTTAGGTAATATACAGCATGATCTTTTCCATTTTCATCATGTTGAGACAAGAGTGCCCCCATGGCATGATTGGTAGCTGATAGGTATAAAAAAAATGGCTTTCTTAGCATATGAGGTAATAAAATAGGAAGATTAACAAGATAGTCTTTGAGTTGTTGAAAAGTTATTTGATAGTAATCATCCCAGTGAAATGAAACTCCTTTCTTAAAAATGTGTGTAAATAGATGGCACATGTCTACTAAATGAGATATGAAGTGTCGTATTAACTGTATCTTACCGTATAAAACGTGGAGTTGCTTTAAATTGGTTGGTGGTAGCATCTCGATTATAACAAGGACTTTAGCTAGATAAACTTCAATACCTCTATGAGATAGAATGAAGCCAAGTAATTTTCATAAATTTACACCAAACACACATTTCTTTGGATTAAGTCTAAATTTGTACTCTCATAGTCTTTCAAATATCTTATGCAGCATTACTGGATGATCAGCTCTGGTTTTGGATTCTCCCAATATGTCATCAACTTAGTCTTCAACAATATCATGCATCATATCATGGAAATAATAGTCATGTCCCTTTAATATGTATCTCCAACATTCTTAAGGCCAAATGAAATCACTTGATAGCAAAATTTTCCCCATGAAGTGGTGAAAGTTATTTTATGTTGATCTTTTGGTGCAATTTTGATCTAATTGAATCCTAAAAAGCCATCCATGAGTGAAAGAATTTCATAACCTATCATGGATTCAATGATCATGTTTATATTATGAAATGTAAAATCATCTTTAGGACAAGCTTTGTTGATGTCTCAAAAATCAATATAAATTCTAATTCCTTTAGGTTTTTTACTCATAGGTACCACATTAGAGATCCATTCTGAGTAGTCAATGGATCTGATACATCCTACTTCTAAGATTTTTTCAAACTCTTTCTTTACCAATACAACAATGTGAGGATGCATCTTATGTAGCTTTTGTTTGACCAATTTGGCATCAGGATTAACCATAAGGTGGTACAAAACCATAGTGAGGTCTAAACCCGACATGTCAAAAATAAGCCCATGTAAAGATATCTAAAAATTCTCTCAACAAAGATGTAAAGATATCACATTCCTCCTTAGTGAGGGATAGAACTAATTTTATCCATTTTAGGTCTAATGGAGTCTCGATGTTTACCTCTATTGTATCTTTGACTAGAAGGGTTGAACCATCTTCTAAGATAGTAGGCAATGACTTGAATATTAAACTATGTTAGGACTTTCTCTTCAACTTCTCTTAGGCATGATGAATCTGAGTCCCCTAATGGGAGATCTGGCCATGTGATAAAAATAGTTAAAAATTCTTGAAGAATTTGATCAAATGCATGTTGTTGCTCAAAACTAAACTAAGATCCATAGGCAATTTTGTCATTGGTGGTCTCTTGATCTAAATTTGAAGAAGAATGAACACCCACATCTAATATCACCTAAAATAGTTTTTTTACCACTAGATTGGCCTTTATCTTTACTTTTTCCCTAGTCAGAAAGCACCTCAAAGAGGTTTTAACTTTAGGACCTCAATGTTTTATTTTTATTTTTTGACTAAGGGTGTTCACTCACTCTCCAAAATAGGATATAAGATCTAATGTGATTGAGAATCCTGATATGTGATCTCCGAATGAAACATTGTCTCTAAGGACTAAGAAATCAAAGAATGCCTCATTATTCTATAACTCATCAATTGGTATACTAGACTCTTGTTGGTCCCAATCTATTAGTTGGGGATAATATAATGACAAAGGATTGTGATGAATGACTGGGGTAATGGTACAAATGGTATTGTTATCAAATAGATTGGTTTCATCTAAGTCATCAAAGGTGAGTTTAGGATCAGACTCTGCTTTACTATCAGCATCATCATCACTAGTCATTGGTGATAGAGTTTGAATAAGATATGTGGGGTCACCCCTAGGTAGTTTAAATCTAAGCCCATAAGGTCTTTCATGCTTGGTCATGGAAATTGGCTCAATGGTTCCTTATTGATTTGATTCGAGTTCTCTTCCTTCATAATTGTGATGCTCCAGATCTTATTAGGAATAGAATACTTTGCATTTTTACAACAATCATCATGGTTATCATTGTATAACCATGATTTGTATCCTTCAAGAGGGTCAAGTTCTAGGCTAGATGTTGGTACAAATGTGACAAGTCTCGTATCTTTACTCTTTTATTGCCAATGCCTATGTGGGGTGAATTTAGGTCACACAAAGGTTTTCAGATTCTAAGAAATATTGACAATATGAAATGTATCATGGGTCACATATTCTCTTGGTCCATTATCTCAAATGGTTAAATGATTAGAAGCTTCAGGAGGTAACATGTGGGAAAGGGAATCTAAGGTATTAAGATCTATGTAATTATATGGTGAAGGGTCAATATGTATAGCCTTGCCTTTATCCTGGTTGGAACTTATATTCATGTCATAATGATAATTATAGCTTTGAATTTGGCCTCAATATGCTTTTAGTGTTCATATGGGAGTAAATCTCTTGGAAAATTCACTTCCATCCCTGAATGGGAAAACTTGATACAATAGTACAGCATTGATGAAACTACATAAATCTCATGTAACCATGGCCTACCTTAAAGCATATTGTATGATAATTCAAGATCAAACACATGTTAAAGTGTATCATGGGTCAAAGGCCCAATCATAACTGGGAAATTAATGGTTCCTTGTGATTTTCTTTCTTAATTATCATAGGCTTTAATAGTTATTTTTTCTAGCTGGAGATCTATCATTATGTACCCAAGAAGCTTGATGACCTTGAGAGACACTATGTTGAGGTTAGATCCATTTTATACAAGGACACATTTAAATTTATGTCATATTATATAAACTTTTATGTATAATGGATTATTATGGAGCAGGCCAAAGGAAAACATATCACTTTGGTTGAATGTGACTTGTTGGGCTAGAGCTAGGAATCCAATAAAAGCTTGAAATTTGTTATGGGATATGTCACTAGAAATAATGGATTGGGTCAAAAACTCATTCAAAATGTTCTTGTGGATTATTGACATTTATATCAAATCTAAGATAAAAATTGGTGTTTGTGTCTTCTACAATTATTCCATAATATCAAACTTCTTATCTTGGTCATTATTGAATAGTTTATTTTAAGGTTGAATGGTTGGTTAGATGACACGCAAAGTGGTAGATGGTTGTGGGCTTGGGATAGTAATCTTTGACCTCTGAGTTATGATTACATAATTAGAATTAAATACTGGACCATTATTGCTAACCAATGTTAGAAATGGTATGAGACTATATAGGATAAGTCTCGATTACCGATGTACTTACATGTGGTCAAATGGAAATAATGAGTTGTTATAAGATCTAAAATTGTAAGTCCTAATTTTTTGATTTGCATGTATGTAATGTCAGTTCAAAGAAGGATTATCCATGTAATTTGGTTGGATAGTATTATTTAGAAATGGTCCAGGCTAATTAATCTTGGTTTAGGATTAATGGAGATGGTATTAATGCTACCTCTTGTAATATGACCTACAACCTTCTTGTAGTCATGTGAAACTGCATGGTAGGTTTTTTGGTTGTTACCATTCTGACTTTGGCTCTGTCCATTGTTTTATCATTATGGGTTTTGATATTGATTTTGTCAAATCTACTGGTTCAACCTTTGATTTTGATATTGTTGATTTTGTTGTTGTACTAGCTATTATTGTTATTGATGATTGTTTTGATAAATCTCTAGAGTTTTATTGGAAGTGAAAGCACTATTATCCAATGTTATCTCCCCATTTTCCAACATATTCTCAATTAAATGCTTGATTTAGACACATCTTCATATATTATGCCTATTGACCTGATGATAGTCACAAAATTAATTCTCATGGTACCAATCAGGGTAAAAATGCCTTATGAATAATGATTTGGTATAAGCTAATTAATTAGATAAGTGATAGAAAGCTTGTGAAATATAGATTCAATAGGCTCTCCTAGGTCACTAAATACATGACGTGTAATCATGGTTCTCTTAGGAGGAGGGGTTTGCAATGGTAAAGGTTGTTGTAAAAGTTTTTGTGGTTGTCCTTGTGGCATTAGTTGGGGAGGTTGTTGGGTAGGAATAAGCTAAAAAGGTGATGTAGATGAGGTTTGCATAGTTTTCACATGATGGGATTCAATTACTCCATTTCCCACAACATTCTTATTTAGGTCGAATTACTTTAGTCTTTCTTGGTTATTGACATGTGTCATTTGTGATGCTTGAACTTGATTAAGATGTTATTATTGGATATTTATATGATTGGTAGAATTAAGTTTGATGACTCATTTATTGGTGACCACTCACTCAATCAACAAACATTTATCAATGATCTCATTGAACGTATGTGCACATTGCATTTGTAGATGATAGGATATCTCATTATGCAAATTTTTAGTAAACACAGTACTTAATTGTTTATCTAGTATACTATGGGTGAAATGGCTTGCAAGGGCTCTCCATCACTGTAAATATTTGTAAAACTCTCCCTATATTTTTGATTTATTTATGTTAGGCCCACTAATGAAATCTCATGCTCGAGATTCTAGGAAAAGTGTTGCACAAATTTATCAAAAAGATCATCAAAGTTCATTACTAAATTCTTAGGCAACCTTAAAAACCACTCCAAGGCTTGTCCAACCAAACTCCTTAGAAACAATAACAAAAGGTATATGTCATTATATACCATTGATAGACATACGACAAAGAATTCGATCAAATGAGCCTTAGGGTCACCTTTCCCTTTATATTTGTCAAATTTGGGTGGTTTGTATCCTATAGGAAATGGTATCTACAAATACTCTATATTGAATGGATACGAACACACGTCATCTAATTTGAACTTTTTAGTTTGCTTCCCTACCTAAATGGTAGCAATTGCATCCTTCATCTATTGTAATTCTTGGGTTAGGAAACTGGAAGGGATATTGGTTTGAGGGAGAAGGTTGGTTTGGGTAAATGGTTGAGAGGTCACAAGTGGGACACTTTAACCAAGGTATGATGGAGACACCTATTGAGGTATATTGGTTTGGATGGAAAATGGACTAGGAATATGCATACATAGATTAGGATGTATTTGAAATTATACATTTGGTTGTGTGATATTCTAGTTTGGGTTGGTGATAAAGGTTTGACATGGAGGATTTTGTGGTTGGGATGGAGGGATATAACTATACTATGTCTGTTGTGGTTGAAAATGGATATACTACCAACTAATTGAATCATGTTGTTGAATGAGAACTTGTAGACCAAGACCCTATCTCTAAATTTATGGCACATTTTAAACCAATAGTTTTCTAGTAGGTACTTGAGAAACATGGGTACCTCCTTATTACATGAATCCCTATGAAGAAGTGAAATCATGTTATAGATTCAACATCTATCATTGACTAATATTTGCATGATGTTGACTAGTCAATATTTGGTTTTAAATTGGCATATTAGTCTATGACTGAAGAGATGTTTGTCATTACCTAGTGAGGAGGAATGTTAGTTTCCCCTAATTGAGGTGGTAATGTATTCATCCTTTGTTGTGTTGATCTACTAGATTATGTCTACTATTGTGGAATACTACTTGTTACATGTTGAGGAGGAGTAGGATTTGTCACATTCTATCATTAAGGTGTGACATTGGCCATTATTTGATTACCTAATCCCATAGGTTGTATACTTAAAGAAGTGGTTGGTTGAGGTTGGAGTGCAAAAACTCCTATTCTTTGGTATGATGATCTGCTCATGGGATTAACTATAGGCACATGTTGTTGGCTAGTTGTTTGTGTGTTAGTACCACTTTGATCAATACTTGAAATTGTTTTCACTTTATCCACTACATTTGGCTCACTATTCAATGTAGAGGATAAAGACACTTCTTTAATAATAGGCATATGTATCAAGTTATATATTGAATTGGTTTGTACAAATGGGTCAAAACTCAGATTTTCTTATCTAGTTAATTCTATCAACACTTCTATTGAAGGTACTAGGTCAATGAGAGGCTTAATTACCATGTTCATCTAATTGAAATCATGTTCTAAATTTAAGTGGGTTTGGTATGCTATTTGTATTTAGTTAAAGTGATATTCCATGATGTTTTTTCCTCGATTAGATATATTGGGGTCTTGATACATTGTTTGGACTAGATACATAGGATTTATAGAAGAAGCATGTTGATTGTAAATGATATTGTGGGGCACTCTTACTAGACTTGGTAAATTTTCATGGGGGAAGTCTACTAGCAACTTGGCCCCTACCTCTGTGGCTCTAACCAAAACCTCATCCTTGTTTTCTAAAAAATATCACTCAAACAAAAATGGATCAAATGTGGTAGTTGTATTGGTACAATATGACTATTGAAGAACTAGCTCATCCATATTGGTATTGTAGCTAGGTATTGCATGGTTTATTCTTGGTCCTACTCGGAATAAGGTAGTGTGTTAACTAAATAGTTATCTAATAGATATTGGCTTCATGCCCCTAATTGAGTATTATTAGAGGGATAAGAATCTATTATTCCCAAAATCTGTCACTTGCTTTTGTGGACAATATACTGACCATTTTGGTCCTACAGACCAAAACTCTCTTTTCTTTCTCAAAAATATTCTTAGTTAACTTTTTCAAATATTCAAGCCTTTTCAACTAAGGAAGTTCTAGGTTCAATGGTGGGGCTTTATTCAAAGGAAGTTCAAAACACTTGAGGCTTTTCCTTAATGTTTTGAGGATGGTTCAACATAAAGGTTTGATCAAAAGACTTAACGATGGGATTCAAACAATTGGAATGAACCACTTTGAACCATTGAACCATTGAACCCTACCTCTATAAGGTTCAAAGGTTTAATGAGTTTAAAGGTTCAATGACTTCAGTAGACTTAAAGAAAAGAAGGATTCGAAGAGTGAAGATTGAACTATTGAACCATTGAACGTTGAACCAAAAAGATTTTAAGGGTTCAAAGGTTCAACGAGTTCAATAAGTTTGATGGACTTAGAAAATGAAAGGATCCAAAGAGTTTGAAGCTTCAAAGGATTCAAAGAAACTGATTGAACCGTTAAACTTTGAACCAAAATGGTTTAAGGTTCAAAGGGTTCAAAGAGTTCAAAGTTTGAAAGGAAGCTTTGAGCGAATGAAGGAAGTGGAATACTCTAGAATGAAGTTCAACAAGATGGTTCAACCAAAGGGTTCAAAGAAATGGTTCAACTGAAGAAGAAAAAGAAAGTGAAGATGGCCCTTCACACCATATTGAACCTTTGAACCATTGAAACTTTGAACCAAAAGATTTCAAGGTTCAAGGTTCAAAGAGGTTCAAAGTGACCGGTGACATCCCCATGGATGTCAATTTTAGGGTGATGGAATAACCATTGATTTTCAAAAGACCTAAGAACAAACTCAGTGACCAGCCAAGGAAGGAGATGAAGGAGCCAGCTGAAAGTGAGAAGATAGCCCTAAGAACTCAGATCACCAAGGAAAGACAAAATGTGGTAAGGAAGGAGAGAACAACTACAAGAAATCTAGAAATATTTGTAGGAGAGTTAATTCCAGTAGGTGGAATAGTCCACCAGGTGGACATCAGAGAGTGCAAACATTCAATGGCACGGCCTATTTGTTCATTGAGTAAAGACAAAGTGGATAGCTGCATAAGTATCATAAAGAGGAATAGGCAACCCATGCTTGGGAGGAGACACTTGACATAATTAAAATGCCAAAGTCTAGGCTGGTGATCGTCTCCAGCATGGCCCCTTCACAAAATTTCCTCTATCTAATGCATTGAATGCGGTATGGGCCATTTTATGGAACAAAGTGCCAAGTCTTTCTTTGAGCACTATATATTTTAATCTCTCATTTCAAATAATAAGGGGATCTCTTGATTATTAGAATCTAAACTCTACCCAAATTGAAAGGCATTCCTGAGACTTTGAGCTCAGACTGTTAATCATATTTTGTCATTCGAATGAGAAAGCAAGTGACCTTTCAAAATTTGTGTTGAAATTGCTTTTGTTAGCTAGAAAATTGTTCTTATGTCTATTTCCTAAGTATAGTCTTGTCTATTTAATCGAATAAGCAAAACTAGTGGAAAAAATCTGGAAGGTATCCTAGAGCTGACTATGGGAGACTTTGTGTTGCCATAACTGTCTTTAGTCTATTTGTTTTTTATTTTAGTTTAAAGGATATTGGTGAGACTTTGAGCTCCCATTAACCTTTGTAATCTTTCACTTTATTGTAGTTGAGGTGGAGACTTTATACTACATTTCATTCTACTATGTTACTGCATCATGATTAGTGAGAGAAGCAATGAAAGACTTTGTGCTTTTGTGGGTTTCTTATGGTTATAGTTACTACCCAAGAAGTCTTCCTCTAGTTTTTTAAACATTATTTCTAAAATAAGAGAAATGCCTTCATCAATTACTCGGGATTTCTTCTTGTCCTTGTGAACATCATCTCTGGAAAAAAGAGAGATGGATGGTGTTATCCCACCCCTGAGTGTATTGTTAGCTTTTATTAGTTATAGTAGTTTACAGGGAACCTCTCCTACCTTATAGAGAACCTCCCCTTGATGAGAGGAGAGATTTATCTAATTTTTCAATGGTAAGCTTGCACATTTTGTTGTATAAATCACCTTATGCTGAGGTTGATATACCTATTTTGTTGTCAGTTAGCTGGTGACAAAATATTCACCCAACAATTTTTGGTGACTCTATTGGGGAGAAGAATGTGCAATTTGAAGCCTCAAGCTTCAAATTAAAGCAGTTCCAATTCTTTTCCATTTCCATTTTACACTCTAGCAGATCCATGGTATACACAAAGCTAGAGAGCTCAAGGTATTGTTGACCCTATATTTGAGTTTGTGCAACAAAATAACTTTGATCTTTCCCCTCCACAAACTCACCTTCAACGAACCAAGAGTTTTCCTCCTACTAGTGTCAGGTCTCTAATACCAGGCAAAGCTTCTCTTTTCTCTACTAGTAGAGCTTTGTCTATACATACCCCACCAAGATTTGTTATCCCTCCCTTCAATATTCATATAATGGCAGCTCAAGGCCCCTGGGGTAATACCTTTGGTCCCCTAAATCTAACTCCACCTCTACATAAACTACCTCACAGTTCAAGGAATAATTTTTAAAAATTCTATGGTGATGGGAGAGTTCATCCTAATGAACATATTTCATCCTTCTGCATAGCCTGTGGTGTGATAGTCATGGAGTATGAGGACATAGTAGTCAGGTTGTTTGTAGAAACATTACAAGGTGCTACTGTAGACTGGTTTTATCATCTGAGGGCCTAGACTATGACTGACTGGAATACCCTCAAAGCCAAGTTTGAAGTAAGATTCAAGCCTACAAAAGATGTGCATGCCCTATTAGCTCAGCTTACAAAAATGAAGAAGGACCCTCATGAGCCTATGCGAGACTTCATTTCTAAATTCAACAAGCTAAGGAATAGGATTCCCATAATTTCTCAACCAACACCTGAGAATCTCAAATGCTTCTTCATTAATTCTTAGCTTCCTAAAGTGAGTTTATTATTAAGGTGGGCTAGCCACATAGACCTTGCTATAGCTCAAGATTTGGCCATTGAAGTTGAAGATGATCTTATCTTGGCAGGAAAGATAAAAAGAGATCCTAATAGAAGTAAATCTTCTTCATCTTTTGAATATTCTTATACAGGCACCACTAATCCTATGGTGTAGATGCTATTAAATAAATTGTTAGCTCTCAAGAATAAAATGGCACAAGGGATGTCTACTCCTCCTTCATACCAAGATATACCAAGGAGGACATTTCTCAACTAGTCATACCAAGGCAATGCTACCAAAAATTAAGGGCAACCAAACCATCTTCCTCTCTCACAAGGGAAGCTTCCCATTGAATTAGCTCTAGCTAACTCAGTAGTTGGATATCTTGAAACTAAATCTGATTTCTCTTTCCAATCTGAGTTAAACCAAGAAGATGACATTAATCTCTTCATAGAAGGGGAAGAAAAATTAGTTGGTGACTCCAACATTGGTTTCCTAAATTACTAGGATGAACCTAGAAGTAAAGGTGAAACATTTGATGGATCATACATAGCATTTACCAAGTCCCAGAACTAGTCAGCTCAACAAGTAGATAAAAGAAAAATAGGTGAAGAATCTTGACTAGCAATTTTAATTGCTAAATGAGGAACTTCACTTCCTTTCAAATTAAAGGACCCGGTGATCAACAAAAAAGTAAGTACCTCAAATATTCCTTCATCTTCTGCTTCAAATTCACAAACCAGTTCTACACCTAGTAAAAACTAGATTAATGGACTACCTTCCTCCATTTCAGATTTATTTCAGTCATTTGAGATAATTGACCATGCTAAGAAGACCAAAATTCAAATGACTGAGTTTGAATATTTAAAAGCCAACACTGAGCAGTTGGATAGGTTGGTTGAATGTGTGAAGAATAAAGTCATCCCTATAGGACAAGGTGTCTTAGAGGTGACTTATGTTCCCCCAAAGAATACATCCACCCCAAATAACCTTTTCATCACTCCTCCTACTACCCCTCAAAAGATAGAACCATTTTGTGTCTCCCTATTGATAAATGGTCATCAGCTAAATAATTGCATTATAGATTCTGGCACCTCTGGCAATGTCATGCCCACCAAGGTGGCTAAATCTCTTGGTCTCATGCTGACCAAGACCTTTGGGAGATTTTTCTATGTGGAAAACAAACAAGTGCCACTTTTAAGACAAATCAAGTATACCCAATTTGCATTTGTGGCCTTCTCAGATAAGAGAATTAGAATGACAGTCCTGGTGGCCGACGTCTCAGCCTCCTACAGTATTCTTAGGTGAAATTTTTGCAAGGAAATTGGTGGAGAATTAAGCACGAACCTATTTGAAGTGAGGATTCCTGTCAAGGGTGTCATGTAAATTTTGCTTCTTAAGAAGGAATCAATGTACATTGTCACCCAAATATCAGCTCCTAAAGCTCAAATTATATTTGATTCTTCAAGAATGGGTAACTTCTACCTATCCACAGAGGATGTTCATATCTCATCTGATGAAAGTATTATAGGTGATAATCTAAAAATAGATTCAGACAAGATAGCAGAAGAAGTGGTAAAGCACAGTGCAGGTGCAAAAGGATCTCCCCTCTCAAACAAAATAAAATTTGAAAGAGGGTCAGTTTCAAATGATGTCTAGATTCTAGAATTTGATGGCAGCAATTCTTCTACCAGTTCTAGAGTTGGAGTAGTTTTGATATCTCCTCAAGGAAATATTTTACCCTATGCATATAAATTGTAGTTTAGAAACACTAACAACACTATTCAATATGAATCATTGCTGCTCAAATTAAAGGTTGTTCAAGATAAAAGTGTTAGACTTCATGCCAAAGGAGATGCTGAGTTGGTGGTTTGTCATGTGAGGAACCTATATCAAACCAAAAATGAGATATTGTGATATTATCACAATCTATTGTGGGATTGCATTGAAAGCTTTGATGATTTTGGTATTTCTACCATGCCTAAAGAATTCAACAGTCATGTAGATGCATTGGCCATCTCTGCAACTCTCTTGGTCCCTCACCAAGATTTTATAGAAGATAGGTACACTATTGAGTTGGTATTTTGACCAAGTGTACTTGATAATGCTAACCATTGGTAGGTGTTCAATGGTGACAAACAAATCATTGCTTTTTTGGAACAAATAAATAGCTTTGAAAAGCTTTAATTTGAAGGCAGTGAATCTCCACCACAAGAATCAGCTCTAAAAACAAATTTAAAAGTTAATGAAGATTTCCTTCAGATAAAAGGGAATAAAATTCTCAAAGTATTAGTTTCCCTTGAGAAAATTTGACAAGCATGATAGGTTTATCAAGGAACATCAAATGGATTCAAAATCCTCCAAGGATTTTAATCAAATAAATTTGAGTACAGAAGATGGTCCCAAAATGGTCAACATTGGAAATTGTTGTACCTATGATGAAAAACTCAAGTTTATCACTTTTCTTCACCATTACATTAATGTTTTGGCATAATCTTATGATGATCTAAAACCTCTTAGACTTGAATAAATTTAGCAAAAAATTCCTCTCAAGATTGGGTCATTGCCTCACAAGCAGAAGCAAAGGCAGTACAACCCAAAAATATCAGGCACAATTTTGTCTGAGGTACAAAAAATACTAAATGTAAGAATTATTTTCCCAATCCATCATTCTAATTGGATTGTGAATATAGTCCCTATGAGAAAGAAGAATGGATAAATTTTCCTATGTATTGATTTCAAAAATTTGAATCAGTCATCTTTAATAGACAACTTTCTCCTGCCCATCATGGATCAGTTGTTATAGATAATAACTGGCACTAAGATGTTATCAATGCTAGATGGTTTTTTGGAATATAATCAAGTGGAGGTTGGTGAAGTAGACCAACATAAGACCACTTTCACAATGCCTTGGGAAAATTTTGCATATCACAAAATACCTTTTGGCTTAATCAATGCTGGTGCCACTTTCCAAAGAGTGATGGATCTTGCTTTCAAAAATGAAATGGGTAAGTTCATTGTGGTATACCTTGATGATTTGATAGTATTTTATAAGGATCATCCTAATCATGTGCATCATATAAAATAAGTTCTAGAGTGATGTAGGTAGAATGGTATTTCTCGTAATCCCAAGAAATCAATTTTTGGGGTTACTAAAGGGAAACTTCTTGGTCACACTATGTCCTAAGAAGGCATAACGATCAACCCAGAAAGGGTCAAATCCATCCAAGATCTTGTTCTTCTTGCCATTAAGACCATAGTCCACTCTTTATTTAGAAAAGTGAATTTTATATGAAGGTTCATTCCTAAATTCATAGAAAAGACTCACCACATTGTCAATATGATGAAGGGTAAAGCTACTCTCAGCTGGACTGAAGAAGGCAAATCAGCATTTCAAGACATCAAAGAAGCTATCACCCATGCCCCAATACTAGTTTGTCATAATTATACCAAAGACTTCATGATGTATAGCTATGCTTCTGAACATATGGTTTCAGCCATTTTGGTTCAGCAGAATAAAGAAGGTATGGAGTCTCCCATATCCTTCATGAGTTATCCTCTCAAAGCTCATAAGCTAAAGTATTCAAACATGGAGAAACATGCTTATGCTATGGTAAAGGTGTTAAAACACTTCCATTTTTACATCTTGAACTCACATACTATTTCTCTAGTTCTTGATACAATAGTCAAGTCCATACTAACTCAGCAGGAGTTTGGAACCAAAAGGGGCAATTGGATTGTTAAAATCTAGGAGTTTGATCTTGTTACGAAACTAACAAAGCTTTTACAAGGCAAGGGTCTCTGCCAATTAATCATTGATAACATACTAAAAGAAAGAGGGCATGAAGAAATAGAAGTTGAATACATGCCAACACTTCTCTTTGTCACCACTATGAATGAGTGATATTCGAATATTGCTCATTTCCTTACCTATGTTGAGTTTTTTGATCACATGTCTCATAAAGAAAAGAGGACTATTAAGTTGAAAGCTACCAATTTTGTCCTATGGCAAAATGTTCTATATAAGAGGAACCTTGATGGGGTATTCCTTCACTACATGGATAAAGCATAGCAAAACAAACTTTTGGAGTCCTTCCACAATTTGGCTTGTGGAGGACATCTTTTTGTGCATGTGACTGCCGATAAGATTCTGTGAGCTAGATACTATTGGCCTACTCTATTTTAAGATTCATATGCTTAGATGCGTAGATATAAGCTATGTCAATAGTTTATTAGCAAACCTAAGTTGGTTGTGTTACCTCTCAAGCCCATGGTGATAGAAGAGTCATTTCAACAATGGGGAATTGATTTCATTGGTGATGTAAATCCATCCTCGAGTGTTGAAAATGATTATGTCTTCACAGCCATAGACTACTTTACCAAGTGGGTGGAAGCCATTCTACTAAAGCATGCTACTTCAAAAGTAGTATGTAATTTCCTCAAGGAAAACATCATTTCCAAGTTTGGTGTCCCAACTAAGATTGTAACAAACAATGCATCCTGTTTCTCTTCTCATGAGATTACCCAGTTCTACTACTATTATGGGATTATCCTCTCCCACTCTTCTGACTATTATTTGCAAGGAAATGGTCAAGTAGAATCAAGCAAAAAAAACCTGGTGACCATTATCAAGAAGCTGGTAGATGACAATTAGAGAACCAAGCATAAAGCATTTCTTGACACTTTATGACAGACAAAATTACACTTAAGAGGGAAATTAGTATGCCCCCATTCCAACTACTATATGGTCTCAATGTAGAGATACCAATCACCTTGAAATTACCAGCATTAAAGTTAGCAAAAGTAGTAGAAGATTCAACTTATGAAAGTTTCATCGATAAGAGTATCATGTGCTTGACTGAACTTAATGAGCAATGAACTATGTTGGTAAACCGAATTGGTGCGCATTAAAGTCTGGTGAAGAGACTCTTCGACCAAAAAGCAAAGATCCATGATTTTTAGATTAGAGATCAAGTCTTATTGTGGGACAAGAGGAGAGAACCAAAAGGAATACATAGAAAATTGGATTCACTATAGAGAGGGCCATTTACCATTCATCATTTAAATGGTGAAAATAGTTTCTTACTAAAATATCAAGATGAAACACCATTCACTCTGCCTCACAGTGGGTAGTATCTGAAGCACTTTAATTCTTGAAGTATCAGATAAGTCTAGTTATACATTTGTATATATGTATAGTCTTTCTTTATTTTGTGTTTTTCATTTGTTTTTTGTGCCATTTGGTTTTTGGCACCTTTCTTTTTGGGTAGCATGACTCTGTAGCCCAATGGCATAAATGAAGGCACTGTGATTTTGGTTTCTACTCCCTTTGGCTATTTCAAATTTTCAATCAATGGAAGTTCCCCAACTGGAGCTAGATGTTGTTCCCAAAATCCATCACTTGCTTTTGTGGATAACATACTGACCATTTTGGTCCTATAGACCAAAACTCTCTCTTTTATTTCTCAAAAATATTTTGAGCAGTTAAGTTTTTCAAATATTTAAGCCTTTTTAGCTAAGGAAGTCACAAGTTCAATGGTGAACTATCTTCAAAGGAAGTTCAAAACACTTGAGGCTTTTCCTTAGTGTTTTGAGGATGGTTCAATGCAACAGTTTGATCAAAAGACTTAACAGCAGGCTTCAAATAATTGGAATGAACCACTTTGAACTGTTAAACCATTGAACCCCACCTCTGCAAGGTTCAAAGGTTCAATGAGTTCAAATTTTCAATGACTTTGGTGGACTTAAAGAAAAGAAGGTTTATAAGAGTGAAGATTGAACTGTTGAACCTTGAACCAAAATGAGTTCAAGGGTTTAAAGGTTTAATGAGTTCAATAAGTTTGACAAACTTAGAAAATGAAAGGATCTAGAGAGTTCAAAGCTTCAAAGGATTCAAAGAAAGTAAATGAACTGTTGAACTTTGAACCAAAATGGTTCAAGGTTCAAAGGTTCAAAGGGTTCAAAGATTTCAAAGTTTGAAAGGAAGCTTTGAGTGAATGAAGGAAGTGGAAGATTCTAGAAAGAAGTTCAACAAGATGGTTCAACCAAAGGGTTCGAAGAAATAGTTCAATCAAAGAAGAAAAAGAAATTGAATGCGGCCCTTCACACCACATTGAAACATTAAACCTTTAAACCAAAAGAGTTCAAGTTTCAAGTTTCAATGTGACCAGTGACGTCCCTATGGATGTCAATTTTAGGGTGATGGAATAACCATTGATTTTTAAAAGACCTGAGAAAAAACACAATGACCAGCCAAAGAAGGAGCCAAAGGAGCCATCTGAAAGTGAGAAGATAGCCATGAGAGCTCAGATCACCAAAGAAAGACAAAATGTGGCAAGGAATGAGAGAAAAACTATAAGAAATATATAAATATCTATTAGATAGTTAATTTTAGTAGGTGGAACAATCCACCAGGTGGACATCAAAGAGTGCAAACATTCAATAGCAGAGCCTATTTTCCTTCATTGAGTAAATACGAAGTGGATAGCTACATAAGCATCATAAAGAGGACTAGGCAACCCATGCTTGGGAGGGACACTTGACATAAATAAAATGCCAAAGTCTAGGCTGGTGATTAGTTCTAGCATGGCCCCTTCACAGAATTTCTTCTATCTAATGCATTGAATGTGGTATGGGCCATTTTATGGAACAAAGTGCCAAGTCTTTCTTTCAGTGCTATATATTTTAATCTCTCATTTCATAGAAAAACGGGATCTCTCAATTATTAGAATTGAAATCTACCCAAATTTAAAGGCATTCTTGAGACTTTGAGCTCAGACTATTAATCATATTTTATCATTTGAATGAGAAAGCAAGTGACCTTTCAGATTTTGTGTTGAAATAGCTTGTGTTATCTAGGAAATTGTTCTTTTTTTTTTTTCTTAAATACAATATTTTCCATTTAATCTAATAAGCAGAACTAGTGGAAATAATTTGGAAGGTGTCCTGGAGCGGACTATGGGAGACTTTGTGTTGCCATAACTGTCTTTAGTCTATTTGTTTTTTGTTTCAGTGTAAAAGATATTGGTGAGACTTTGAGATCCCATTACCCTTCATAATCTTTCATTTTTTTTTAGTTAAGGTGGAGAATTTATGCTAAACTTCATTCTACTATGTTACTGCATCTTGATTAGTGAGAGAAGCAACGAAAGACTTTGTGCTTTCATGGGTTTCTTGTGGTTACATTTACTACCCAGGAAGTCTTACTTTAGTTTTCTGAACTTCATTTTTGAAAGAAGAGAAATGCCTTCATCAATTACCCAAGATTTCTCCTTGTCTTTGTGAACATCATCTCTAAAATAAGAGAGATGGATGGTGTTATCCCACCCCTGAGTGTATTTTCAGCTTTTATTAGTTATAGTAGTTTATAGGGAACCTCCCCTGCCTTATAGGGAACCTCCCCTTAATGAGAAGAGAGATTTATCTCATTTTGTTTTGGTAAACCTAAACATTTTTCCATATAAATCTCCTTATGCTGAGGTTGATATACCTATTTTTCTGTCAGTTAACTGGTGAAAAAATATTCACCCAACATAATCCATCTCATAAGCAATGTTATCCGCATAGGAGTCTTGCAACATTTCTTCCTATGTAATTACATTACTAATCCCTATATTGTACATGAGTTCACTAAGATTTTAGGAATACATGTTGGGAACCATAGTCAATGTTTTGTAATAAAATGTCAAAGAGTTATAAAAACTCTAAAATGATAGAATCTAAAACAAATGACACCTTCAACTTGGTCTAGATTTGTCAAAAGGATCAAAAAGTTTATGCAAAGATGTGTGAGGAAACAAGGTAACATAAAATATCTAATGTTTCACTATTCACATAAAGATAAGAAATTAAATGGACCAAAAATCAAAATTCTAAAATCTAAGGTCAAAGTATTTCAAATAAGTCTAATCTAGGAATTTAAAAGTTGTTAGGTCTTTTGGCCAAACATGGCATCAAAAGCTAGGCTTAAACAAGTCATGTGCTATGACTATTGGCTAAAAAGCATCAATAGCTAGACTTTGAAAATAGATGAAATTTTTAATCTAATGGATTTGAAACACTTCTAACAAACACTAGTCATTTGATTCTTGGTCATGAACTTGATCAACTAGGTATAAGGTATGAAACAAAAGGCACTTTAGGAATAGTTTATTTTCTCATAAATAATGGTATAAAAATTGGTTCTTTTTGACAAATAGGCTAGACAAAGGTGAGCATTATAACTATGTTTTAGACAAAGGATCACAAAACATACACTTGGATTGGTTTGAAAATGTAAGAAATTTTTTGGAATTCTATGTAAAAGGGTCTATGAAACAAAGCTTGAAATGATTTGGGAAGTTTAATGATGCTATACTACCCAAAAGGTGTGATAAAAAAGTTTGTTTCAAAGACACTCTAAGGAAAAGACATTTTTCCATAATTTTCATAGCATAACACTACCTTTCTTGACTCAAAATG
The DNA here is from genome assembly GCA_037957365.1 of Torreya grandis. NCBI lineage: Eukaryota > Viridiplantae > Streptophyta > Pinopsida > Cupressales > Taxaceae > Torreya > Torreya grandis. The sequence continues at coordinate 316,991 of JARHVA010000522.1, read as the reverse complement.
TTGTGGTTTATAGACTTAAAGTGCAAGTGTTTAGCACAAAGTGGCTTAAGTTTATCAAGTGAGGATAATGATTATTATGAGTCTTAAATGACCTTCAACCCAAATTGGAAATTAAACCTAAGTTACCTCAAGTTTAATTCAAGTGGAGAACCCACTTAACACATCAGCCCTATGAGCTTGTAAAGGTGTAATTCTGAATCTAGATTATAATTGAAAGACTTAAACAACATTGGTAAAGGTCTAGACTCAATTGGGTAGTATAACTGCACCAAAGTGGATTATATGGCTCTCAAGCTTTTGATGAACTTTGAACAAGGCAAATTGATGATATCATGTGGGCACCATATCTATTCTTTATTTAAACAAAAATGAGGACCATGTTTTTATTTTTGGATTGTTTATTTAAACCAAATTTTGACTCCAAACAAGACTTTAATCTAGGACAAGACCAACTAATTAATCACCCTTAGGTCCTGAACTGACAAGGTTGCTTGGTATTATAGGAATCTATCAATATACATCATTTGAAAGGATTTTTAACTATTCATCCAAAATTAAATGTGCATTATATAGTAGTGTTTTTTACCCCCCTTCTCTCAAATGACAATACTACGACCTAGACCTTGAGGTGCATCTTACACCAACAATACTTCCTTGGAAAGTGGGTATTTGTCTAAAATATAACAATTTTATGAATGATCTAAGGGAATAAATTTCATAATGAATTTCATGCCAAATAATTCAAAATAAAATCATGGATTTTGGGTCTATATCACCTGGCTTGTTGCAAAAAGGTCTAGTCCTTTTTGCAACCACTACATCCTATTGTTCACTCAGTGTAGTGTGATGTCTAAAGTACCACTACGTCTCATGCAAAACTCCAAAAGATCTAAATGAATTCAATGTCGAGAGGTGAAACCCCAAGTTAGCTTCCCTAAATAACTTGTGGGAGGTGATGAAGTCCCCCTCACAAGTCAAAATGCATAAAAATTTAAAAAAAGCATAAAAGTAGAAAGACTTTAGGGTCCTTTTCAAGGTCACCCAAACTTTAATGAGTTTTTGGGGAGTGATTTAGATGATTTTATTTCTAATCCTTGGACTAGGCTACTTGAAATAGGAATGGTGCTTTTGATTCCAGGGGTTTCCTATAAGGGACAAATGGAAGAGCATACATGCAACATACCTCTTTTTGCCAAATAAAAAACTAACTAAACAATTATTGTAAGCAAAAATTGATAAGTGTTTTCAATTTTTAAAACCAAATGAAATGTTTGATGGTTTTCATTTGACCCCTTGGTGTTAGTTGTAAACATTGAAAACATTCACCAAAAACATCTAAATGCCTTGTTAAACACCCAAAAACAAGGTTCCTAATCAATTTTTAAACATGAAAAATTAATTTAAACATGTTTTGAGAAAATATTCCACTTGGTCCTATAAAAAAATAGTTAGCATGTCCTTTAGATTTGAAGCCCTTTTGAGTTTGAAACAACAAACTTTTGAAATGTATGTCTCAAGTCTATGTTTTTAGAAAAACACAGTGACCAACATTGGTTGTTACCACCGATGTCAGTTACTCAACTATCAAGATATGGCTGATGTAAGTTCTGATGAATGACATCGATTGATCAGTGATCGATGTCAATATTTCTTACCGATGTCTATTACTGTGTAAAAACTGTGGCAACCAAAAATGGAAAAATAAATTTAGAAAATCAATCTATAAGAGTTTTTAAGGCTCAAATAAATATTTTAGAGCTAAAAAATGATCTTCTTCATGTGTGGGATGCATCTAGTCCCACTGGGTGTGCCATTATGTGATCTAGGAATTTGACTCAAGAGAGGATGGTTAGTATGTTTTAGTTCCAAAATGAAAATAAAATGAAATAAACACACTAATAGCATAACATCTCTAAGCCTAGACACTAGGAAGAGCTTAGTTAACAAAAGCAAATGACAAACACAACTAGAAAACAAGGAATGAAAACACAAGAATTCATTCACCTTCCTTAGATGCTCCAAAAGCCTTTGTAGTGGTGGTTTCTCAGCTTGTGCTCATGAAGTCTTCATCAAAGGAGGCTTGGTTATCTCCTCTTCTCCTTGGCACCTTTAGCTTGTGGCTTGGCTTGGCTTGGAGTCAATTTGGCATGGTAACACTATTTACTTGAAGCTTTTGGAACCAATCTTGCATTATAAATTTGCACAAATTAAGCTCTGAAGATATTTGATAATAATAATTTTGTACCAAAATAGCTTATAAATTATGTTGTGAAGCCTCTTATTTATAGAATTCTAGATTTGGCTAGAATCAACCTGAACCATCCATCTCAAGATTGGGATGTGTGGTTGAGGATTAATTTAATTTTTGGAATTAATTTTTTAATTATCTTTATCATGGAATTAGAATAAGAGGCAATTAATAGGCATGGAGGGCATTGATGAGGCATGGGAGGCATGAATCCTAATATTTGTGACATTTACGGCCTAGGGATGTCTTCCCAAGAAATGAGATCACTTGATGATGCAGATATTCAATATTCATTTTCAAAAACAAGTTTCCATGGAATTATTAATTAGGACTTGATTTGGGTTAATTAGCTTTTAAGAATGATTAAGCACTTTGTGCACAAATTACCCAAATTGATCAGAATGTCTTGTTATTGGTCCAAAATTTGATTGGATTAGAATTAGAAGGTGATGTCAGATGCATTGGAACCATAATCCCATATAAGATGTTTCCAATAAAAAATAACAAAGGCACATGTCTCATGTAAGAGATTTGATAGGGAAGAGCAATCTAGAGCACCCAGGTGCAAATTTGGCATTTTGACTCAAAATGAATTGATCAAAGTTAGTTGGCCCATAAATTACATTAATTCATTTAGTGATACCCTAGCCAAAATTGGCAATTGACTATGTCATTTTCACATCATTTTTTGTGTTTTGGTGTTTTTAGGCCAAATTATGCATGTTAAGTGGAAACTAGCCAAAAGCTTGATTGAAGGTTATTAGCGGCCAGATTTAGGTGTCTACACACTTTCCTTCCAACATTCCCTCCACACTCAAAAAAGGAATTAAATGGAATATCTTACACACTCTATGTGTAAAATCATGAGTTTGATGACTTATCCTCCTCCGTTTATCTTGATCTCAAATCAATGGTTTACAAACATCCAAAAGGCCTTTAGCCATTATATATAAACTTCTTCATGCAAACTTACTCTACCAAATTATACAAGGATCTTCAACCAATTTTCATGTCATGTTAAGCTAAGAATCAAGTGTAAACAAGGAGAGATGTTTCCCACATGTAGAATCAAGCATTACCAAATACTTCATAGCCTCCAAGATAAGCTCAAGCTCTTCAAACTATTTCTCAAAAAAATCTTCTAAGGAGGTATAAACATAGTTTTTGTCTTATAATTTGCATTTATTTCTTGATTTAGATATATCTCAACATAGGGATTAGGATTGAGATGTTATTTCTTCAAGTTTGTTTTGATTTTATTCACTAAAAATTTGTCTAACCTCTTTGAGATTTCTAATCTACATTACTAACAAGAGCCAAAAATAGCATCAAAGCATCCATCTCCTCCCCTACCATGTAGGCATCCAAATCTATAATTGAATACATAATTATGATAATCATGTCCAAAAATAACCTATCTAATGAGACCATATTAATTATCTCTTTCCAATATACCATTATACCCATATCAAGATATGTAATATATACCACATATCCTCTAAGGTAATTATAATCACTCGTGTATGTAGGTGAAAGGTATTCATTATATACACATAATATTTTCAAACTTTTATCACTTACTGACACTTCATATCTTATAGGAACCTGTTGAGTCTTAATCTCTCTAAGTGTATGCCTTAAAGGGTGCACCAAGAAAGGGATGGGCAGACCATTGGTTCTTTATAAGATTGTTATTCCTTTTTCCACTTGTCAGCTACACACTAGCCTCCTAAAACCATTGAACCCCAAGCTTATTATTCTTAGTTCTACCTATTCCTATCACTTTCTATGTTTTATCCTTCATTTCTTGCCTTAGCACCCTTTTAGCCTATTGGTTATGTGAGGTCAACCAGGTTGACCTAGCATAATTTAAGGACTTTTTCTCTCTTTTGGTTTGTTAGCCTCTTAGTCAACCTAGCAAAAACCTAGTGAGTTATCCTAAAAATGTGTTAGGTTGACCTGATCAACCTAGTACAACTGACATGTATAAATTATTTTAAGGTAAGATACTACTATATATACAAGGTCATTTTCCACTATTTTATATAGATAATAATCAAGTGAAGAAGTGAAAATGAACATCTACTTATTAACCATTCTACTTGGGGAATGAAGATTTAGGGATCAATAATTTTTTTGGAGCTCCTATCTCATCTTATGGATAAGTCTTTTGGATGCTTAGATAGGCTGTGTATCTTAGAGCTAATTTATCTTAGTTATCCTTACATACCATGATAATATCTTAGGAAGCACCTTGGCCAAGGGGGAGATTGAGGATCAATGGGTTCATTTTCAAAGGTAAGTATTCCTATCTTTATTCCTCCTTTGTAAGAGTAGATAGATAGTGAATTTATACTCTTCTCTTCCATTTATTAGGATTCCATATAAATTGACATGAGTATATGTATTCTATATTAGATTAAACAAAACACAGAGAGAAAATGATATTGAGAATAATAGAGCACTTATTCAGCATTCAACCAAGCATGAAGGCCTATTAAATAGGCAAACAAATGAAATACCTGTGAAGCATGAGATGGGTATAAGAAAACTAACTTATGTCAACTTGCATGAAATAGCAAAGATCAAACAAAAAACTAACCTCTTAACCAAAGTGGTTAAGGCAACTAACCAACATAAATTACCTTATTAAAAAACATAAGGTAAATACAATAATAAGCTAACACCCTCCCTTAATGACTAAACCAAAAACAAGACCAAGTTTATCTCTGAATTTTATGAACTTGTCTGTACCAAGTGGTTTCATCATTATATCAGCTAGTTGCTCTGCAGTGGGGCAGTAGAAGAGACTGATGTCTTCATTTGTAACCAACTGTTGGATGTAATGATGGTGAACCTCAATGTGTTTGGTCTTGGCATGAAATACTAGATTCTTCACCATCTTCAAAACACTTTGGTTGTCACAAAAAATTGAAGTATGTTTTGATGACTCAAACTGAAGATCCTCCAAAATTTTCTTTATCCACATGGTTTCACAACCTGCACTAACCATAGCTTTATACTCTACTTCTATTGAAGATAATGCCACTGTAGTTTGTAGTTTGCTCTACCATGAGAAAAATCCTAAACCAAAAGTGAAAACATACCCTGTTGTAGATTTTCTTGAATCAACTGAACCTGCCCAATTAGAATCAAAATATACTAAAATTTCAAAATCTACAGACTTCTTATATAGTATGCCAAAGTCAAGAGTACCTTTGACATATCTTAATACTCATTTTGTAGCTAACCAATGGACTTCCTATGGTTTAGACATGAAGCGAGATAGAAAACTCATTGCAAAACAAATATCTGGTCTGGTGGTAGTGAGGTAAATGAGACTACCAACTAAATGCCGATACACTATTTCATTGACCGAAGGTGAATCAGTTTCTATTGAAATTTTAGCTCCTGCTTCCATAGGTGTGTGATTTGGATTACAATCCATCATTCTGAACCTTTTTAGCAATGAATTGGCATACTTATTATGTGACATGAATAAAGTATTATCACTTTGCCAAAACTCAACACCTAAATAGTATTTCAGTAGTCCTAAGTCTGTCATGTCAAAAGTACAACAAACATCAGCTTTCATTTGATGAATGAGACTAGTACTACTCCCAGTGATGGCTATATCAACATATATAATGAGAATCAAGATATCATCACCAGACACCTTTACATAGAGAGTTGGTTTTGAGTTACACCTTTTGAAACCTGACTCCCTAAGATATGAGTCTATTTTTGTATACCAGGCTCGAGGAGCCTACTTAAGTCCATACAAGGACTTGATCAACCTACAAACAAGATGTTCCTTACCAGGAACCTAAAAACCCTATGGCTGAACCATGTAGACTTCCTCCTCCAGATCTCCATTCAAGAAAGCACTCTTTACATCCATTTGGTGCACCTGTCATCCAAACTAAGCAGCAATAGTAATAATCAAATGAAAAGTTACCATCTTGGTGGTTGGAGCAAAAGTCTCCTCATAATCAACCCCTTCTTCTTGTGCATAATCTTTTGTAACAAGTCTAGCTTTGTGTTTGTTCAATGAACCATCTGATTTGTATTTTACCTTATAAAACCACTTACAACCAATGGATTTCTTCCCTGGTGGTAGTTCCATCAATTTCCAAGTATTATTTTTCATCAAGGAATCATATTCCAATTACATAGCTAATTCCCACTCAAACTTCCCTTTGGCCTCTGAAAAAGAATTAGGCTCAAATACTTGTGAAACACCAGTTGTTAGAGCAAGATGGACATGCTCACCTCTATTACCAAACTGCTTTCTCGATCTCAGTCTTCTACCTTCCACACCTTGTGGCAAGTCTCCTTTTAGTGCTTCAATATACATGTTTGGTTTAGTTGTTTATTTGTTTTGTTTCTAAACCCCACTTTGTGCCTGTTGATGATTTAAAATTGTGCTTGATTTTAATCAACAACAATGGGAAGTTTCAAGATGTGGGACATGCATCTTGAAACAACCTCCAAATTTTAGAGATGCTAGTTCTTCTTTAAATCAAGTATATACTGGGAAAAGGGCAGGAATTTTAACAAAAACACAATGCAAGAAATAAAATCTAATCTATGGTGATGCACCTAAATGTAATTCGACCTTAATCATGAGCACAGTGAGACTATATTTAGGATTCATTTACATTTAAGAGCAAACAAGTGCATGATCAATGTAAAAGATTGAAACAATAGAAACAGAGGCTCACAACATAGACTTCTTTTGCTGAGATACAGAAAATGTCAACAAAGGCATAGGGTTCAATCTTCTTATTTGAATTTTCCAATCACATAAGAGGTGAAAAAACATGTACAGTTATGTAAACCTTCCAACTCAAGAAAATGAGACAAAATCAAATGACATTCCTAATCACAGCTCTAGAAAATCTATAGTCTAGACTACTTTTGCAAATGACACAGATAATATCAACAAAGGCATAGGGTTCAATCTTCTTATTTGAAACTTCCAGTCATACAAAAGGTGGAGAAATATGTATAGTTATATAAAACTTTCAATTCAAGAAAATGAGACAAAAGCAAATGATATTACTTAGTCACAGCTCTAGAAAGTCTAGACTCTTTATAATAATTCTCTCTCTAATAACTGATCCTTAATGGATTCCTCTTGGTGATCTCTACACCCTTATATATAGCCTCGGATTCATTTTGGATTGTCTACTTGTTCCCAATCTAACAGCCCAAATGAGATTTTCTCTAACTGAAAGTGTCTAGCATAAGATATTTTATAGATTCTACAATGCTTGGCCTTCTAGTAATTCATTGGCTGAAACTGATTATAGGACACTCCCTTCTCTTGAATTTTATGTAACACTTAGCCAATTCCTTGAAAATATTTAAGAAACATCAGAGGATGACACTTGTCATGTTCCGTAGCACCCATCGAAGACACATGGCACTTTCTGTGTAATTTATACTCTTTTATGTCTTTGCTCAGCCATGTTTCACCTTTGACACTTGTCTCTATCCACTTCCTCAAAACTTCAACAGCTTAAAAGAAAATAAGATTCATGGCATTTCTTACCCAAGCAACTTTGAAAAGGAGCATAAGGATAGGTGGTAATCTCCACTTGCTTCAACAAAGGACATGTGACAATCTCTGTTGCTCTTTAACTATACTATGGAAATGTTCAGGACACATGTTAGGCTCCTATGGATGGTGACACTTGGAAGCTTCTACAGACTTTTAGAAATAAAACCTGGGACCCACCACAGTCTTTATTCAGTAATGAAACATGAATAAGATCTTTCAGATGGTGACAAGTGGTGGCTTCCACTTCTTCTGAGAAGTGGCATCTTCTACTACTTCTAAGAATGGAGTAGAAAGATGATACTTGGTAGCTTTTGCTTGAATGGTTTGGTTACCGACTGATTAAACCAAAAATGGTTCAATGGTTCAACGGTTCAACACTGTGTGCCATTTACACATGAACCAAGGAATTAAATTGAGGATATTGAACCAAGGCTTTGAACCAAAAATTAAACCAAGGTATTAAACCAAAAACATATTTCAGATGCCGACATGTGGTGACTTCTGCTCTCTTTAGCTAGGATACATGGCAGCTTCTGTCGCTTTTACAAAAGCAACACTGAGACCTTCCACTATTGCCACTTGGTGCTTTCCACTTTACCTCAATACTTAGCTTATTAAACCTTCCACTGTAAAGAGATGAAATGCAGGTGCTGATATGTAATCGCAGACAGTGACACTTGGTGCATTCTGCTGAGTCATTGTGAGATATGTGGCACATTCTAACCAACTCACAAAAAATATGAAAGATGCCTCAGATGATGACACTCAGCATTTCCACTGAGAAAGGATGCCTTGGATGATGACACTTGTCAACTTTCACTTGATTTCAACACTTGGGCAAAAAATAAATCAAAAGGAAAATAGAGACCATGCTCTATTTCACGACTTCATCATCTCAGACCAAAGAATACGAGGACAAAATTTTGCAGTGTGCAGTTGAAAAATAGTATGAAATGTAGAGTAATTTGTAACTCTACAATATTAGTGACCCCTAGGACTTTTGAGCCTGCCCAAAAAGAAACCACAAATCCCACATATAAAAATGTGGCAACAATCACAACTTTAGTAAGGCCATTTGATAAATAGACCATTCATCATCAAATAGCCCCTACTTATTTTACAACTCCTAGAAAGCTAAATCAAGATTAATGATATCCTTGTGCAAGAAATCTGCAAAATATGAACTGCAACCTTCAATTGGAATTCAAGATAGATCAAAACAACTTTTACTTCTACACTAATGAATCAGACACATCTGAGGAATTATGGAGATTTGAGAGAGACTTAATGTGTTGAGAGTCTTGAAAATTTTGAAAAGATTCTAAGCCATAGCCACATGCTTAAAGAACACTTATTTAAAAGAGAGAACGGGAAAGAAAAAATGGGAAAATAGAGCAACAAAACTGAAAGCAAACTACTATATACAGCTAACCAAGTATATTTGCCTCCCTCCTGGATCAAAATGAAAAATTTTGAAGTTTCCTTTATGATGAGAAGATTTATGGTGCCAGATAAATGGCTGAATGGGATGGAGCTCTGGTGGCTTGCTCTTCCTGCTTGCCACCTTGATTTGTCTGCATATGAGTGAATCAGAGTCAAACATGCTTCCAATATACATACTCTTCTTATTTTTGAAAGCTTGTCAAATGCTAATTCTTCATATTGTCATGTCTCATCAAGAAATCGATGGTTGTTGGCTCATCACCATAAGCCCTTGGATATACCTTATTAATTGGCTTATCTCCTTTTGCCTCATTTTTTGGTTCCATTACATGATCATCCTCCTTGATGACTTCAACCTCTTGAAAGGATAAGTCTGAAAGCTTTCAAACCCTTTGCATACTTATTTGAGTCCCGATGCTGCCTTCTGCTCCTGAAGCTAGCTCACAGACTTCTTGAAGAATAGTGTAACTTGCCCCAATGACTTCAAACAAGTCATTTAAAACATGATCATAAATTATCTCTTTTTCATTAGAGATAGAGGCAAAAGCTTGTAACTTGTCCTCTGGTTCATCAAAGGGTGTACCTATGGTGATTTCTTCCTCATCTACACTCATGAAATCTTCTTGACTAGCCATAAACTGAGCGTACACTTTTGCATACTTATTTTCTTCCTCCAAAATATATTCCTCTTTGAAAAGGGATAAAGAAGAAGACTGATGGTTATAGATATGTGGAAGAGGAGATAATTCATGAGATAGAATCGAATGATTCTCTTCTTTCCATTTGTCCATCACTTCATCTATATTAGATGTAGCTTGATAGCTCTCTTGGAGGGATGTAGATGAGATGTGTTCAAATGTAGGATTTTCTGCTTGATCATCATCATGAGTGATAGCAGCCTCAACCTCTTCAAGGGTTTGAGCAAAACCTTTCTCCTCCTTTCTACCCCATGATTCCATTGTTTGTTTCCAACTCATGACCTTGTGACCAAAACCTTTCCCTTGGGAAGAGGTAGCAATTTTATCTTCTTCAAGATCCCTAGCTAGTTCATGATTTTCCCTCTTCCAACTCAAAATTTGGACATCATGTTGAGAGATCTGAGGATTGGTAGAAGAGGTATTTTTTGTCATAGGCTCCTATCTAAGGTCTGAAAGCTCAATCTCTCTTTCTCTAAGCAATCTCATCTTTGCCTCTAATTCCTCAATTTGCTTAGCTAGATTTTCTTGAAAGAGTCATTCTTGGAGCTCATAGGAATCATCATAGAAATGGGGAGTGCATGAAGGCTGCAACGAAAAAACAAGAAGATTCTTGAGGAAGGGTGGGAGGGAGTTGAGGGGAAAGTGAGGGTTTGGATTCCACTTCCCTTACTGCCAACATAGACTCAACAGTAATGCTTTTTTGAAGGTGGAAATGAGATTAGGTTGAGCATGGGATGTAACATATTGGGGAGACTAGGCATAAGACTGATATGGCTCATGGCAGGGCTGAGGGTAGTCATATCTGACCTGTGAAGGGCAAAACTTATAACCATATGCATCATTGTTGCTTGATGTGATTCCATGAGAAACCTGATCTTGATTAAAAATATATGAAGGGGCATAAGACCCATAGCTCTGAGTAACAAAATTATACATACCAAATGGTGATTTCTTGATGATACTAGGACTGCTTAAATAGTTGATTCAACTCAAAGTCACCATTGGTGTTGATAAAATAAAAACCTCCAAAGGCTGGTTAGCTGAAGAACACACCAAAATTCTTCAACTCCTTGAAAGATTGGTCCCACCAGGTGTGCCAAAAACTGTTGATGATTTAAAATTGTGCTTGATTCTAATCAAAAATAATGGGAAGTTTCAAGATGTGGGACTTACATCTTGAAACAACCTCCAAATTTTAGAGAAGTTGGTTCTTCTTTAAATCAAGTATATACTAGGAAAAGGGTAGGAATTTTAATAGAAACACAATACGAGAAAGAAAATCTAATCTATGGCGATGCGCTTGAATGTAATTCAACCTTAATCCTGAGCACAGTGAGACTATATGTAGGATTTATTTACATTTAAGAGCAAACAAGTGCATGATCAATGTAAAATATTGAAACAATAGAAATAGAGGCTCACAACATAGGCTTTTTTGCTGAGATATAGAAAATGTTAACAAAGGCATAGGGTTCAATCTTCTTATTTGAATTTTCTAATCACATAAGAGGCACAAAAACACGTATAGTTATGTAGACCTTCCAACTCAAGAAAATGAGACAAAAGCAAATGACATTCCTAATCATAGCTCTAGAAAATCTATAGTCTAGACTACTTTTGCAAATGACATAGTAGATATCAACCAAGGCATAGGGTTCAATCTTCTTATTTGAATCTTCTAGTCATACGAAAGGCATAGAAACACATACAGTTATATAAACCTTTTAACTCAAGAAAATGAGACAAAAGCAAATGATATTACTTAGTCACAGCTCTAGAAAGTCTAGACTCTTTAAAATAATTCTCTCTCAAATTCTCTCTCTGATAATTGATCCTTAATGGATTCCTCTTTGTGGTCTCTACACCCTTATTTATAGCCTTAGATTCATTTTGGATTGTCTGCTTGCTCCCAATCTAATGGCCCAAATGAAAATTTCTCTAACTGAAAGTTTCTAGCAAAAGATATTTTATAGATTCTGAAATGCTTAGCCTTCTGGTAATTCATTAGCTGAAATCAATTGTAGGATGCTCCCTTCTCTTGAATGCTATGTAACACTTAGCCAATTCCTTGAAAATCTTTAGGAAACACTAGAGGATGACACTTGTCATGTTTTGTAGCACTCATCAAAGACAAGTGGCACTTTCCATGTAACTTATACTCTTTTGTGTCTTTGCTCAGCCATGTTCTGCCTTTGACACTTGTCACTATCCACTATCTTGAAACTTCAAAACCTTAAAAGAAAATAACATTCACACTTATTTCTTACCCAAGCAACTTTGAAAAGGAGCATAAGGACAGGTGGCAATCTCCGCTTGCTTCAACAAAGGACACATGGTAATCTTTGCTACTCTTTAGCTATATTGTGGAAATCTTTGGGACATATGTTAGGCTTCTACGGATGGTGACACTTGGCAGATTTTGTAGACTTTTAGAAATAAAACCTGGGACCTACCATAGTCTTTATTCAATAATGTAACATGAAGAAGATCTTTCAGATGGAGACACATGGTGGCTTCCACTGCTTTTGGGAAGATACACGGCATCTTCCACTGCTTCTGAGAATGGAGTAAAAAGGGGCTCAATAAATGACACTTGGCAGCTTCCACTTGAATGGTTTGGTTACCGACTGATTAAACCAAAAATGGTTCAATGGTTCAATGGTTTAACGGTTCAACACTGTGCATCATTTACACATGAACCGAGGCATTGAATCGAGGATATTAAACCAAGGCTTTGAACCAAAAATTGAACCAAGGTATTGAACCAAAAACATATTTCGGATGTTGACATGTGGTGACTTCCACTCTCTTCAGCTGGGATCTATGGCAGCTTCCATCACTTTTAGAAAGCAACACTGAGACCTTCCGCTATTGCCACTTGGCACTTTCTACTTTACCTCAATACTTAGCTTGTTAAACCTTCCACTGCAAAGAGATGAAATGTGAGTGCCGATATGTAATCATGAATGGTGATACTTGGTGTGTTTCGTTGAGTCATTGTGAGATACATGGCACATTCTGACCAACTCACAAAAAATATGAAAGATGCCTTAGACGATGACACTTGGTATTTCCGCTAAGAAAGGATGCCTTGGATGATGACACTTGTCAGCTTCTACTTTATTTCAACACTTAGGCAAAAATAAATCAAAAGGAAAATAAATCTCGTGCTCTATTTCACGACTTCGTCATCTCGAACCAAAGAATGCGAGGACAAAATTTTGCAGCATGCAACTGAAAAATAGGATGAAATGTAGAGTAATTTATAACTCTACAATGCCAAAAGCTTTGGTGTGCACTATATTAGATTTATTTTTAGTATTATTAAATTAGTGTAATAATAAATCATAGGAATCTTTATGGGTTTTTCTACAATTATGTTAGACTATAGGCTTTGGAACCTTACCTCACATGGTGTGTTGTGACAAGTGATCCCCTAATCGGGTCTAGTGGATCCTCACATTGGTCATGCTCTTGCTTAACAATTGTATACCCCTAATTATAAGTATAGGTGTGCTCTCTCCCATCTGATTTACAATTGATTTTATGGACATGATACATTTCTGATTGCATATATTTTGGTGAAATTGGCATGAATCAAACCCTTGAACAATTACTTTCACTTATTTCATTTCTATTTATCATTATTTTTATCATATATTTAATTGACCTTGTTGACACATTTATTTATATTTGTGTACAGGTTTGTAGGAATAGGCAACTAGATTGACCAGTTTGACCCAATATAGGTTTTTAAACTTCCAACATTTTATTCAAATAATTGATTTGACTAGATCAACCTAATACAATTTTTTTTAGGTTTTTAGACTTCTAGTCCAGGCTACTAGGTTGACCAAGTTAACCTAGTGTATTTTCAACACTTTTTTAATAGGTTCTTGCATAGCTTATTTGACCAACTTGACCTAGATTTCAGGTTACTACCAATATTTCCAAGGTCTCAAATCAACAATCTTCTCCTTTTCATATTTAAACCATTCAAGTCAGTTTCTATTTCCTTTGTATCTTTATTTTTTTGCACTTTCCTTTCAAATTTGTAGTCTTCAAAGCTACCTCCATATAGTCAACTAGGTTGACCTTATGGACCTAATTCCATGTTCTATGTTTTCTAAAATAACTAGGTCAACCTGACTAACCTAGTTCACTTTTAGACTTTACTTCTATAGTACAAGTTTGACCCTATCAACCTTGTTCTATATGATTGTCCATATAGTTTCTAAACTATAGCTTATTTCAAATTCAGAATTAACCATATATTTTAATCACATATTTCTTTTAATTTGATTGCATGCTTAGAATAGTTTATATGATATAATTAGAGGATTTTTAATCAATCACTTAGTTGCACTATTTCTATTATTTTTCACACATGGCCAAACCACATAAACATCAACAAACATTTAAACATTTGACTACCTAGGTCTACCTACTTGGATTTCATCACCAAGGAGGAAGTCAAATTGATGCTCTGGTCAAGTATAAAACATGGTTAATGGTATATTTTCGCTAAGCACTTGTTACCCTTATTATTGCATTGTGTGAAGTGAGGGGGTAGGTGCCAATACCAAGCCTATATCATTGCCACTATAGTCCCTTTCATCCTAAACTTACCTACAACTATCCATAGATTACTATCTATCACCTTATCTAAAGCCAATCTCTCCTTTATATTTAAAATCATTCTTAATAATCTAATAAACATTCTAGGCTGACCAAGTAGCTATCTTCACTTTCACGTTGTATACTTTCTCTTTGATCAATTACATGTGCAAAGTCTTGTAGTAGCCAACATTAGTGCAATATTTTTCTTTGTGTACATCATTTGGATTGACCAACATCAATTTAATTGATAATTTATTTCCCTTTTAGTACTTACTAGTTTCTTGCATTACTTACAATTATCTTGCTTTAAGGCATAGCTTGTTATCAGCTTTCTTTTCTTCCTTGTCTACTATACTAGGTCAACCTTATACCTTTTTCAGCCTCGTTACACTATGCTAGGTCGATGTGGTTGACTCTATACTATTTATATAATCTTTTCCTCTTTCTTTAAATCACTATTCATTGAACTAGGTTGATCTTGTGGACCCTATATAGTTTTATAGCCCTTGCACTAGGTCCACTAGGTCGACCTAGTACTATTTTAGTCACTTTCTAAATCTTTGCTTTCTCATCTTATCTCTTTTCCTTTCTTCATGTAATTTCTATTTGGTGACAATGCTGAAGTATAATCAACAAACATGATGGAATTCACCAATCCTAATAGGTTCTCCCATAGACAAATTAGGTCTCCTTTCATGAATGCTAGTAATATTCATATTACAACTCACATGATGAATTATGGGACCCCTCCTCATACCACTTTTTTAAAAAACCCTCCTCTTCTCTTAGAGGATTATCTTGAGTTAGAGTATACTCCTGAAATGTTCTTCTTTATCAAAGAATTCTCTCAACATAGAGAGAAGGATCCTTCCACCATTTATAACCTCATGATTAGCCATCAAGTTGAAGAGCCTCATCCTCCTACTCCCACTTTCTCAACTAGATTTGGGGGTATCAATTTCTTTTATTCTCAACCTCTTCCTTCAAGCTTGACTCCTTATTATGTTATAACTTCTTCTTCTTTAAATTCTTCCACCTCCATGCCTAGTATCTCAACTAACATGGTAGGTTCCACATATAGTGGGCCTATCATAATATCCACTATTCTTAGTTCTTAATTTTCTACCCAAGGCACTCATGCTTCTAGTGGTTCATTTCTCAACCATTTACTAGTCCATATTTTGCTTCACAAGTAAATTTTTCCACTAGTGCTTCAAATTCTCATAGCTCTTCCCAAGTTTATATCATCACTAATAGGGGTACCCAAGCTACTAACACAAACACACACACACAAATACTACTCTTTCTCATAACACTAACTAAACTCATCAACTATTGTTGCAAACTCTTATTCAAATGAACACGTTCCAAGCTCATAATATGAATCAAATGATGAGAATGAAAAACCACCTTATTAATCTTCCCTCCAATACTCAACTAATGACTTGGGGCACACATAACCAAAATTTTCCTCTTCCTCTTCAATATTCTCAAGGTAATATCATTACTCAACCTCCATTAGTCAACAAATCCATCAAGCATTTACAAAATAAACCTCTTACCACACAGATTGTTAACATTGACATTGGAGGTACAACACCTATAATTTATTATAATGGATCAATCAATCTTAATCTTCACCTCAAGACATTCAGAAATCTTACAAGGATTAGGTCAAGTTAAATACCTATACTACTATCAAAATCCTAGCCAAAAGCCTCACAGGTGATGCCTTGTATTGGTATAATCAACTTATAACACATTTTATCACTATTTTGTAATATTTAGTAAATGCTTTAGTATAAGAATTTCAAACTAGTGATCTTTCAAAGAACACTTTGGCCCATTTCATCAATTGAAAACAAAAAAAAAATGAAACTGCCCAATCCTTTGTCAAGAGATATAAGAATTTGTCAAATAAATGTGAACATAACATGGTAGATGACAATCTCTTTCATTTCTTTATTAATTATTTATTTCCTAAGTTACAATATCGAGTTTGTACCCTTTCTCCATGTACCTTAGATAAAGCTATTGATCAAGCCAAAAGACAATATTTTCTCATGCATCAATTCAAGCCACCTCAACCTTCCATGGTTTCTCACCTATTAGTAAAGAACAAAAACCACAATATTACCAATGATGGTGTTATCGATTCATTTGACACCATTCACAATGTTCAAGATGTCATTCCTACCCCTTTTTTAGAACTATCTCCTTCTCAACAATACACTAATCCTCATTTCTCAATAAATAACAGGAATGTTCATAAACCTTTATCCTTAGTTGAATTGCTTCAATGTCTACCTAGGCCTCTTCAACAAGAGTTTAACCATACTCAACCTATGAAATCAGTATATGATCCTAATAAGTTTTTTTGGTTTCATGCTAGTTGGGGTCACTCTCATGAGACTTGTAGATAGCTCAATAATTTAGCTATGGACTTTCTTCTTAGCCCAAATTAGATCATGATTCTATTATTCACAAGCATCAACAAGATTATGAGATTGATTTCAAAGACTATAAATCACATGATAAAACTCAAGCCTTAAATCAAGCAAATGCTTATTTAGCTATCTATAAAGACCCCTTGCCTAATCATCAACCAATCCAAGAAGGTCTAGATAAGCCACTTCTTCCACAAATAAGGTAGAAAGTCTTGTTGAACCAAATTTCAAAGAGAATGTGGTTAGCATGACCAATATATGAAGATTGGTGGCTTTTATTAATTCACAACCTATCTACACTCCTCCTTCCCATAAGACATTATGTTATCTAGGATTATTTTCCAACTCATTTGAATGATTTGGGGTAAGAAGACCTTATTTATTTTGATGATCTGATTTATGATTCTCCCTTGGATGACACATCCCATGCTATCTCTACTTCTCTCCCATCATCTTCTAATGCTAATAACAATCTAATTTCTACTAACACTTCTTATTCCAAACTTCAATATCAATCTAAAATAACTATGTAATCATCACCAAATGATTTCAACCTTATTCTCAACCTTCACAATCTTATCAACAAAATTTTTAATGCTCTTTGAATCCACCTTCTAAAGACTTTCCTAATAATTATGCACCTATATCTAACAAAATCCTTATAGGTTATGATTAGTGGGATCCCATTGTATAACTCACTAATCTTCCATCTCAGATACCTTTTATTTAAATCATGAGGACATCTCCATATCATAGAAATAACCTCATGCAACTATTATTTAAGATGAATATCCCTCATCCTCCTCTAGTAGGATGGGAGGCCACTTTATCTAGATCTGAGGACAGTATCTTACAACAATGTGAAGAGATGTTTGTTAACATTGATGAAACTATAAACACTTCTCTTTCTTTATGATTTCCTATCACATCTATGATTCCAAACATGATTATGCTTTGTGAAGATGATCCTCCATTATTTATTATCATCCAAATTAGTAATATCCAAGTTAAGTGATCCTTAATCAATGAGGGTTTTGGCACCTTTGTTACTTCCCTTGATTTCATTAGGACTCTTAGGTATTCCAAATGTAATCTCAAGTCTACACATATCACCTATCAAGGATACACTAGAAGGTAAATGCCTCCCTTAGGGTGTGTGTGGCTTCTCATTACCAACCCACCTATCATTGTTCATGTGAAAGTAATGATCTTAAAGTTTACCCTTTTATATAATATCTTGTTTAACAGGCTATGGACTCATTGTATGTGAGTTATCACATATTACTTGTACCAATGCATTAAATTTCCTCATAATGGAGCCATTTACAGGATTTAAGGAGACACTAACCCTTGGAAATTTGAATAATTCTAAGATCATGGAGTCTTCAAGATTATTACTCTCAAGCCTTTGCCTAGTGTTCCATTATATGATTCATAGCATCTAAACTTTTCACTCAAATCAACTAGAGGTTAAAATGGTCAACCTGAGCTCATTGGTAACATTAATCCTAGCCTTTTAGACTTTGATGATGATGAGCCCGACAAGATTAACTTAAATATCAAAAACTCTAATCTCTCACCTCATCTCATCTCGTAACTTCCTACTTTTTTGTAGCCTCATTCTCATAAGCCTCCTTCTGATGACATTCTCATAGTCTTAACCAAGACTAGGCACTCTATTCACCAAGCTTCCTTCGATGACAAGGTCATCCTAACCTATGCCATAGATATTCATACTTTAGATTATGATTATGTCTATTCTTCATATCATCCTCTTTTAGGTGGCCTTGTCCAGGCCCATGATGCTAAGATTATTGATTATCACTCTTCTTTACTTAAGCCTTTTTATCCATCTAGTCATTCTCTTTCATTTATAGTTCTTGATTCTTTCATTTTTCTTCTTTATCGTAGGGTAGAGATGGTGCTAATACCTCTAGTTTTTGAGCAACCACATAAGACCATACTCTTGGATCATTCTATGATTGAACCTTATCACTTTATCACACCTAGGATAGTCCTCCTTAGACCTTCTATAAATCCCACGGCTCCTTTAGTAGGGCCATCTGTAGTTAAACCCATTCCTTTTTCTATTATAATTGAACCTATTTTCACTCCTACTATTTTTTAACCCCTTCTTAATTCTCATCATAGTGCTCTTCCTATTGATCCTAGTTCCAATCCTTCCTCATCATCACCCTCCCTTGGTGATGGTTTGATTTCATGGCCTAAGATGGCTCTGTTGCCCACTAAATGGGTTGATGAGTCCTCTTCAACTTCTTTTGATCCTATTTTACCTCCTTCCATGAGTGCTCCTAAAACCACTCACAAGCATATATATTACTTCTATGGGACAAACAATCACTCTTCCACCCATTGTCATAAGTTGATATAATACCTTAATACCTTGCATCATTCTTCCTTGTCATTAGATAAACCCATACCTCACCCAAAGGTAATTCTTGAATATTTACGTAAGTATGGTGAGTTATATTATCTATGGCACCTATGTGGTATGCATCACACTTATCATTTCAGAATTCTTCAACAAAATATTAAGGATCACCTTATATCCATCCCTTGCCCTTATACCATTCCTTCCATAGGTCATTCTTGCAAGAAGGATCCTCTTTCTTCTCCCATGGCCCCACCTCTAGTGGTTCTATCATCTCTTATGGTCCCTTCACCACCTTCTGTGTATCTACCCATGGATCCTTCTCCACCTATGATTCTTTCTCTTTTTATAGATCCTATTTCCATGAATTCTCCTAACTAGCCTTTGCCTAACTTTCCTCTTATGTAGGATCTTTTGAGCATTCCAATTTTTTAGTTGAGGAGATCAAAAAAGAAATATTTGCCTAGTATTCACTGAAGATTTATGAGACCTTATATATAGTATGCATTTAGATTCATAGAGAATTATATGATGTATTAGACAATGTGTGTGGATAGATTTACTAGTATTTATGAGCACATGCATGGTGATTTATCATTTATATTTGGATTGGGCATCTGATCCAATCTTATTTTTATATATTATATAATTTGACACTATGTCAAAATTCTTGTTATCTTATATCATGTTTCTCCTTCTTTCTATACTATAGTTAGCTTATGTTATCAATTTTCATTTCGTATTTGATTATCTTTTCCTTATCATTTCTATTTTTTCCTTATCATTACTTTTTTTCCTTTAGAGTTTTTTCTCAAAACTCTTCCCTTGTATCTTTATGATTGATTTATTTATTATCTCTATTTTTCATAGATAGTTGTCATGGTGACTTGGTTATACTTACCCTCTTCCCTTTGGTTACTATCTCCTATTACCATGTGATAAGTTCACAAGAAATATTTCTCATTACTATTTATTTTCACCAATCCTCTTTCGGATCTCATTTTTCCCTTATTCCTTTTTCTACAAAATAAACATATACATGGTTGAGACTTGAGATCACATGCTAAGTTCATTACCAAGCCTAAGTGTTCTAGTCATTTTTTTTGTCTTAGGTTACTTAGCTTCCTTTAGCCTTAGCCTACATCTCATTTGTGTTTATCAATATCTCTCTCATAATTGGTCATTCCAAATATGTATGGGGGGGGGGGGAATATTAAAAAGCCCTTAAAATAAAGTTAAAAGAAAAATCATTTAAGCAAAAGGCAATGATATCAAAAAGGAAAAATTATTCTTAAAATTCTAATCACACTAAAATACGTGATTCAAAGCACATCTCTTTCTTTTAGTCAAATATCAAACTCCATAATTGGCCTCACAATAGAGCTAAGGTCCTTTAGGGTGGAATAAGCTAGTAGATCAGAAGAGGAGAATTAAAAAAATCTTTTAGTGCTTCCTACTTTCTCAATCAAGTACACAATCTTCGTAGTAGATCGATGAATCTATAATGAATCCTGAGGAGTGGGGAACACATTATGGGAAGGTAGGTATATTTTAATTTTCCTTATAAAAAATCTACCATCATGAGTTGATTTTAGTAGCACACCTATTTTTTTGTAAATCTTTGTGTCTATAACAAGTAGGTTTTCTTTGTACATCAACAACCACTAGTCACTTAGTGTCTTTTCATGTCCTTATTATGCCTCTTTCCTCATAAGGTATTCTCATAACATGCCCAAGTATTTATTCTTACACTCCATTTTTCATTCCTTTTACTTCATATTTCCTCTTGGGAAATATTTTTTTTCTTACTGATCACTCCCCATGAGATATCATTTGTGAGTTGATTTATAAGACCACGGATAGGACGCGATATCCCTCATAAATTACTATCTTTTTCATCCTATAAACTACATCCTTGATTTACCATTGCTTATATTTCTACTTAACAATCTTGATTTGGTGCCCCTTGGGTTTTTCTTTTGTGAGTTGTAGTATAATACCATGGATAGAACCCAGCCCTCACAAAATTTTCCAACAATCAAGTCACCATCCAAAATTACATGTGTCAAATATGAGATAAGATTTTATTGATTATGAGGTTACACATCATTGACATGCTTCCCATCTTAAATTAGTATGTTGTATTCTTAATTCAATTTTTTTCACCCTTTATCTTCTTATTTTTCAAGTGCATGTAAGATTACAACCATTTCTCGAATTTATTGTACTTCCTAGCTTGAACTAGTATGATAAATTTAAGACCAATTTTTTGTAAATTTGGTTTTTATTTTATACTTCCCATAATTATATAGTATAATTAATTGATTTATTTTTTTAAATTATCATTTGTTCCCTTTTACATACCTTTTATTTTTTTAACATTATTTGTCATACTTCCCAACATGATATTTAGTATGATTTTACTTGTTTTAATTTGGTGAGAAAATCTTTTAAATTGGTTTAAAAACAAAACCCCTTTTACCATCTTGTTTTCCATTTTCTTGGATCTTTATACTTAGTCATTTTTTGTTATTACACATTTTCCAATTTGAATTAGTGTGTAGTGCATTTTTTTTATTGTTTATATTTTTCCAAGTCCTTTTCACATGTTTATTTTTAACCATACATGTTTACTCCATAATGATAGAAAAGAAACCAAACCACATATATTTCTTATATCATATAAAACAAAGTTAAATACATTTGCTATAAAAAATATATCCAAAATCATCCACAAACACAACCATCATAAATACAACATACACAACCAACACCAATGATCCAAAATGATGCATCATATATATATATCTATATATATATATATATATATATATATATATATATATATATATATATATATATATATATATATATATATATATATATATATATATATATATATAACATGTGTTTGATATAACATATACAACCATATACAAAACCCCAACACTAGGGTTGGGATCAATCCTATCTATCTCGTGGCCTAGCCATACTACCTGCTAAGGCCTCGATCTAATTCCTATGAATGGTACTTTTTAATGAGGTAATCTGAGATATCAATCCCTTTACTTGTCCTTATAATCATGTTATCTACACTTATCCCTGTACCAACTTAGATCGGGTCACTATATGTGCTTGTGTCAACTGAGTCTACATCAATGTATATGACTGCAACATATATGTTACTATATCTACATGCACATCTCTCTCATTTTCCAATGTCTATAAGGCCTACCTCTCATTTGTACCCATCTCTATTGATGGTTGCATCCTCTCTCTACACCTGTATTTGCCTCATTACCTCACCAGCTAATTTGAACTAGCTCACTTGAGTTGGGGTAGATCATACACTCAGATCCTCCAATGTCATGGTGTTGTATGGTTATAGAGTCTCATCCAAAATGTCATAGATTAATTTCATCACTATGGACCCCCATCTCTCTTCTTCATCCTTAGGTACACCTATAAAATCACACTAGATGGATATTAGATCACTATCATATCTCATTATATCTGTCCATATCTCTCTACTACCAAATAAAAACTTAAGAAATAATTCAACCATATTTATACCTATCTTTGTCTTAACTCATATGACATCATCAACTACACAATCACCTATCATAGTCTTCCCATCTACACATCCTCCTATTACTTCTTCAGTAGGTCATCTCCTCTGCTTGACCTGATTGATCTTACACATGTCCATCTTAGCCTCCATCCGAGTGGCATCTCTATCATCTCCTCTATCTCATATATGGGGTTATCTAAGATGTCTATAGTCTCCACTCTCTCTTATCTCCATCACTATCATGTACTTGGTGGCCACCATTTATCTCACTATGAGGCTAGTAGTGGTATATCTAGTATTATTACCTCTTCTACCTTCTCCTTTACCACTCATCATGCATAACTAGTCCATGGTCACTCTCAACATGGCCTCAATGTCAACCTAACTATCAATGGTTTGATTCCTCTCCTCCCTCATAGCTCCCTCATATGTCAAACCCATTGTTTAGGCTTTACTATCAGTGTCACTAAATGATGTAGGCCCATCTATCATGGCATCCATGCCATCATATGTGGATCTCTCCACCATGTATATTGTTTGACCACCTCTCTCCTCTCTAGTGCTAGTGTAACTATGTGCTAACTCACCCATGTAATTGTTATGTGCCCATACAACTACCACACTATATCTGCATGTCCATCAACTATAGTGCTAGCATGTGGGACACATCATGTGCTACCTAGTCTTCTCTCCATATCTTCACTTGATATGGCCCATCATCAACTACATTAGGCAACCCAATCGATTGATACATGGGAAATATCTCATATATCTATGTTGTTATTAGTATGATCGATCCCATAGTCTTCTTCTCTCTAACAAATATCTTGATCAGATCATGTATGAGCTAGACCTAGATGATAGATCCTAGATCATATAGTACTCCCTCCACCAACATCATCCTACTCATGGCTACCACATACAATGGTACCTTCCCATCTGAGTTGTGATAGATCACCTACTATGTCATAAATCCTATCACCACCTTTTGGAGGTCTAGAGTATGTGATGTATACACATAATCCATATTGAGTCTCCATCCTCTCAATATAATCTTTGAGCTTGTAGCCCACATGGTTAAGGCTCTCCTCTCCTCTAAGATATCTAGTATCCATGTAGTCATCAGTGTTCCTACTATGGGTAGTTCAAGGATGGAATGGACATCCTCTAGTGTGATAGCCACCACTAACACATCCCCATCCACGTCCCATCTAAAGGTGTTAGTTAATCATTCCTAGCATCCTAGGAACATGACTAATAGGTCATCACTAAGGGGGATCTTACACATGTCAACTATACTTCCTATACCCATGGTTACTAGTCTAGCTCAATCTCCATCTAACAATATATCTAACAAGTCTAAAAACTAAGACATGTTCACCAACCTCTATAATCTCAATTGTCTCTATAACTAAGAAACAATAAAGGATGTATTAGTTCCTCCATGTCACGTATAATCATAATACATTATTTACACATCATTTTTACAATTTTAATTAAAAATAAGCCTAATTGCTTTTACCATATTTATTTTATCTTATTTCTAGCTTACTTGGTCCCTCTTGCCCTCCTTTGATCATTTTGGGCCATTTTAACCCTCTTTTAGCTTTTTGCATGTTTTTTCATGCTTACTATAGTTCCTTGGTGAACCTAGTTTGACCAAAATTTCCCTATTTTTGTCATAATTGACTTCAAATTCCAAGTCAACCCTCTTATCTTACCCTCCCTAGTATTGATTTTTTCATTTTTACCCTTACAGACTAGTTACTCACTCCATTCTAGATTTTCAACATGTAGATTACACTAGGTTAACCCATACCTACTAGGTCAACCATATGAATTCTACCTTATTTTATTCTACTAGGTTTACCTAGTTGACCTAGTGCATTATGTGTGTCGACCTAGTACATTTTTCACAAAATGTGTATTTCACTCATTTTATTCCTAAACCCTTCAAACCCATTTCCTATCTTCCTATTTGTTACTTTTAGAATCTATTTTTTCTCAATTTTGACATAGATAAATTATTAAAATCAAATTTTATAAAAAATTCACTTAATTTAATACAAATTTTAAAAACTGGTTTGAGATTCCGTAGTTGCATATGTATAGTGCACCTGATGCCACCTTTGGGTGTCCTCATCTATGATGCCATCCCCTCACCATCCTAGCCTTGTTTGGTATCAGATCTCTCTTTCCTCTCTTTCACAATTCGAAATAAAAAATTAATTCTCTTTTTCCCTATTTAAAAACACTTTTTGATAACTCAATTCTTTCATTTACTTTTAGGTAGATTCCTTGTTTTACCTCTATCTTTGTTTCTTCTCATCCATTTTGTAAACCATAAAATGCAATAGAATCATGATGAAATAGAGATTATTTTCCACTATTATATGTCTATCTTCCATTTTTTTAAATTTTTTACTACTTTTTTCACTAACTTCTATAGGTTTGCCTAGTGTACTCTACATTGGACACCTTCATTTCTTACAGTCTACTTTTTTATCTACGATACTAAGGTAAGTTAAAGGTGTGTGGTTTTCAATTATGTCCTTTCACTTATCTTATTTTTTTCTTAATTCACCATACTTATCATTATAATTATATGTTATCATGTTCTATTTTTTGAAGCACCATCCCATGTTGCACTTATGTGACACGTGATGAGCTTTGGATGGAGCATATGTATACACATAATATTTTCAAAATTTTATTACTTAATAACACTTCATATCTTTTAGGAACTTTTCGAGTATAAATTTATATAAGTGCATGCCTTAATGGGTGCACTTAGAAAGGGGTGGGCAAATCATTGGTGCTTTGTAAGATTGTTGTTCCTTTTACCATTTGTCATATACACACTAGCCTCCTGAAACCATTGAGCCCTAAGATTATTCTTCTTAGTTCTACCTATTCCTATCACTTGCTATGTTTTATCCTTCATTTATTGCCTTAACACCCTTTTGACCTGTTAGTTGTCCTAGGTTGACCATGTTGACCAAGTTGACCTAGCACAGTTTAGGGACCTTTTCTCTTTTGGTTTGTTAGCCTCCTAATCGACCTAGCACAGACCTAGTGAGTTAGACCGAAAATGTGCTAGGTCAACCTAGTATCCTAGTATATCCAACATGTCCAAATGATTTTAGGTTAAGACACTACTATAGATATAAGGTCAATTACCACCATTTGATATAAATAAGAATTAACCAAAGAAGTGTGAATGCACATCTACCTATTAACCATTCTACTTGGGGAATAAAGCTTTGAGGTTCAATACTTTATTTGGAGCTTTGATATCATCTTATGGATAAATCATTTGGATGTTTAGATAGGTTGTGTAGCCTAGATCTAATTTATCTTAGTTATCCTTACATACCATGATAATCTCTTGTGAATCACCTTGGCCAAGGGGCAGATTGAGGCTCCGTGGGTTCATATTCAAAGGTAAGTATTCCTAACTTTATTTCTCCTTTGTAAGAGTAGATAGATAGTGAATTTGTATTATTCTCTTCCATATATTAGGATTTTGTATACATTGACATGAGTATATGTCTTCTATACATGTTTAGTTTAGTTGTTTAATTATTTTATTTCTAACCCCACTTTGTGCCATAAGCTTTGGTGCACACTAGATTAGATTTGTTTTTCTTATTATTAGATTAGTGAAATATTAAATCATATGACTAGTTTTAGGTTGTTGTGCAATTGTGTTAGACTATAAGCTTTATAACCCTACCTCACATGGTGTGTTGTGATAAGTGATCCCCTAATTGGGTCTAGTGGATACTCTTATTGATCATGATCTTGTTTTAAAATTATATGAAAGTGTAGGTATGTTATACCCCATCTGATCTAAGATTGATTTATGGACATGATGCATTTCCAATTGCATGCACTCATAATCAAGTAACACTTCTTTGGTAATGTAGTTAGTAGTGTCGTATTAGCATGGATCTCTAACATCTTTACAATATATGGAAATTTTGTTCCCTCTAGTACCCCCACCTCATAATATATGAACTTATTCATCAGTTGTAACATTGTAGATCATCTCTCTTATGCTAGAAGGATAGGGAGTCTCTATTTCAAAAAAATAATAAAAATGCATATTTACTCTATTAATAAATCACAATTCATTCCTCATCACTAATACACATGTCTAAAACCCTGATCTCATCATTAACCATTTACAATTTCTACTAACAATTCACTTCCTCATTAGTCCTTATAGATTCACCACTAGTAAATATGAATTTTCCATTACCCATGATGTATTCACTAGTATGATGAATTTATCATTTGAATAGATGAATTCATCATTTATTAGATGAATTGAGCACTATTAAAGATGAATTTACCTCTACTCATGATGAATTTACTACTATGATGAATTCATCATTGACCAAATGAATTCACCACTTCAAATAAATTTTCTACTCACGTTCATGATTTCATTTCCATGGCATACAAAATGAATTCATTGCGATTTTGATAATTTATTCATTTATTCATGAATTTTTTGTTTTTCTATACCATTTTTTCATCATATATGATGATTTTTCCACTTTAAACAAGGAAACCATCATTTGCTTAGTAGTGAATTTGTTTGATAAAATTTAACATGTTTTTATGACAAAAAATCAAATTTCACAAATTTAAATGATAACATATTGGTGGTTTATGCCCCTATGGTCTCTAGTGTTCCCTCACTTGCTCATTTTGATGTTGATCAATTAGGATATGTTCCATTTTCTCAAAATCACTTCTAAAAATATATATCATTATTCAAATAGCATGTGGCAGAGTAAAAATAAATTGTAATTTTCCCCATACCCCCTAATAATTTACCCAACCCAATAAATATTTTGATCCCAACCAAGGATTTCATAAATTTTTAGCCAATTTTCACAACCTATAAAATAATTATTATTCATTCTAAGTCCACTTAATCAAAATTTCCATTTCTTTATTTTCTACTTGAAATTCAATTACATCAAAAACCATTGGAATATATATTGCCATATTCATCACTTACATCTTATCAATGGGATATATCCTTCCCACATTCATTCTTATGTCATTCCATGGAAAATTTCAAAGTGTGTGTCTTATCTTACAAAATATCATTTTGATCCAATCCCAAGCAACTATCCACTTGGGGCAAATCATTTTAAACATGCATAAAATCATGCAAGAATTGCATCAATAATGGTAAATGCATTTATCATGGTATAAATCATACCATTTTTATATATATCCATATAACATTGTATGATGATTTATCCATTTCAAACACCCATTTGTATCATTTCTCCTTTCACAACCTCTCAAGGGGCCATATACAAACCTAATCACTTACTTCAACTACTCATGGAATCTTATCGCATTTGTGTTACTCTAATTTTATTTATTATTTGAAAATACATTGCTTCTGCTAGTTTTTTATTTAATAAGGTGAATATTAGGTTTTACATGGACTGGACACCATTATTTTAAACAAGAATTATAATCAAGAAAAAAAGAACAAATTAGAACCAAGCCAAGCAAGCCAATCATCCAATAGACTTCCAAAGATTTTTAGCAAAATAACAAGCTAAGAAAACAAAAAAAGTACTCAATAACCAAAACTCACATTATATTTCCTCCAAGATCACATTGGATACATCTTATTGTTATTAATTTGACCTGTTAAGGCCAAATTCTTACCTCTATCATTTGAAACTTTTAGAAACGGTCAATAACGCTTTGTAACTAGTTAAACTAGTGAGTTATAACCTAAAAATACTAATTTTGGTCAAAAATGCCATAATTACCTTCAAAAGGTCTTTATAAATATCCATTTGTCCTTTATTCATGTTTAAAAAGGTGAAAATACCCTATCTAAAGTTTCAAGTCATGAAAAGGTCATTTGATATGTTTCTTAATCTTAAAAGACCCCAAAACCCCTTCCCACATGCCAAATTGCCATATTTAAACATGAAAAAGGTTTAAATTTGTATTTTTACATGTTATAACATGTAATACTTATAACTACTTCTTTTCCAAGTGGTGGAAGTGTAAATTTGGCTTTAAAAGGCAAACAAAGAGGTTATTTCATCACATTTTACAAACAAAGTATGGATTCCATGTGTATTTTGTATACACAAGGTAGGGGTTATCATTTTCAGGGCACTACCAAGCTTCAACAAGAGTTTCATAGCTTTTCATGGTCATACATGCCTAAAACTAGTTTTCTATTGGCACTTCCCTTGTTGGCATAAACAGACCTACTTGTAGGTTTTTTGATGGTACAAACTACTGGAGGGGAGTAAAAATCTCAAATTTAGGGTGAATAAATTAGACTCAAAGTTATTTTTTATGGTCTAAGTGGCACTTTAATTAGATTTTCTAGGATCATGAACCATCCAGCTAAAGACAAGCCAATGTTTTTAGGCCTGTAATGAAAAAGGCAATTAGTTTTCTCCATTTTTGTCCTCACTTGGGTAGACTTTCAAGGAAAATTTTAAAATTCCAAGATCTTGGGGACTTTTTCTACCTTTTCATGGCCTTTTAAATTTTTTCCTCATGTAATTTAAGGTCAAACAAATCCCATAAACTTAGCCAGTTAATTTATACTAAAGTATGGGCTTCAAAGGTGAATTGTACAGTCCTTGAAGAGGAAGGAAGCCTCAATTTTTCAAGAAATTTGTGTTTTACAGGGTCTACATCAAGTTTTCATTATTTACAAGCATAATTCTAAGATTTTTTTCTTGTTTCATTGCCAATACTACCCATCTCCATGATTAAAGTGCTCAAAGGGCCTATTTAGCATTCTTTAAGGAATTTTTATAAATTTTAAGGTTTTTGGAAAAAACCATGTTTCAATTTCACCTCCCTGCACTTCCCCAATAACCTCTAAACTTGTGTACTAGACAGAGAATGGTCAATGCTTCTATTAGACTCATTTACGATGGTTTTGAGTTTTTACTTGTACTGTTTCTCACCTCCATATTGTTCATCTCCATACCATTATCTAACAATGCCATATCACTATGTTTAGCCTTTTCATTCCACCCTACATAATGTTTTATCCATCATCATTCCACTTAACTTACACCTTATACCCATATCCATTCCAAGAAGCCTTGTCAAGAAGCTAAGAACTAGTTGAACCATCAAAAGCAAGGTTAGAGGACATAATCTCATACAAAGTATCATAGCATAGCCAATATAGAAGTTCACAAGCCTAATATTTAGTCAAGGACATCAATATGAATAAAGGATATGAATTTTAAAAGGATAAAATATCTTTCATATGGTCTATAGGTAATGACCTTGCCTATTGTAATAATGGATGTTGTGAAGAAACAAAATCATATTTTTTGAACCTTATTTAAGGTTACACTTGGTCATTTTCATACAATATCCAAGGTATACATAGTCATGTTTGAGGAGAGATATGATTGTTCTCAAGGAAGGTGGTTATTGAGGTCTTGAAAAGGTGTTGATCATGTTTGGTCATTAAAATTAGACCTAGAATAATTTGGAAGAGATGATTAGTAGTCAAATACACACAAAAAATATCCTATAGCTAATTTAATAAAACCCTATAGCCACGAGAATCCATGGCCAATATACTATAAATAGAATGATGAAGGGTTTGAAAAAAGGGTTAATATGGATTGGAAGGAGGGTTTATCATGGCTTATAGGAGATATAATTATAATAATGGATTAACAAAGCAACATGATCTAGCCCAAGATAATACACAACCCTAAAAGGCACATATAGGCTTATGCCTTGTAGGGAGATCTTTTGGTAATAAGTTGGACTTTGAGAGGCTTCAAGTAGTAAGTTATGATCAAAAAAAGAAGAAAAACATGGTTGGTATTGAGATAATTCCACATGAAGTGATCACAATGTAAAATGCATACTGAGTTCAAGAAGAGCCTATTACAAATGATAACCTACAACCACATGTAAAATCAACCCTTAGTCAGCTAGGGTTCATCAAAGTTTCAAAGATATCATGGTTTAAGTTTAAGAAGATGATATGTTGGATATAAAAATAACATTGTGAAATTAATAAAACATCCATACCTCCTATCACATTGATTAGTGATCAATGCTCTCCAAGAATATTATACCTTATCATTATCCATACAAGGGCAAGTCACCTTGCACAATCAAGTACATGGATAATGGGATTTTTATCTCCATGGTGTTTTGAATTAAGGGAGTGGTATTCTATGGTAATATAAATGATGTTTTATATGAGAGGAAATTCAATGTTCAAAGTGTTCACTTGGAACATAATGCAAATCACACCTACATCCCTAGATTAAGTAGCCTATAGTATGCAAGCACAGTCAAGGTCCTTCAAGCTATTGAAGGTAAGTAGTAAGAAATAAAGGAGATCCATATCAAATATATGAGGGTAATATAAATAAAATAATGACCATTATTACTAACCAAGGGATATTTATGGTTTCAAAACCCTAAGTAAATGCTACAGTAAGGATCTCTTGAAATACATACCTACAATCATATGAAAGTGAATCATGTAGTGGAGGTGGGGTTTTTTGGTGAGGTTATAAGAAAAGGTAATTTTTATATGGTCCTAAAACCTTAAATTTTTTATTGTTTTAATTTATTTGTAAACATGCTCATACAAAAGGTGACCTATAGCCATCAAGTGGAGGAAGACACAGTCATGCACCTAGTTTTGACTGGTGGTATATTGAGCATAGTGAACTAGGATGGTTTCATAGTTCAAAGTCACTTAAAGGAAGTATAAAATATTTATCCCATCACTAGGTGTCAAAATATAAGTTTTTAATGATAACCTAAAACATGCCTTTAAGCAAGCTACAACCAACCCACACCAAGATACATATAGCTAACAAGAGGAAAAATAGTTAAACAGGGCATTAAGGCTTTGAATGAGCATTAAGGTATCAAAAGGTATATCATGTTTGTTGAAGTAATCATAATAATTTAGGATTAAATGAAATATCATGATTGTTTACCCTCTCCCAAATTCACTTTCAAACCCTATTTAGTCTATATAGGGGTTATTAGATACTAAACACAGTCAAGCACTTTATACAAAACATGTAAAGGATTAGTTGAGGAGATGATTGTGTTTCAAATAATGAATGTTAAAAAATGGGTTAATTAGTTTCAAATATTATTGAGGTGATAAAAAATAATCAGGGTGATACAATCACCTAAAGGCTAAAAGGCCTTCAACTTGGCAAGCAAAAAGCCTATAGTCATCCAATGAAGGAGTTTTCCAATGCAATGGCCTTGTGAATATTTGTTTGTCCCATGATAGTATGTAAAATGGATAATTTTGATGAGAATTAAGATAGGATGAAGTATTTCTCAGAATCATTAATACATTAGGATCACCTTACCACATGCACCCATAGGCCATTGTATGGACTATGTACAGGGAGGCCTAAAACCTTGCATAAAGCAGTCAAATGGCTACAAAGAGATGGGTAAACATTTTACATTGATATAAATAGTTTATAATCATGTATTTAAGATATAATTACCACTAAAAATGTTCAAACCTGATCAATATCCACTTAAGATGATAAATACACAGTCATTTGAGCTCAAAATATCTTGTTTAGAGGTCAAAGTATACTATAAATAGGGGTAGAGATTGTTTTAAAGTTATTTAAGAGGAATATTGTGATAATTTAATATTATTTTTATATTATAAGCATCAAAATACCATGAAAATACTTTAAAATATGCAAAACTTAGTCAAATATGTAGACAGTCTATGCACAAGGGGTCAATTTTGAAGGAAATTGAGGATTCTTGGAGCTACATCTAGATTTAAGACTATAATTTTTTTTAAAAAGGTAATAATGAGTTTTAAAAAAATATTAAAAAAATTCATGTCCATTTGACAAGTAGAGATACTCTCTTTTCTGTCACAATCCTCAATATGTCCATTTGAGATCACCATTGGAGCAGGGAGTATTTTGGAGTGCCACAGAGGATTCAAAGACTAGGTAAAAGTTTTAAAAGAATGGGATGATTTTTTAAATCATAATAATACCTTTTATGAGTTTCAAAAATCCAAATCATATGCAAACCAAGCTCATATAGGCCTTTACAAGTAAACAAGCATATAGGCCAAAAAGGCATTTTTTGACTTTTCAAGAAAAGAGGAATTTCAGAGTGTTTTGATTGCATGTGACATGAACCATGATGATTTTTTAAGTATTTTTAAAATATTTCAATAGTCATTTTCATCATAGTGAGGTTTTTCACTTTTTGTAGATTTAGACACCCTTCCAAGCCCTTTTTTAAGATGTTCATATCTTTCACCACATGGTGAGTTTGGAAAAACACTCTTATAATGTTTTGAGGACCAATATTTAATTATAATTAATGAAAAATTTAGGTCATTTTAGTGGATGTGCTTTATGCAAAACCATTAAGAGCGTAGGCAACTCAGAATGTAGTAAAAACCATACAGGCAAATTTGCTCCACATGGTAAATTTTCATATCTTTTGCATGGGAAACCAATATTTTAAAGGATGTTAGGGGGGTCAGTTTTATACACATAAATTTAAATATTTAATTATTTTAAGTTATGTACTTCATGAATCATTGTTTTGAAGTTTCAGCTTCAAAACCCTCCTAAACCCTAAAAAAACTAGTTTTGTGAAAAAATGATTTTCTTGCCATCAAATCATCATGGATAAACCTAAAAAAAATTAAAATGTAAATTAAACTTAGATTGGATTCCATAAATGTCAATTTTATGTATGGAATTGTATGGATGAGGGAAAAAATCATGTTTCTTGTGAAAAAACATATAAAATGAAGTACAAGGCATTTCAAGGAGATCCAATAAGTGGTTTAAGCCTAATAATTTTTCTTAGTCCTAAAATATTCATTTTATGATAAATAATCTTGGAAATTATATTACCAACTTGATCATAATGGCCAATTTGTATAAAAATGAACCAAAATAGGTCTAGTCAAGCCTGTTGACTAAATAACAAGTGTTTTCTCATCAAAATCATATATCTTATGATGAGAAAAGTTGTTATAGGTCTTTTTCATTATTATTTCAGGTTTCATGGCTTATTATTGTAGGTTTATTGGAGTTCAAAATCATGGATTGGCTTTTAGGCCTATTTGTTCTAATAGGCCAAGTTGGTCAAATGGTCAACTTGAAGTTTAGTGTTAAAAAAAGTTATCATTGATTTCATTTTCAATTTTAGCACCACATTCCATGATAAATTTAGTATTTATTTCCTTTTCATGGAATGAGGGAGCTTATTTGGAGTTGGCTAC
Source organism: Torreya grandis (assembly GCA_037957365.1). Classification (NCBI taxonomy): domain Eukaryota; kingdom Viridiplantae; phylum Streptophyta; class Pinopsida; order Cupressales; family Taxaceae; genus Torreya; species Torreya grandis. The sequence continues at coordinate 282,695 of JARHVA010000522.1, read as the reverse complement.
TCTTGCACTTTAGTTGACTAGTTGACAAGTCATGCACATCTCCTGGGTTAACATGTTAATTGAAGGCTTTCAACACATCCAACTCACTTCAAGCTTGTGTTAATGCATCAATTTTTGTGTATAATTTCATGCAAAGGAAGATTGAATTGTCAAAGGACCCACCACTCCTTTTCCAACTCAAATGAAGAGCTTCATGCAAGACAAGGAGACTAAAATTTTTTTATTCAAGACTTTGTTATCTTCTTGTAATTGAAATTAGACTTGAGTTGACATGAGGTGGACCTCATATTCTCTTTCCAATGCCAATCTCTTGGATTTTCTATGATTTTACTATATATGATGGATTTTTAGCCATTTTTAAGAATCCATCCCTCTTGGCAAGACCAAACTTTACCAAGATTAAGTTTTGTAACCTTTTTAGATAAATTATATGATTATTTTAAGATTCCATTATGTTGGTATAGTGTATTTATGTCAATTGATTTGCATATGTAGTAGAGATTTCTCCCTTGTCAAGTCATTATTCTTACCTAGTTACTAGTTTGTTACATTATGCAAGTCATGTTTAGTGATTGATGTCTTTTGGCTAAGCTTACAATGGATATAAGTGGTCAGTTAGTGCTTTAAATTAATCTTATTCCTTAGGCTTTGATCACCAGATAAAACCTCTTCATGAAATACTGATGCATAAGAGATATTTGGAGTTGTAGATTCAATATTTACTTATCTAATCAATGTTTTAAGAGATCAAAGAGAGTGGATGAACCAAAAATATAGGTGTATCACCAATAGTAAAGTAGGATATCCCTTTTAGTTTCTTTTTTCCACTTTTCATCCCAATAATCAATAGTTTTATAGTCAATGCAAAGTGATACATTAGAGGAGCTAGCCTCATCAAAATCTAGAGGTCTAGTCTAAGTTCAGATATCCCACATCTCAAATCATTCCAATGTTAGTCCAAGTGTGAAGGTTTTAGAGCCAAATCCACCAAGCCTTCAAGCAGGGTGTTATCTAGATAGTTAATAGTTTTGGCACACCTAGTGGGACATGAGTTCAGCTATTGTAGTGTAATTTTTCAACACATTCTTCTTTAGATCTAGTTTTTAGTACTCTTGTGGCCCTCATCTCAAGGCATAAGGTATATATTTATTCACATTTTCAGTTATCTTCATGATTTTTTATGCCATGGTATCCTGTAGAGAAGAATTATTTTATTCTTTTCCTTACCAATAATTCTAGTATAATCCTCATGACTCATATCAGTCTTATCATGAGCCATATCAACCATATGATGGATATATACAACCTTATCAATAGTATAAAATATCATACCAGTCATATAACCACTCTCATGAGTATTTTTATCCTCCTAATCATCCTAATAAAGTACCAAAACAATACATCTCAATATTTAATAAAACTCTATTTGGCTATGAGAAAGAGATGATAAATATAGACACTAGAAAGAGCTACAAGGAGAAGATTTCCATGTATGAAATTTAGAGTATGAGATTAAATTTGTAGTAAGATAAAGAGGTATGTGCACATTTTATAAGGTAAGGTTACTCAAAGTCTAGCTTTGATATTTTAGACATTAGAGGTCTAATAGTAAACATTGAAGAGAGGTTGGTGGTTTAATAGAAACCCCAGGGTTATCATAATCAAAAGTATGTTCCCATAGAACTACCCTTTTCCCTTTATGATCAGAAAAATAATGTTTATCATAACCTTCATGAATCAAACCAAACCTTGAATAATTTTCATACCTAAAAGTATATCCAAGAGAGGTCTTACAAAGTTGAAGGAGTTTGTTATGAGAAGTCTAATTTTTAGATTGCAGAGATCATACAGGAGACTACATATTCAAGTTTATAGAAATAAATACCTAGTAATCTAATTCATGATTTTGAGGCTAATTTAGCCAAGAAAATTGAGCTTACAAACTAGAATCTCCAATAGTCAATGGTAGTTTTAAAGACAACACAAAATCAAATTCCTTCTTTCAAACCCATGGCTGTAAAAAGTATAGAAACAGAGGCTCATAAACCCAAGTTCATGACTTGGAAGTAGTTTCAAGAGTCAAGCGATAATGATAAACAATCAAGCATCATTCAAGATGTTGAATTAAAGTAAGATATCATTCAACCTTCATCCATTTCTCCTTAGAAGTGAAATTCCTTTCCTTCATGGAAATCCATTCAAGAAAAAGTGCAGAGAGATGAGGTGAAGGTGATCTAAGAAGAACAACCTCATGAAAAAAATCAAGTATCAATGGTTAATTCTATGGATTTTTCTCATCTTATTGAATACTTTTAGGGATCTACCATGCCACTTTTCAAGAAAGAACCTCTTATTTTTGAGGTAAATGAATAAGATGTAGCTAAAGTGATAGAAAAGGAAGGTAAATTCAGTGATCAAGAAGAAGAAATCATTATTGGGACACCACTTGGAAAGGACAAAGATGATTTAGTTTTTCATGATGCCAAATAAAAGGAGTTGCAAGATGTTTCTCAATAGCTTAAAATAGCTGATATAGATTAAGTACAAACAAATATTTCTTCCAAAGGTAGCCATGAAGATAACTCACATAAAGCCATTACTGCGATAGAAAATATTCCTGAAGAAGATGAGACAAGTGTAGTAGATTAAAAAATCTTCATTTAAATCCATCCAAAAGGTATAAATGTGTGATCAACATGTTTCAAATGGTAATATTGAAATTAATTTATGCCCTTTTAGTTGATCATGATGAAGAGGTCATTTGGGATGATTTCGAGAGTTTTTTTTTTGCAAATTTTGATAGTCCATCTCCACCTCATATGGAGATTGATGAATGTCTTGTAGAGAGTATTTTTGTAGTTATTCATCAACAAGAAATTAATTAAATTTTTCATCCATATTTAAATCTATACCAAGAGGTTGAAGATCTTAGTGAGCCACTACTTTAAATGGAGCTCAATGAAGATGTCAACCCAAGTATACTAGCTGAATTGCCAACACAATCATCAAATGAGAATGTGTCAAATAATAATCAGCATATGAATGAGGTAGAGATATTAGTATTGATGAAAAAAAGAATAATATGGGAAGATTATGATTAGATATTATATCCAAATATTCAATTCATGTACCTAAGAAAGGAATTTGGAGGCCTAGCTATATCATCTAGAAGATAAGAACATATAGGTTCTCCTATCTATAAGCAGATGCCATTAAGAGATGGAAAATACATTTCAAAAATAAATGGTACACAAATTAACTTCTTATTTGATCCTGAAGGAAAGCTTCCTACTTTAGGTTAATTGTTTTAGGTTTGTTTTATGTTAATAAGTGAGTAGTACAAGTAGAAATCTGCTTCCCTTCTATTGTTTTCCTATTTTCCTTAGGTTAGTTATCTTTGCTTTCTATTTTAGTTGTAGTTTCCATTCAATCTTGTTGTGTCAATCAAAAAATGTATTATAAACTTTAAAAGAGTTTGTTCCTCAATCAAGAAGGTCATCCAGTCAAAATTTTCATGCTTCATTTTTTCATTATCTTAAGAAAACTAGTGAGTTCTTTGACTAGCAAGCTAGTCAACCCCTAAAAGTGACCAAAATTATTATTAATTTGACCTATCAATGAAAAATTATATCCCCTATCATTTGAAACTTTCATAAATAGTCAATAACCCTTTGTAACTAGTCAAACTGGTGAGTTGTAACCTAAAAATGTAAATTTTGGTCAAAAATGCCTTAATTACCTTCAAAAAGTCTTTATAAATATCCATTTGTTCTTTATTCATGTTTAAAAAGGTGAAAATAGCCTATGTCTAAAGTTTCAAATCATGAAAAGGTCATTTTCTATGTTTCCTAATCTTAAAAGACCCCAAAATCCCTTCCCACATGCCAAATTGCCATATTTAAACATGAAAAAGGTTAAAATTTGTATTTTTTCTTGTTATAACATGTAATCCTTCTATAGACTTCTTTTCCAAGTGGTGGAAGTGTAAATTTGGCTTTAAAAGGAAAAAAAAAGAGATTATTTCCTCTTATTTTATAAGCAAAGCATGGATTTTATATGTATTCTATATAGCCAAGGTAGGGATTATCATTTTCAAGGCATTACCTAGCTTTAACAAGTGTTTAATAGCTTTTCATGGTCATACACGCCCAAAAATGGTCTTCTATTAGCACTTCCCTTGTTGGCATAAAGAGACCTACCTATAGGATTTTTATGGTACAAACTATTGGAGGAGAATAAAAATCCCAAATTTATGTTGAATAAATTAAAATTAGATGGATTCCAAATGGTCTAAGTGGATTTTTAGTTGGATTCTCCAGGCTCAATAACCATCTAGTTGAAGACAAAATAATTTTTACGAGCTTGCAACCAATTTTCCCCATTTTTTCCTCACTTAGGTAGAGTTTCAAGGAAAATAAAATTGTTCCAAGATCTTGGGGACTTTTTATACCCTTCCATTTCCTTCTAAAGTTGCTCCTCATGAAATTCAAGGTCAAACAAATCCCACAAACTCAGTCAATCAATTTGCAATGTATTATGGGCTTCAAAGGTGAATTGTACGGTCCTTGAAGAGGAAGGCAACCTCAAATTTTCAAAAAAAATATGTTTTACAAGGTTTACATCAATTTTTAATGATTTACAAGCATAATTCTTAGAGTTTTTTCTTGTTTCATGTCCAATAATGCCCATCTCTATGCTCAAAGTGCTAAAAGGGCCTATTTAGCATTCTTTAAGGATTTTTTGCAAATTTTAAGGTTTTTGGAGAAACCCATTTTTCAATTTCACCTCCTTGCACTTCACCAATAACCTCTAAACTTGTATACCAAATTAAGAATGGTCAATTCTTCTATTGGACTCATTTAAGGTGGTTTTGATTTTCTCCTTGTGCTCTTTCTCACCTCCATGTTGTTCATCTCCATACCACTATCTAGCATTGCCATATCAATATGTTTAGCCTTTTCATTCCACCCTCCATCATGTTTTATTCATCACCATTCCACTTCACTTACCCCTTATACCCATCTCCATTTTAAGAAGCCTTGTCAAGAAGCTAAGGGCCAATTAAACCATCATAAGCAAGTTCAAAGGACATAATCTCCTACAAAGCATCATAACACAACAATATAGAAGCCCACAAGCCTAATATTCCATCAACGACATCATTATGAATAGAGGATATGCATTTTAAAAGGGTAAAATATCTTTCATATGGTCTATAAATAATTACCTTGCCTATAGCAATAATGGAGGTTCTCAAGAAATAAAACCATGTTTTTTTAGCCTTCTTTAAGGCTAGACTTGGCCATTTCCATACAATTCCAAGGTATACACTATCATGTTTGAGGACAGATATGATTGTTCTCAAATAAGGTGTTTATTGAGGTCTTGACAAGGTGTTGATCATGTTTGGTCATCAAAAGCAAACCTAGAAGATTTTTGAAGAGAGTCTTAGTATCCAAATACACACAAGAAATATCATATAGCCGACTCAATGAAACCCTATAGCCATGAGAATGCATGGCTAGTCTACTATAAAGAGAATGATGAAGAATTTGAAAACAAGGTTAATTTAGATTGGAAAGAGGGTTTATCATGGCTTTTATGAGATATTAGTGTATTAAGGGCTTAACAAAGAAACATGAGCTATTCCAAGATAACACACAGCCCTAGAAGGCACATAAAAGATTGTGCCTTGTAGGGAGATATTTTGGTAATAAGTTGGACTTTTTGAGGATTCAAGTAGTGAGTTATGATCAACAAAATAAGAAAAACACGGTTGGTATTGAGAGACTTCCACATGAAGTGATTAAAAGGGAAAAGGCATACCGACTTTAAGAAGAGCCTATTACAAATAATAACATATAGCCACCTATAAAATCAACCCTCAATCAGCTAAGGTTCATCAAGGTTTTAAATATCTCATGGTTTAAGTTTAAGAAGATGATATGGTGGATTGATTTATTAATTTTGGGAAATTAGATGTTTAATTTCTAAATAATAAATGGGTCTAAGTAGATAAAATTAGTAAATAATATGCAATAATTAGGATACTAATTTTTAGAGTTTGACTATAGTTAGGGCTTTTCTATAAATAGTATTAAGAGAGAGAAAATTAAATTTATCTAATTCTATTTTATTGTAACTAAGACAGGGTCTATAAATCTATGTGCAATCTTGGGAGACTATCACAAATAAGGATCTAGAGTTTGTTTCTTGATTGGATAGGAACACTAAAAGTGGGACACCTTAGGTTCTAGCATTGTTGTCTTATCTCGGCACTATTGTCCTAGTTATCAAAGCTTTATAGGTTTCTTGCACTAGGTTTGTGTGACCCTATCTGTGTTATATCAAAGCTTGAAAGTCCATGAAGCTCATTATATACCTAATTTAGTCTTCAATACCCTAGGTCCTCTTTGTACTTGAACTTGAGTGTAAAATTTGGAGAAAGGAGAAGAGGTTTTAGTGTGTAAAGGATACACTAGATGCACTTCACACCATGTGTGTGGGCATGCTACTTACATACCAATACTCTAAGAAGGGATCAAGTTATATGTAGTTCTCTCATTGAAGTGTTTGGTGCAATAGTGTGATGAAAATGAAAGTAAATGAAAAATATGGTGTACTTTGAATGACTAGGGACTGGTGCAAAGGTCTAAATAAGCTTGAAATGTTATTGGACGGCTGTATGCAAAGAATAGGGAAAAGTGTATGAGTAGTCTTGCTTGTATCTTGTTTCTCTCTTGTAAATGAGTGCCAACCATTCTAAATGGACTTTGAATGGCCTTTTATAGGGGATTTACTAATCATGGGTTAAATAAATTCATGTTAGGCCCACATGACTTAGGATAAATATTCGAAAGAATATGACTATTAGAAGCAAAAATGCACTTAGATAATAGCACTAGAAATAGGACACCCTAGGTTTTAGTGCTATAGTCAAAGTTTAGGTGCTATTTTTCATCATCGATGGGTCTTGGGGGATGGATTAAGCATGAAAATAGCAATCTGGGTCTACAAGGGTTCAGTATGAGAGGCTGTAAATGATTGAGAATCAGTAAAAACATGCATGTGAGGATCATGAGAGAAAGCAAGATGGACCTATGGATTAGGTGTCATTAACCAACTCAAGTTACCAAATTTTGAATTTTATATGATTGCATTCCCCCCCCCTTTATTTTAGTGACGAAGTAAAATGAAATACTAGGATAAAGGAAAAATAGAAAGCATACTTGCACTTACCTATAAAGGTGAAGCTCATGAAGTTATGTGATGTTGGATGTGCATAGAGAGAACACGATATGAAGTGTGAGTATTCAATGAAAAACATAGAGTAGTTCAATCCTTAGTAGATATGCTATATCTAAAATAGGAATGTACAAAATCTAGGTAAGAGAGAGAGGAAGAAAAAAGAATGAATACACCTCACCAGGTACATAAACCAATACAAAACTTATTGTGATGTTGGATTGTGCTAGGTGTGTGTTCTACCAAAAGTAATATCATGAACAGAGTTGAGTGCTCAATTCCCTAGAAGTGGCTCAAAAATTCAAAGTTAGGCCCTTTGGCTCCATTATCACCTACTAAGTGAATCTAACAAATCATGCATGTGTCAATCAATGTTTGGACTATATGTCTAATCCTTTTGAATAAGTGGCTCAAGAATACAAAATCTAGATAGTCCTTTGGCTCCATCATTTCCCTATGTAGTGAAGTTATGAAGTAATATTGGTATGGAATAGATGTCATATGAGATGGATCTTGAAGCCCATGAATATACTATGATTTGATAATGTTGGCATGGATAGCTGAATGTAAGCTATAAACAAGGCTACTCTTGGCCATTTTGAAAGATAGAGATTAGGATTGTATAAAAGCCACTCTGAAACTAGTGTAATAGGCTTATGTGGAATCCAACTCATGTACTCAATAAGTTAAGATTGTGTGAAATCCAAACTTGAAAAAGGATGACAACCACTTAAAGATGGAGTAAGGCATGTAATTGCTAAAAATGCTTGGAAAAATAAAATAAACTCAGAAAAAATGGAGGATCAACATCTCACGCACATTTCCCCCAATCATTAGTGTTTGGAACATGGAATATAATATATAATTCATATAAACTACCTAATATGAAACTAAAAGTGAGATCCATCATGCCATGCATGATTCCCTCTATATCTAGATTCTCTGAGTAAAAACTATACTGAAACATGTTGAATCTAGACTATACTAAGTTGATAACCCTGTGATTAAACACACTTTTCTATCTATTTAAAAATATTATTTATATTTTTTGGATAGAAGCATAAAAAATAAGACACCCTACTATCCAAAAATGTATTCCAACTTTGGTGTTATTGTCTAAGGCCAAATTTGGTAACTATTATATATTTTTTGTTGTTTAGCTAGTCTGTTTATCCTGGTCTGATGCCTAGATTCTATTCTAAGTGTTCTAAAAATTACTTTTTCAACTATCAGGAGCTTCTGATCTCTATTACAAAACCCTTGTTTATTTTTCCCTCTTTTGAGGGTAGGAATGAAGATGTTGCAATGATTACCCTTAGAAGAAAGAACCTTGCAAGTGTGTTAAGCTAGAAATACACATGATATAGTAATGATAATCAACAAGATATCTCAAGATATAACATGGTTTATATTGAGAGATTATTAGATAAATAGGGGTATGCCTAGATAGTTATAATAATGTAATAACATGTACAATGTAATGAACTGGGATCAAAAGTGTTAGTTGTGAGTGGTTAGTTGTTAGTTTTTAGTTGTTAGCTAGAGGGATGGAGCATGATGTCCATCATGGCATAAAAAATAATAATAAAAATGCATGATATGGATCATGGAATTAAAAGCAAATTAAATCAGTCAATAAATAAACACACAAAGAAAGAAGCAAGAAGCATACAAGGGTGGCCAAGGGGCCAAGCAAAAAAGGGACATGGGCTCATATCACTCAAACTGGAAAGCAAGCATGCAAGGCATGTTTAAATTCTACATATACATACAATTGAAACAATAAAGTTGGTGTGAAAGCCACAATCACATAGAGGAGTATAGGAAAAGGATATTGGCAAATTTCCTAAGTCACGCACATAAATGCCACATATACATATAATTGAAATAAGAAAGCTGGTGTGGAATCCATAATCACATAGAGGAGTACAAGCAAAGGACATTGGCAAATGTCTTAATCCATACACATGAATAGAAGATAAGGAAATTGGAAAATATCCTAAGGCACATAAAAGGGATAAGTAGGAACTATAAATTTAATCTAGCAAGCTAATCTAAGCAAGAAGAGAAATCATGTAATAACTAGAAAGATAAAATCACATATAACTAATCAAAGAAAGAGTGAAAGTATATGCTAAGATATACACAAGTGATAGATACTAGTGAAATGTTGATATAATAATCTATGTAATTTAGTAATTAATGTACATTAGCAAGATAACTTAGATGGTGTAGTCATGTAGAATATTCCCCCAATGGGTATGTATATCAATGTCTGTATTGAATGTAGAAGTAGGATGGCCCCTCAATGGGTAAAGTGAAGCAATCAAGGATTTGGATGTCATTGCACACACTCAAAGAAGATCAAGTGAAGCATGGTAATGTATATAAATTGACAAACAATAGCATAAAACAACAAATGTAAGTCTAGCATAGTAGTAGCATTGTAAATCATGGATGATGCATACAATCAATTTTTTTTTTTGTGTTTTAGATATAATTGAATGTTTTTGGTATTTTTGATATTTTATATCATTTTTTTATTTTTGAAATAAGATATGTATAAGAAATATTGAGAATAAATTCTAATAATTGTTGAGTCTCAGATGAGACTCCCTATCATGGTGTCTGATATTGAACAAAGGTATCGAGTGTGATCGTGAAACATGATAGAAATGTTGAGGCTATGATTGTAAAATCTTTGTTAATTTTAAATGTTCTAAAATATCTGAAGTAAAAATTGACTGTGGGGTCCCTCTATAACTCTAAAAATTTTATGTAATTATAGGGCTCTTAGGGACCCATCTAGAAGTAAGATAAACTCTTTGAACATGTGCTCTATGTGTAGATGCATGATATCTCAATGAAACTACTCTAGATGTGAATAGTATAGCTAGAATCTATCTAGAATCCCAAAGATATGGAGGTGTATGAACCCTCCGTAATGGTTATGGATTCCTCAACTATGTTTGAATCTATATTAGAGGAAGAATTGTAATTGGTGGGGGAACTAAAACTAGTGGAGAAGTTGGAATTGGTGACTACAAAAGAGATGGCTCCAAAGTGGGTAGTGGTAACTCATATGGAACTCCACATAATGTAATAAGCTAATTATCATGAATTAACTTCATGCATCTATGAATTGTATATGGTACTACTCAAATTTTCTAAATCCATGGGTGACCAAGTAACATATCAAAAACTCCTGTAATAGAAACTATGGTGAAATGTGTGGTCATGTGTGTTGGACCAATCTATAAAAGAAGTACAATCTCACCTAATGAACTTTGTATGTGCCCACTAAATCCATTCATAAATATATCTATCAGAGTGGTATCCTACTCTAAATAGCCCAAATGATATAATAATGTAATGGTGCAAATGTTGACACTAGAACCATTATCGATGAGAACAATATGAATGGGTTGATTATGAATATGTGCTCTAATAAAGAGTGCATTATAATATGAATTATCCTCAACAATATCTTGATCTAAGAAGGATATCAAAGGTCTAGTTATAACCCTAGACTCATACACACCTATCATACCACTCAAAGGATGTGACTCAATTGAATTTGCTTGGTATGTAATTGGTAGAGGATGTACATGGTATGTGTAGTGAACACCTTATGTGTCCCCTTTCTCTTATTTAGAATGCTATGGAAATGGATATAAGAATATTTTAAAATTTTTATTATATGTTAGCTTTGCTTATGGAGGCTCAACTAAAGTGTCAAGATCTAGTAGGTTGTCATCTATCAAGTCCTATATCTTATGTCTCAAAATGATGCATCTATTTGTAGTGTGGCCTAGTGCCTTATGAAAATCACAAAATACATGTTGATTATATCCTTGTGGAAGAGGATTTGTTGGGTCAAATTCCTAAATAGGAGGGAGAGTGGTGATGTTACATTCCAATAACTACTATAAGACTCTATTTGTGGTAAATTCACATTGAGGATGTGTTGATAAAACCACACACTGAGGGGGCTCTGAAGCCGCATTGAGCATTGATTGATTCTAATTCTTGTTATCATTGACTTTGACCTTGTACGGGAATTTTCTATTCCTCTTGTTTGTTGAATTTGGAATGCTTGTATACTTGACTTTTCCCATTGAAATGAGTTTCACTTCTTTTTCTTTTACTGTATGACACAATTTAGTGAAGGAAGAGAATCTTTTAAACATAATAGATTCATGCAATGCTAGTAGAAGGCTCTATTTGAAGAGATCTTGTAACTCCTGATCTACCATGGGGCTATTCATCTTAGCCAAGATGGTCTTATATTGAATCATATAGAATATGAGATGCTCATTTGATTTTTATTTTTATCATGAAATTTATGCATAAGAGAACTTATCACCAATGTTGATACTGAAACATGATAGGAACATGTCAAATAAAGGATTGAATGCATTGACTAACTAATTTGATAGATTATAGAACCATTATAAAGCATAATCATTTAGAATCTATGGAAATATCTTGGTAAGTAGGTAATCATTTGGTACATAATCTAATCATGATGTGTGAAAATATCTCAAATGTGCCTCTGGATCACCCTTTCCATCATAAAGAGTAAGCTTAGGTTGACCAAAACCTTATGGCAAGGGTGTAAAAGCAATGTGACGTGCTAAAGCAAAAGAGTCCAAAGCTTGTGTAGGTCTAGTAGCACCTTGCTCAATATGTAGCATCTTAGATTGAAGAGATCTTATTTCTTGCACAAGGGTTGCCACATCAGAGATAGGGGTGTACTAGCTATAACTAGTGGCATAGAGGTAGGTTGGGTTGTTATAGGGGGTTGTTGAGACATAGTTTCCCCTGTGGTGTCATTTTTAACTATTTGCTTTATGGTTTGAGAAGATTGACCATTTTTTGTTATTTTTTGTTCCTCTTGTAATATATTAAGCATGTCATATTGCATGTTAGGGTGTTTGGTTAAGATTTCTTGAAGTTCTCTCTTATCAGTTTCATCAAAACTAGTGTATTAGGCCATTGTTAAAGTAGGAAAATAATTTGAGAAGTGTTTAAATTTTTTGCAATAATTTATTATAGGGTAAGTACTAGAAAAGGAAAATACTGAATATAGGAAATATAAAATCCTAAAAATAGTTAACTAGAAATTGCATGAAAAGGATACAAAGTATGCAAACATGTAAGATGATACCTCAAGAAGCAACGGGACCTAGTAAATGCAACAAGGGATCTTTCAAAAATATATTTGCAAAATTCTATGAATTTTTTAAAATGAAATTGAATTTTTGAGTTAAGTATTCAAGAAAAAATTCATAAATTTATGGGAAAGTGTATGATTTAATGGGACCTAGTAGATGCAACTAGGGTCTGAGAAAAATAATTTTTTAAAAAATTACTATGAATTTTTTTAATTGAAATTGAATTTTTGAGTGAAGTATTCAAGAAAAAAATTGTAAATTTATGGGAAAAAGGTATGATTTAATAGGACCTATTAGATGCAACTAGGGTTTGAGAAAATTGATTTTTATGAAAATTACTATGACTTTTTGAAATTTGAAGTGATTTTTTGATTTTAATATGCAACTAAAAATTCAAAAAATGATTTGGAAAATTACTTTGAGGTAGTTGATGTAGCTAGGGTTTGAAATAAATTTATTTTAAAATTTACTACAAAATTTTAAAATTTGAGAGGAATTTTTGAATTTAATATTCAAGAAAAAATTCAAAAATTAATGGGAAAAACCAACTAGAGTTTACCCTAGGGTTTTTATGCAAAATTTGAAGTCAGGTTCACCAAAGGATTTATTAATTTTAGGAAATTAAATGTTTAATTCCTAAATAATAAATGGGTCTAAGTAGATAAAATAAATAAATAATGTACAATAATTTCATTAGCATCATTAGGAATCAAAGAGATGTGACATACATAGTATATGATAGTTACTAGGTGATGTTATGTATGAGACCTTATGTGGATCAATATAGTTAAGCAAGCATTGATTGTGCTTGTAATGAAGTAATGAAAATAATGGTCAGAGGGGATGAGGGTGCGCATCAAGATGTTCATTATTTATTCCATAACTCATGGGGTAGCAGGCTTTTATGTGAAGTGAAATATATTGATCATTACCATGATGTATAATGTGCCAATTTTAGGCATGGTAGGTGCATTTAATGACTTCACAATCATATGATCTAGATCATCTTCTAACCCATTTAGATCAAAGGGGGTTTTAAGGTCATTTGATCCAAAATACTTTATTTTGTATGGGACATGCATCTCATGAGAGACACCCCATTAGGTACTAACATTATTTAATTTATTATTAAGCTAGGGTAATGTTGAACATTTTTACCTCAAGCCAAAATGGGTCAATCGCCTATAGTCAGAATCTTGTATAGGGTTTTTTATAATGTCATGGGGTATGTTGTAGCTCATTTGATGTCATTTCATATGCCATTCTAAGATTTGGTCATAGTCTAGATTAGTCCTTGTATCATTTGGTGTCTTAGGGGTCATTTTAGGGTCATATATGCAAGTGGCAAATTTTTGTGGTAACTGAGTAGTTGCAAGAACAAGTCTAAGAAATCCTATTTTATATTTCCTAAGTGTTAGAGGGCATTCTTTTTATTTCAGAGAAATTATTCTAATTTATTTGGCCAAGGGCACGAATTCTTTTGGGAAAAATGTTTCCAAAATTTGGATAAGGCATGGAATTCTTTCGAGAAAATTGTTTGAGATAATTTCTTGAAGGCAAAATTATTTCAGAGAATTTATCCCAAAGGCAAAAGGCTAAGTACAAATTATTTCAAACATTTTATTCGAAACAAAAAAATCCACTGAATTAATTATTTTAGGGAAAGTGGCCAAGCTAAAATGCTAAAAGGAAAATTATTTTAGACATTTAGTTCATGGAAAAAGGAGCTAAGTGAATTTGTGTCAGGAAAATTATTTGGGATAATTTTCCCAAATACCTAGTTCTTTTAGACATTTTATCTACAACAAAAGTTCTAACAAAAGTTACAAAGAAAATATTTTAGGGAAAATGTCCAAAGAAAAATATCCTCATTAAAAGTTGAATTCAGTTCCATCAGATAAATTTTTTAATACAAAAGGCTTGAGGAAAATAACCTGATGCAAAAGTCTCGAACAAGCAAATTATTTTAGGGAAATCATTTTGTAACAATTTCCCTAAAGACATAATTACATTGTTCAATTTATTTCAGAAAATTTGATTCAATAGGGTGGTGATAGGTGTACAAACATCAAAATCAAGCTCAATAGTCATCCATTAGGTTCCAAATATTGATAGTCACACAGACATCTTTGATGTTCTTGAAAACATCAATTAATGGGTGCATAGACATTAAACTTGGGCCTCATGAAATAGTCATTTGAGTTTAAATGGTGGGTCTATAAAAATCTAACGATCTATATTACATCATTCATCTTGATTTGATATTACAAGATGATTTAAAGGGTCAAAGAGATCGAGAGGCCACCACATGGCATAAGCACATAAATCAATAAATTGATAGTAGGATCCCAAGATCACTTGACTATTCTCAAAGTCATATTTTCTCATCTTATCCAATATAACGTTTGACTAAACCCAAAAAAATGTGTCTTTCGTATTCTTTATGGTAAGCTCTTAGGTTTTATCATTTCTCTCCATGATATTGAGGTTAAACTTACTAAGGTTAGATCAATCCTAGAGATGCCTCCACCTACTAATCTCAAAAATCTTCATAGCCTCTAAGGCAAGATTCAGTCAATCTACCATTCCATCTCCTAATTGTCAGATCATTACTAACCCTTTCACCATCTCCTCAAAAATATGTCTCCTTCCATTAGAATACAAATTACTAGGAAGCTTTTGACACACTCAAACAATATCTCCTTTCCACACTAGTTCTTATTCCACCTAAGCAAAATCAGCCTTTCTACCTTTATATCTTTGCAACAGACCATTCTCTGGGTGTTACGATTGCACATCGAGATGATAACCATTGAGAATACACAGTTTAATAAATAAGCTACACACTTATTGATTATGACACTTGATATACCCATACCAAAAAACTTTGCCTCATGTTAGTCTTTTCAACCTCCAAGCTCTGCATTATCTCCTAAATCACAAAACCTATGTAGTCACCCATATTGATCCTCTTAAATACATGCATTCTAAATGATATCACAACCAATGTGTAGCTTAGTGGCTCATGCTCCTTGATAAATTTGACTTAGAGTTTATTCAATAAAAATCTATTAAGGGGCAAACAATAATTGACCAGTTATCTACCACCTCTTTACCTAACAATCAACCTTCAAACCTCAAATTCCTTGATTAATCCATCACAACTCTCTCCACTGATGACATATCCTATCAAATGATGATGTTCTTTGATAGGTCTAATTGTCAACACAATGGGGGTATAGATGTCATTCTTATTCCTCTAGATGGAAAGCCTATGCCTTTGTCATTTAATCTAGATTTTGAGTGTACAAACAATATGGCCAAGTATGAGGCTTTGATCTTAGGGATTCAAATAACTCTCTTCTTGGGTATCAAATCCATAATCATTTTTGGTGATTCTCAGCTAGTGGTTAACTAGGTTAATGGTTCCTACCTATGCAAAAATAAAATTTTGTAGTAGTATAAACATCATGTAGATACATTATTAGGATCATTCAACTCTTATCTCTTAAAAATTGTTCCTCAATCTATAAACATGTTTGCTGACAAAATGACTTCAATTCCTTCACATATACCCTCTTCATCTTCTTTCTCAAGAATCTATGTCACCATGCATCACTTAACATTACCCTTATATGTATCAACTAACATCCTCTTTATCAAAAATGTAACATCCAACCCACATGACTTATGGTACAAGCAACTCAAAAATTACCTTTCCTTTTCTATTACCCCTTCTAATCTATCCAATAATGGGAAATGTACCTTCATAAAACATTCCAATCATTACACTATGCTAGGGGGATTCCTCTACAAGTGAGGTTTTGATGGTCTCCTTCTTATATGCCTCACTATTACTGAGCCTCTGTTTGCTATTAAGGAGGTTTACAATGGGATTTGTGGTGAACATTTCAATGGTCACATAGTTACCAAGTGTATCCTTCGACTTAGCTATAATTGACCAACACTCTATCAAGACTATGATGATTACATTCATCATTGTGTCAAATGTCAACAACATGATAACCTCCACATTATGATTCATGCATTACAAGTCACCATTTTTTTAAATTTGACTGTAATTAGGGATTTTATAAAAATAGTAGTGAGAGAGAGAAAATCAAACTTATCTTATTATGTATTATTTTGACTGAGATAGGGTCTAAAAATCTATGTACAAGCTTGGAAGACTATTGAATATAGGAATTTGGAGTTTGTTTCTTGATTTAATAGGAGAATCAAATGTGGGACACCTTGGGTTTTAGCATTTTAGTCCTATCTTGATGCTTCTATCCTAGTGATCTAAACTTTTTGGGTTTTGTGCATCAAGTTTGTGTGACCCTGCCTATGAAATATCAAAGCCTAAAATTCCATAGAGCTCACTATGTACTTAATTTAGTATTTAATACCCTAGGTCCTCTTTATACTTAAACTTGAATGTAAATTTTGGAGAAAGGAGAAGAGGGGTTAGTATGTAAAATATATGTTAGACACACATCACACCCCATGTGTGGGCATACTACCTACATACCAATACTCTAAGGAGGGATCAAGCTATATGTAATTCTCCAATTGAAGTGTTTAGTGTAATAGTGTGATGAAATACAAGAAAATTCAAAACTAGGTGTACTTGGAATGACTAAGGATTGATGTAAAGGTCTGAATAATCTTTAAATGCTATTGGATGGTTGTATGTAGAGAATAGGGAAAAGTGCTTGAGTAGTCTTGCTTGTATTCTTGATTCTCTCTTGTAAATGAGTGCTAACCCTTATAAAGGGACTTTGAATGGCATTTTATAGGGTATTTAGTGATCATGGGTTAAATGATTTTTCATTATGCCAACATGAATTAGGATAAGGATTCATAAGAATATGACCATTATAAGCCAAAATGCACTTGGACAACAACACCAAAAATAGGACACCCTGGGTTTTAGCAATGTAGTCCAAGTTTGGGAACTATTGTCCATAACTAATAGGAATTTAGGGGATGGACTAAGCATGGAAAGATAAATCTAGGTCTGTAAGGGTTCAGCTTGGGAGTTTGTGGATGAATAAGAATTAGTTAAAACATGCCTATGAGGATCATGAGAATAAGCAAGATGGACCTATGGATTGGGTTTCATTAGACACACTCAAGTTACCAAATTTTGAATTTTATATGACTAAATGGATATAAATATAAAATTATGCAATTATGAAACTCTTCATACCTCATGTCATATTGATTAGTGATCAATTCTCTCTAAGCATATTGTACCTTGTCACTATCTATACAAGGGCAAGTCACCTTGCATAGTCAAGTACATAGAGTATGGGATTTTTGTCTCCATGGTGTTTTTAATTGAGGGAGTGGTATTATATGGTAATATACATGAATTTTTGTATGAGATTAAATTCAATGTTCAAAGTGTTCACTTGGAACATAATGAAAATCACACCTAGAACCCTACGGTAAGTAGCTTACAATATGCAAGCATAGTTAAGGTCCTTCAAGCTATTGAAGGTAGGAGTAAGAAGTGAGAAATAAATGAATTCCAAATCTAATATATGAGGGTAATATAAATAAAATAATTACCATACTTACTAACCAAGAGATATTTATGGTTTCAAAACTCTAATGAAATGCTATAGTAAGGATCTCTTGAAACGGATACCTATAGCTATATACAAGTGAAGCATTTAGTGGAAGTGGGATTATTTGGTGAGGTTATAATAAAATTTAATTGTTAATGGACCTAAAACATTTCATTGAGGATTTTTTTCATATCTTTGCAAACATGCTAATACAAAAGGTGACCTACAACCATCAAGTGGAGGAAGCCACAATCATGTACCTAGTTTTGACTGGTGGTATATTAATCATAGTGAACCAGGATGGTTTCATGGTTAAATTATCTTAAAGTAAGTATAAAATATTGATACCATGATGAGGATTTTATTGATAACCTACATCATGTCTTTAAGCAAGCTCATCCAACCGACACTAGGATACTTGCAGCTAGTAAAAAGAAAAATAGTTAAACAGGTCATTGCGACTTTGAATGAGCATCAAGGTCTCAAAAGGTATATCATGTTTGTTGAAGTTATACTCATAATTTAGGATTAAATGAAATATCATGATTTTTTACCCTCTCCCAAATCCACTTTCAAACCCTATTTAGTCCATACAAGGGTTATTAAATACTAAACACAGTCAAGCACTTTATATAAAGCATGTACAAGATTAGTTAAGGAGATGATTGTGTTTGGAATAATGAATGTTAACAAAGGGATAATTTTTTAAAAAATATTATTGAGGTTTTACAAAATAATTAGGGTGATATAGTCACCTAGAGGCTAAAAGGCCTTCAACTTGGCAAGAAAAGAGCCTAGAGTTATCTAATGAAGGAGTTTTCCAATGAAATGGCCTTGTGAACGGTTGTTTGTCCCAAGATAGTATGTAAACTGGATAATATTTATGACCATTAATAAATGGTTAAGTGTTTCTTAGAATCATGAATATAGTTGGATCACCTTACCACATGCACCCACAGGCCATTGTACAGACTATATACAAGGAGGCCTAAAACCTTGCATAAAGGAGTCAAATGGCTACAAAGAGATGAGTAAACATTTTACATTGATATAAATAGTTTATAATCATGTATTGAAGATATAATGACCACTAAAAATGTTCAAACCTGATCAATATCCACTTATAATAGTATATACACAGTCATTTGAGCATAAAATGCCTTGTTTGGAGGTCAAAGTATACTAAAAAGAGGGGTAGAGGTTATTTACAAGTTATTTAAGAGGATTATTATTCTAATTTAATATTATTTTTATCTTACAATCCTTAAAATACTTTTAAATATGCAAAACTTAGTCAAATATGTAGATAGTCCATGTACAAGGGGTTAATTTTGAAGGAAATTGAGGATTTTGGGAGCTATAGGTGGAGTTAGGAACTGAATTTTTTTACCCAAGGTCATAATTAGTTGGATAAAAATATTTAAAAAAAACATATCCATTATAAAATTGAAGATAATCACTTTTTTGTCACAGTCCTCAGTATGTCCGTTTGAGATCACCATTGTAGTAGGCAGTGTTTTGGAGTGTCATAGAGGTTTTAAAGACCAAGTAAAAGTTTGAAAAGCATGATATGATGCTTAAAATCATAATAATACCTTTAAATAGTTTCAAAACTCCAAATCATATGCAAATCATTCTCATACAAGATTTTGCAAGCAAATAAACATATAGGCCAAAAAGGCATTTTTTTACTTTTCAAGCAAAGAGGAATTTTAGAGTTTATTGATAGAATGGTACAAGACCCATGATAATTTTTTCATGATTTTTGAATTAGGGGAAGATTCATTTTCATTCTGGTAAAGTTTTTCACTTTTTATAGTTGTAGACACCCTTCCAAGCCCCTTTTATAAATGCTCATATCTTTCACCACGTGAGGAGTTTGGAAAAACACTATTAGTATGTTTTTAGGACCAATATGTAATAAAAATTCATGAGAAATTGAGTTTATTTTAGGTGTTTTTTTATGAACAATCATTAAGAGGGTAGGTAGCCTAGAATGTAGTCAAAACCCTAAAGGCAAATTTCCTCCACTTGGTAACTTTTCATATATTTTATATGGGAACCCAATATTTTTAGGTATGTTATGGGGGTAATTTTTCTACACATAAATGGAAAGATTTTAAGGTCTATACTTCATGAACCATCATTTTGAATTTTTAGCTTCAAAACCCACCTAAACCAAAAAAAACTAGTTTTGCTAAAAGTTAGCTTTCTTTCCATAAAATCATCATGGATAAACTTGAAAAAATTTAAAATTTTAATTACACTCAGATAGGATTCCATAAATGTCAATTTTATGTATGGAACTATATGGATGAGGGCAGAAATCATGTTTTTTTGTCTAAAATAACATGTAAAATGAAGTACATGGCATTTCATTGAGATAAAATCAATGGATCTTGAATCCTAATACTTTATATTCATCCTCAAATATTTATTTGATTATAAATCATCCTAATTGCTCCTACCAACTTGATATAAATGGCCAATCTATAGAAAAATGGAGCAAAATAGGCCTAGTCAACCCTGCTGACTAAATGGTGAGTGTTTCCTCATCAAAATCACATATCTTGAGATGAATAAAGTTGTTCTAGGTCTATTTCATTGTTTTTTCAGGTTTAATGGCTTATTTTTGTAGGTTTAATGGAGTTCAAATCCATAGATTAGCTTTTACACCTATTTGGTCTAATTGGCCTAGTTGGTCAAATGGTCAAATTGAAGTTTGGCATTAAAAGAAGCTATCATGGAGTTCATTTTCAATTTCAGTGCCACATTCCATGACCACTTCAATATTTATTTCCTTTTCATGTAAATAGGGAACTTATTTGGAGTTAACTAGTATTGCACTTTAGTTGACTAGTTAACAAGTCATGCACCTATCCTTGGTTAACATGTTAATTGAAGGATTTAAACACTTCAAAATCACTTAAAGCTTATTTTAAGGAATTATGTTTGCCATAAAATTTCATGCAAAGGAATATTAACTTGTCAAATGTCCCACCACTTCTTTTCCAACATAAATGAAGAGCTTCATGCAAGACAAAGAGACTAAAGAGTTTTGATTCAAGACTTTGTTATCTTTTTTTAATTGAAATTAGACTTGAGTTGACATGAGTTGGACCTCATATTATCTTTCCAATTCTAATCTCTTGGATTTTCTATGATTTTACTATATATGTTAGCTTTTTAACCATTTTTTAGAATCCATCCCTCTCTTGGCAAGATTAGACTCTACTAAGATTGAGTTTTGTAACCTTTTAGATAAATTAAATGATTGTTTTCAAATTCTATTATATTGGTATAGTGTATATATGTTAGTTTATTTGCATATTTGGTAGAGATTTCTCCCTTGTCAAGTCATGATCTTACCTAGTTACTAGTTTGTTAGATTATGTAGGTCATGTTTAGTGTTTGATGTCTTGTGGTTGAGCTTACAATGGATATAAGTGGCTAGTTAGTGACTTGAATCAGACCTATTTCATCATTTCCATTAATATTTGATCACTAGATAAAACCTCTTCATAAAATATTGATGCATAAGAGATATTTAGAGTTGTAGATTCAGTCTTTACTTATCTAATCAGTGTTTTAAGAGCTCAAATAGAGTGGATGAACAAAAAATATAGGTGTATCACCAATAGTAAAGTAAGATTTCCCTTTCAGATTCCTTCTTCCCATTTTCATCCCAATAATTAATAGTTTTGTAGTCAGTGTAGAGTGATACATCAGAGGAGCTAGCCTCACCAAAATCTAGAGGTCTAATCTGAGTTTAGGTGTTCCACATCTTAGATCATTCTAATGTTAGTCTAGGTGTGAATGTTTTAGAGCCAAATCTACCAAGCCTTCAATTAGGGTGTTATTTGGATAGATAACACATATTTCTTAGCAAGCATTGAATCCTTTTGTTATTACTAAATTTATACTTGATACTACTATATTTTCCTCTAATCTAAATGTTAGGACCTTCTTCCATTAATTTTCATTTAGTTATCCCTATGTCTTTCTTGAGTATTATCCTCTCTTTCATTTTTATGCTTGTAGGTGATTTCACTAGGGTGATAGTTATGGTTTTCTTGCCCTTTTTTTGGGGGGGGGGGGGGGGGCGGGGGGTCTCCTTCATCCTAAGCCTACCATCTTTAGATTTCCCCAAACTTCCCTCAGCCTATATGACTCCAACTTTAGGACATTCCATTGTTTCATAAGAGGGACCAATTATTATCCCATGCTCTATAGATTATCATTAAATCCTATTATCATTTTATTGATTACTTCATGGAGATCCATTCTGTATCATCTCCATGCCTCCTAAATTTAGTTGCCTTCATCTAATAAATTTCAAATTTGGGGTTTTTTATACCCTAGAGAGCCTCTAGACTTATGTTAACCTTTTTCTTAGTTTTCTTCACTTTGGAGAGAGAGTCATGAGTATTTCATTTTCCCTTGTTATCAACATATTTATGAAGGGGTGGGGAAATAAGGCACTGGGAAAGTGAAGATGATTCTTCCTCCCAATCTTTAGTAGAGTTTTCTAGGACCTCTCCTGAACCTTTTTGCTTACTAATTTCACCTAAGGTGATCTCAATGCCCCTCAATAGTTTCCCTTTTTGGTGAGGAGAATATTAACCCCTAGTGTATCAATTCAAAGGAGGATTTTTCTTGGAAGGTTAAGATGGAGCATTTAAGGGACATGAGTATGTAGGAAGGTATTCTAATACAATGCCCCTTAAATTGGTTTAATAACAAGAAGTGATGGGAAAAGATGTGAGTAAAATTTCCCTCTAAATTTAAATATTTCATTACTTATAGATGTTCGACCAAAACCTTGGAATATTGGCTCTAGGGTACCGCTTCTTATTAGTATAGAAGGATAAATCCTTTTCAAATAAATTTTGCTTCAGCTCTTGTTTTCTCCTCTTATCCCTGAAGGCTTTGTTTCCCTCATAGGGCATGCATATGGCTTCCCCGACCAACTCCTATGTGATGTCAACTATGGTTCCCCTGAACATGACTTGTTTCTACTTCTAACCCATTGTAAAATCATTCATAAACATTTTGTCATGGCCTTCAATGTGAAGCATGAATTTTTTAAGCTCTTATTTTCATAGCTTCCTCCAGACCTTATAATTTAGTTAGACCTTAACACATTAATTATTCTATCTAAAACACCCTTTCAAAGAGGATAAAATATAGTCACTTAAATTTTTCCACATTTAGTGTCATAATTAAATTCACTAAATATCAACACAATCACCTAATTCCCTTACTAACTCATGATTTGAATAGTAGATTTTATCCTAAGTTTAATAATGTTATTTCTCCTCCCAAATTCAAATGGTTAATTAATCTTAATTAACTAATCCATTTCTAATTGATAATGCACACCTAATTCCATAAAACTAATTAATAATTATTATTTTAAAGTCAACAAATCATATCCTAAATTCTCTCCACCAAGAAGTTGAGTCACCCAACCATCTTCCTAATTATCTCAACCAATTGTTAAGTCATATAAAAAACTCTTTGGAACATTAAACTACCATGATGAGTCATTAAAATACATTTACTCATTCCTAATAATATTTAAACTACTAACTAAATTCCTCCAAATTTCCTAACCATTTGAGGAATTGGTCTTCTCCACCTAGCTAAGGACTCAAATACCACTGTTCAAAATTGAAATTATTTAATAGTTCCAAAATAAATCTGAGAAGTTTATAAATTAATGTACTTCATCCATGTTTTAAAAAGAATCATGAAGTCATCAAAGTTCTATTGAATTAAGAAATCAATCATTCACTTCAAATCATAATTTTTATGTCCTTATGTTGTTGAATTTCCCTTGCATTGAATATTTTCATTGAGTAATCACATACCAAGATCATAAGAGCACAATTAATTCATCAAAGGAAACTGCATTTACTTGGTTTTAAGATGAAAGCAACTTGTATTTTTTTTTTATATTTTTAAATCTCTATCTAAGGTTTTAGAAATATTTTAGAATAAGGAGACAAATAAAAAGTTTTGGTTTCTTAGCTTTGCAATTTCTAATTTATAGCTATAACATTTGTAATTATTGTCATTGTACAAATTTTTTCACTTG
Organism: Torreya grandis; assembly: GCA_037957365.1. Lineage (NCBI taxonomy): Eukaryota > Viridiplantae > Streptophyta > Pinopsida > Cupressales > Taxaceae > Torreya > Torreya grandis. The sequence goes on along the minus strand of JARHVA010000522.1, from coordinate 258,597 downwards.
AACCATTAGAAATCATGACATTATGTATTTTTTCTCATCATACATAACTTGATGTGTAGACATAAGTATAGTACTAGTAGTAGAGGTCTGAACACCTAATGTGGAACTACTAGCTTGAAAGGGATTGATTGATAATATTAAAGGGATTGTGTTGTTGTGACTAAGATGTAATAATATTATCTTTATGTGAAGACTTAGATTGATTATGTGCACATATTATTTATATTTATGGATTCCTTGTTGAAAATTGGATAAGGCATTAATTTGGTCAAGATCTATCACATTAATTTCATTAGAATCATTTTTATTTATTCCCTCATTATTATCATGATTATTATGTTCATGTTGATTATCTTAAGTATCATTTTTTAATGATATTTATAATAATTATCCTATATTTTCACATATATATGAATAATTGCATCATTAAAAACCATTTATATCTATTTAACCCCCAAAAAAGCTAATTATGATATATATGGGTCCCACTTAATATAACATTATGTCTTAGAGGGATAAGGGAACAAGCATTCTTGGATGGCATAAGATGTGATCAATCAAGTATGAAAAATGATAGGGACAAAGATGAAGATATTTTATTTTGTATGGAAATCAAAAATTAGATCTAAAACCCTAGGGAAAACAAATTGAAACCTTTGAAATGTGATAATATTTTCTATGTATGAAAATTAGAAATGAAATTTGAAACCCTAGGACAAAAAATATAAAATATTGAAAGGATGGTTCGATCAATATTCATATTCACCAATATTTTCTACCCAAATTTGGTTTTACAACCCTAATATGATATAAACTTGAGATTTAATTTAGATATTAATATATGGCATTCAAGTTATTTTACTAAAATTTGAATTAATGTGGTAATTAGCCCTAATTATTATAAAATTATTAGAATATAATATAATGATAGAAATATAATTTTGACAAGACAAATGAGAGTAAATAATTGAATTTTACAATATGAAAATTATTGAAATAAATCTAACTATGAAAATGAATAAAAATCTTAGTTGTTTCTATCTTGATGGATGACTATGTTGACTGACAAATGAATGAGACAAGAAATCAATAATTGTATCTATCAGTAACTAGAAGTAGAAATTAAAGATATTATAAGGATAAGATAAGTATACTAAAGATAGGATTAAATCCCACTACTATCTATCTTGGTCAGGTTTTTATTTTGTTAACAATAAGAGTTTATGGTGCAATCACTTGTGGCAGCCTAAGTAAGGTCTTTATATGCATATTGAACCTTAAAAAGTATGCATAATACTTTAAAATACATTTTGAAAGGTTGAAATAAATTATTAAAAACCTAAAAATATAAAAAATTGATTTTAATTGGGTTGACCTAACCCCAATCACCCACACGATGATTGAATGTTTCCTACATATCTAGTACTGCAAGGATGGAATTAGTTCCATGTAGTTCTCCCACTTAGAGTTTTTTTTTTTGAAACTTTGATCCTTTGGCTATATGAATACATATATCACCAACTTGAATACTTAATCATGGTGTACTTAGGGCTAGATATAACATGCATGTAACTTGGTTGAGGACTACTTGAGATATTTAGAATCAAAATTATGAAGAATAAGGAATTTTTCTCAATTTGAAATAGTGAAAATAATCCTTTGTATTGAAATTTCCAATTCAAAGAATAATTTACTTGAGTGTACTTTTATAACAATTCAAAAGGGGAAACCACACACTAAGAAGCCTAAAATATAGAAGATAAGATAAAGGAGGGTTTAATTTTTTTAAATAATATTTAGAGGGTAAAAGATAGAAATGCCCCATAGTGATAATAATTCCCCAAATTAATGTCCCTATTGGACATTTCTATCCCTCAGGGAAACATGTTATATTTTGGATTTAGGTTTATCAATATAGATGCTTAAGGGGAAATTTAACAATCTAGATACTTTTTTAGGTGATACATAATGGTTTAAAAAATTGGTTCATCATAGGTGTCTAACATAGGGTGAAGTGGTAAAATAGGTACTAATTAAGTACACAAGTTAATGAAAGTGAATAAGGGTCAAAATTAATGTGATCTAGTATTCATGAATAGGTTTAGGTTACTACATTTCCCCCATTTAGTCTAGAAATGAAATTTATAAATTAAAAGAAAGATATACCTTAGTGTGTAAAACCCACTTTGTCTTTGACCTAGTAATCCAATTGTTTAAGACACCAAATTATTTTATAACCCCTATAAAACACATCAAGTAGCTACTTTGATATTTTGGAAATTGAAATTTGAAAATTTGTTAGAATTTTAAAATTTGAAAAATGCTTGAATTTTAAAATGAGAGAGGAATGAATGCTTCTTGTATATGTGAAACCAATGTTGATTTTGTGACTTTTTTGGGAGATTATGCTTCCTTAATCCGAGCAACAATTTAGGCAACAATTCGGGTGACAGTTCCATCTCAATTGATGGTGGAACTTCCAGGAGCCATAACTTTTGCACCGTAGCTCCAATTGACTCACTGTTTGAACCATTGGAAAGCTAATAATGAGAGGAAAATCATGAGATGGCATGAGATTTTCTCAATGAAGTTTGGACCCATAAAACCCAATGGAAGTGTCCCAAATTTCAGTTTTAGTAGTGTAGTCTAAAAATAGTAAGTTTCTAAAAATAGTAGTTCCTCAAATTTTGTATTGTTGTAAATCGTGGAAGTCAAACCAATTCATCTCCCTCAAGATTGGTGACCTTCCAAATATTTCCCACACCTTAAAAACATGTATAAATGAAGATGTATCCCAAAAAGGAATCAAACATCTCTTCTCAGAGATAAGCATATGTTTGATCTACAAATTTGATCAATAAAACATCTCTTCTCAGAGATAGCATTATTTGAATTGTTTTGTTCTTATTTCTTGAATTATCTTTCAACCAAAGATTTTGAGTTTTGGATTAGTGGTATTAGATCAGTTTATCTTTAGATTGTATGATCCCAAGAATGAGGTCAGATTATAGGAAGCTTGGGTGGAAAATAGAATCAACAAACTATCCACCTATTTGCTCTAAATGACTTCAAATGGCAGACAACACCGAGACATCTGATCCTTTCAAGGAAATGGTGAATGAATCCCTCTAATAATAGCAAGTGTAGATGCTACAACAATTCACTCAAATTCTACAACAAATCTCGATGGGAAATTTTGGCTCCTCATCTACACTCATACATCCTTTCAGTGCCGCAACACCCTTCAAGGTTTAGGTGAATTTTGATATCCCTATATTTGAAGGAAAAATCAATGCTGATGTAGTAGAAAATTGGTTGGATCAATTATCTTCTTATTTTTTTTGTAAATAAATTCACTGATAAAGAGAAGATCACTTTTGCTCTTTTGAAAGCATCATTACCTGTCAAAAATTAGTGGGAAGTGTACAAAAAGAGATTCAGTGTAGATGATATTGGCCTTGAGATAGAACCTACTTGGGATGACTTCATAGAAGCTATGAAGGAAGAATACTACCCCATTGGAGCATATGATGATTTGTATATAGAGTGGCAACAACTTCACCAAGGTAAGGAACAATTTGTTCAAGATTATACTAATATTTTTCATTCTTTATTTGTAAGATTGGGCATCCAAGAAAGTGAGAAACATAAGGTTCTCAAATATCATGGCAGAATATAATGGTACATATGGGGAAAAATGTAACTCTTTAATTTAAAAACCCTTGGTGAGGCATACAAGTTCGCAGTGAATATTGAGTAGAAGCATGGAAGAATGAATATGAAGAATCAACCTTCAAAATGGAGAAGTGACAAAGAAGGTCAAATATGAGCCAAAATTGGAAGCAAAAGGAAAGAAAGGCTGAGAAATGGTGTGATTATCACAAATCTAGAACTCACTCCAAAGAAGAATGTTGAGCCATCAAGTCTCTACTTTATGAGTCACAATCCTTAACATCTACTGCTCTGCCTCATACAGACCCTGCAGTTGAAGAGGTTAAAGAAGAGATTATAGATGCTAAGCCTAAAGAAATTGTTGCTTCATCATAGACCCATGAGGAGAGGCTAGATGACAAGGAAATGTTGTTTCACTCTAAGTTATGGGTGAAAGGTAATCCTCTGCATTTCATTCTTGATAGTGGAAGTCAAAAGAATTTAATCTCTACTAATGTTGTGAAAAGCTTAAATCTATCCATGAAGCCTAACTCAAAGCCATACAGTATTGGATGGTTGAGTCCAGGGAGAAACCTCCATGTCACCCACCAATGTCTTCTCTAATATGCAATAAAACCCTTCCAAGATGAGGTCTTATGTGATGTGGTCAATCTAGATGTTTGTGATGTACTCTTTGGTCAGCCATTCATGTATGATTGACATGGCATATATGAATCAAGAACTTGAAGGATTACTCTCACTCTTAGAACACGGTGCTATAGGGTATTAGAGGTACCACCTTCTCCATTTATCTCTTTGACTAGTGCCAAGAAATTTGTTCTCATGGCGGTCAAGCCACAAGAATTCAAAAGGGTTGATGTTATAGCCCTAACTACACAAACAACACAACAATAGAAGCAAGTAGATACCAAGATGAAGAAGTTCACAGCCTTCCATCCACAAACTAATGGTTAGATAGATGTGGTAAACCACTTGATTATTCACATGATTTAGATGTATCACTCCAAACATCCATGCACATGGAATGAGGGACTTCTTTTCATATAACATGCATACAATTGGGCATTACACAGCTCAACCAAGCATAGTCCATTCCAAGTATGTTTTGTGTTATAACCCATGGCACCAATTGATATAGTTGTTCCATTTTTGACCATGGAATACACACCTCATGGAAGATCTAAGGCAGAAAAAGCAATAAAGTTTATTGAATAAATGCAACACATCCAACAACAAGTTCATGACATCCTGGAGAAGATGAATCAGAAGTATAAGCAATGCTATGACAAACATAAGTTTGCACACCATTTTGCTATGGATGACAAGGTTTGGTTGCAGATTTAGAAGGAATGACTTTCAGGCCCACACAAAAAGATTCAGCCTTTGAAATATGGTCCCTACACCATCACCAAAAGAGTTGGAGAAAATGCTTTTGAGTTGAACCTACCAGCCTACCTTGGTCTGCATCTAATATTCAATCTGGAGCTCCTCAAACCATATCACCCACCTCTATTAGACACTTCAATTATATCAGAATAACTAGAAATTGATGAGCTTGATCCACAGATTTTTGCTCCAGTGGAAGAGGATCAGATTGTGGATACCTAGATGATGACAACAAGAGGACGCTCTATTCCACTTTATCGAGTGGTCAAAAGGGGCCAGCTTACCCACCAAGGTGAGTAGCTCATAGAGAATCAAATTAAGACACAACTACCACACCTAATGGGTACCATTTATTTTCAAGGAGGGAGGAATGATCTGAGCAATAATTTAGGTGACAATTCAGGAGACAGTTCCACCTCAATTGATGCTGGAACTTCTGGGAGCCATAACTTTTGCATCGTAGCTCCAATTGACTCACCATTTGAACCGTTGGAAAGATAATAATGAGGGGAAAATCATGAGATGGAATGAGATTTTCTTGATGAATTTTAAACCCTTAAAACCCAATGGAAGTGTCCCAAATTTCAATTTTAGTAGTGCAGTCTAAAAATAGTAAGTTTTTGAAAATAATAATTCCTCAAATTTTGTATTGTTGTAAATCATGGAAGTCAAATCAATTCATATCCCTCAATATTGGTGACCTTCCACATCCTCCCCACACCTTCAATATATGTATATATGAATATGTATCCCAAAAAGGAAATCAAACATCTCTTCTCAGAGATAAGCATATGTTTGGTCTGCAAATTTGATCAATAAAACCTCTCTTCTCAGAGATAGCATTATTTGAATTGTTTTATTCTTTTTTCTTGAATTATCTTTCAACCAAAGCTTTCAAGTTTTGGATCATTCCTTAAATAATTAGATAATTTAATCATTATTTAAACCATTGAATAATATGAGAGTGATCAAGACCCAAATTGAATTTACACTTGTAGAATAGAAATAACACCCATTGAGGGACATATAAACCTCAAGT